>JAODLD010000045.1:20174793-20194391 GCA_026781065.1 Mormyrops boulengeri | reverse complement strand
CATGCGTCATGCGGTTGAAGCAAAGTCACAAGGGGCCCTGACGGGGCCCCCCCCCCCCCCCCCCCCCCAAAGCGAGGGGGGTTCGGGGTGGGAATCAAGCAGGGACACCACAGTTAAGCGTTACCATATAACAGAAGCAACAGAAAGACATCAAAAGTATCATTTAAAAATAAACAGGTGAAAAATCAGAGCAGGGTTTGCAAGAGCAGAACACCAGGAACGCAACAGCGGTGTGGCTGGCGGTCACTGTGGCGGGAGCAGCACGCAGGAGGCTGTAACTCTTACTCCTCGCCAGAGTGATTAGTGTCCCAGTGCGAGCGGTGAGGAGAAGGGGGAGCGGCAATCCGAAACAGCACAGAAGCCCCGGCCAGTATCCATTGCCGAGATCACAATCGTGGCCGTTTTGTCTCTCGGTGTGAGCCTGCTTCCTGCTGCTCGTGCTGGATCACACCGGCGAGAAAAAGCTCTTGCCATGAATTTAAAATTAAGACACAAAAAAGCAAGCGAGGTGCCGAATAACGATGGCATCGCGGTCCGGCTCTGTGGTTGCCGGGAAACTGCCGTGTACTCGCAGCCCCTGTGCGTAGCCACACTGCTGCTGCCACATGATGCAAGACTGTGGCAATGAGAATCCTGGTGCGCGGCCGGTGGTCCGTCCCGCTGTAAAGGAACACGAGAACTCGGAGCAGGATATGGAGCAGGATACAGCGGGATATGAGAAGTCGGGGAGGGATAGAGTCCTGGCAGAGGTGCACATCATCGCATATAGGGTGAGAGAGAGAGAGAGAGAGAGAAAGAGGGCGGAGGGAGTCTTACCATCACCACAGGGGGGGGTGTGGGCAGGGCCTCGGCGTCCAGCTCGTCCAGTCCCTCGGAGAGCCCCTCTACCTCAGCCACGGTTAGCAGCATGGTGGCGTGCTTGGCCTTCACCGTTAGCATGTTGCATTTGGAGTTGAGGGTGGCGATCTGCTCCTGGTAGCCCCGGATCTTCTGGGCCAGCTCCTGTCACAGGCACAGAGAGGCCCAGCAGGCGAGGATCAGCCTGAGCCCAACAAAGCCGGGGCCGGATGGTGGAGAGGGGGGCGGGGTGGGGACGGGTCTGGGCGGGCCTCGGGGCAGAGTGGGTCACCGCCCGTCTCCGCGCTGTCTCTCCAGCGCACGAGGAAGCCAGCGCTCATGTCTCCGCCTCAGAGGCAGCAGCCAATCAGCTCGCAGTGAGAGCTGGAACACGCGCCATTCCCGGCAGCGTCTGCAGTCCCACGCCGCCCGCTGCGTGTTTGGTTCCACCGGAAAAGGCTGTGTGATCTCAGCACAGCTGCCTAGCCCGACGCAGAAAATACCTCCTCCTGCTCCCCATTTCCTCCCCCTCCCCAGATGCTGAGAAGACTCTTAACAATAGCGCACAGAGGGCCTCACGAAGGGGGGGGGGGGGGGCTGAGAGCTCATATTACAGCCTCGCTTCGAGTGGAGCCAGGCCCCGCCCCATTCCCTCTCCAGATGGCTGAGCCTCCCCACAAGTGGGTCACGTGACAACCGGAAAGTGAGAAAGCCAAGCACAGCTCTCCACAGACATTCAGCGGCATGTGCGTTTCTCGGCAACAGCCAATCAGCATCCTCGTTACATACCACATGAAGGTTACTTTTCGAAAACAAACTGGATAGGATACAGAAAGCAGGTATTATTTGAAAAAGCGGATAAGCTACATACCTCCCCCATGACTATATAATCTACATAATACACAAGACCAGACCTGCTGAAATGTACCAAGCATAGATTACATTACCTAATAGAACAATAAATACTGTCAAATTTAACAGTCTGCAAAAGATACTTGTGTGATTCATATAATCGCCAGAACAATTGTGGGTTAAATGTATCCGACACTTAAAGTCATTCTTTGAACATTTCCTTGTTGACTGACATGAGGAATGCGGAGTGTCAGATCGCTCTCAGCTGGCTCAGGTTCACCGTGCACGACTGAAGGAAAATCTGACAGATAACAGCTTCAGTCTGGGCTCACGTGTGACGCCATCTCCACAGCAGAGGCTCAAAACCACACGGAACGACTGTGATTTCACAGACTCTGAAGACAGTTTTCTGGTTATCGAGTGAAAAAATAAATTTTGGTAAAACATTCCACATCTGATCAGCAAAATGAACATTTTACAATTTAATGTAAAAGTCACGCATGGCTTGATGACGGGAAAATGTTCTGAGTAATGTGCCGTTAGGCGATTTCTTCATTGTGTAATGAATGAGTATACTTACGTAGAGTATACTTACGCAAAACTAGACGGTATAGCCTACTGTATTACACACCTAGGCTACATGCTATAGCCTAAATAGTGATAGAAATGCTGTATAGTAAATACATAAACTGGTAATACATTTTATCATTATTAAGTATTATGTGCTGTAGATAACTGTACACACACTACTTTTATACGACTGACAGTGCAGTAGGTTTGTTTAAACCTGCATCACTCCAAACACGTGAGCAAAGCTCTACGACGCTACGACAAATACGACGGTACTAGGCGACAGGAATTTTTCAGCTCCATTACAGTATAATCTTATTGGACCACCGTCATTATACCAACTGTATTAATATTTACATGTACATATCTTAAATATACAAATGAATATTAAGTTATTTCAAATTTGAATTATTTTTATATTTTACAGTGAGTTCTGCAGTAATTTTCCAGTTAGTAACAGCTACTAACATGCATCAGTAAACTGTAAGCAGTGAAAAATACTTGGACCACAAACTGGTCTTTCACCATCTGTCGTCCAGTTTGCACTTCTTCTCCTTCTGGAAGAGGGTGTGTGCCACCTAGTGGTGAATGGTAGATATAGACGGCTGGTATATCTGGGCGATCTACAGGCCTAATCAGGTGATCAGATTGTTCTGCGTTTGAAGCTCCCCGTTGACTTTCCCTCATGGCCCACACCCTGAACATCCCCCCGCAAGGCCCGTTTTACCACTGCAACAGGGACTTGTTGACATCAACGGTGCAGGTATCTGAGAGAGATTCAGGTGTCCCTCAAGCATTCCTGAGCAGAGGATCTGAGAGACAGATACGACAACAAGCACGTCCACATTGCTTAAGGCAGAACTGCCGCTTTCGCAGCTGTAAATCAATCAGTCAGCAGACGTGGAGGTGCTTTGACGGCGACGGACGAGACTCTAGTTCATTTAGCTTTCATCCTCAGCGTGCACTTAAGGCAGGGTGATACAGCCACCGGCACCACTGACTTCCAGGCAGACTTTCAGTCTGTGGGAAACTTAGCGAATGAAAGAAATTTTCAAAATCACCACAATGCACAAGATTCTACTGCAAGGCAGACTGAACTCCGCCTTGCTGCAAAGATGCATGAAAAACTACAAAATTTGTCAGTGGAAGAGTGAAAGCTTTTAGGCAGCTGTAAGACTCAAAAAAGGGTTCTGCTCTCAGTCCCTGGGGAGGGCAGACATTATCTTTACCTAGGAGAGCAGATCTTCATCTGAACAATGCTCATAAGAAAACACAAGCCCGCCCCCCCACCCCAGGGGCGGGGCTCACAGAGGAGGACACAGACGGAAATTCGCTTTGTGGGACGGTACCTCGTGGTGGAGGATCTGGGCCTGCAGCTCCTGGATGTTACTGGTGGAGACGGGTCGGTCTTGAATGACACGGTGCGCTTCCTCGATCAGCCTCTGGAGGTGACGCACTTCCTGTTCGTACTGCTCGTACTGCACCACGGCCTCCTGGGAAACAGCATAACGGAAGGGGAATGGCAGCGCAGGAAGTGTGGCGTGGGTGAGAATGAGAGAGCGAGAGAGTAAGACAGAGAGAGAGAAAGAGAGAGAGAGACTTTGTGTGTAAGCATACGTACATGTGAGATTCTGTCATCTACTTGTGGACTTATGGCGTGTGAGTGTGACTGTGTGGTGACGAGTGGTGCCCCCTACCTGAAGAATGTTGCACTGCTGGATGGCAGTGTGCTGCAGCTGGCTGGCCTCCTGTGCCAGAGCCAGGGCAGTGCGGCAGATTGGCAGGCTGGTGACGGCCTCTTCGGGCACACGCAGACCGCTCTGGCATGCCTGCACCGCCTGCACCTGCTGCTTCAGGCCCTCCATGTCTGTGAGCAGGCGCTGTGAGGCCAGGAAGACTTCTTATGGCCACAACTCCTCACAATAACACCATGCATGCTCACAGTAATACCACACTCCCTCACAGTCACACCACACCCCCTCACAGTAACACTACACCCCCTCACAGTAACACCACGCCCCCTCACAGTCACACCACGCCCCCTCACAGTCACACCACACACCCTCGTTGTCACACCGCACCCCCTCAAAGCAACACCATATCAATGTCATTGTCAACACACTCCATCATAACAGCACACCAGATCAATTAAAGTAAATAATCAAAACTTCATTAACTTGGCATAAGCACAGTTAGTGTTTCTAAACTGGGCTAAGGTGATACAGACAAAGGTAACACAATCTCTTAAATTAGTCTGATCGACTGAATGACTTCTTACAGATACCTCTTACAGAGAGGTATTAACTGAAACTAAAATTCTTGAGATCATGACAATCCACAACATCCACAAAATACAAGAACTTATATCTCTGTTATTCTGATCCTGAGAGACTGACATGTACTGAAGACTCTCGTCATAATCACCAAAATCAGAACATGCCCCCAAATGTAACTGGATTTTCCCTTTTTTTTAGCAGGAATCCCTGCCCAGTACCTGTCTCTGGACCAGCTGTTCCTTCAGGCTGAGCCGGGCCAGCTCCGGGGACGTCAGGGTCCCTTGGGCCAATTCCAGGGCCGCTTGCAGGTCCCTCACCTCCAGCTCCAGTCTTTCCATGTCCTGGGGAGCCGGAAGCATCACATGACACAGCACACTGAATGAAGCTCCCAGCTGTGGAGGCTAGCCTCACCCATTCAGCCTCTGGCTTTTCATGTATCCTTTTATTGACGGTTTATTACACTTCCACTTCAGACATGCCTGCAGGGATGCTGGTTTTTACTAATATATGAAGAGAAATGGCTATAAAAACTTTAAATTACCCATAATTCTGAGAGGGAAAGGTGGGATGAATGTTTTAAAACTGACATAACTGGTTATGACACAATGCTAACTGTGTAAGGTTGGGCAAAGGCTTTAGAACTAACAAAACTACCAAATGATTCACGATGCCGAGTAGGAAAACTTAGACAATGCAATATTATTTAAAAGGAATATAGAGCATAAATGAATATCTCTGTTAGATCTATCTCAAAGAGCTTAGCTGGGTGGCTCTTAGCCTCAAACCGACAGGCAGAATTAGCACCATGCTGCCACTCAGATCCCACATTTCTGCTAGATCTTATTAAGAGATTATGAATAAAACCCAGGACACCTTTTTAATTCACCCTGACTGCCCACTACTTTTGGCAATGGCAGTATGTGTTAATTCATGGTCACATGACTCAGACGATGCCTAAACCAGCAGATTCCTGACGAATGTCACTTAGCATAATGAGTGTACAGACAGCTGGGAACAGAATGCTGACTGCATGGTCCAGGATATTGGATGTAAAGTGCAGGATGTTCAAAGTGAGGGTCCAGAATGTTGATTATAGGGTGCAAGATGTTTGTTGCAATAATAATAATAATAAATAATACATTTTATTTAATGGTGCCTTTCATGGCACTCAAGGACACCTTACAGAAGCACATAATAAACATAAAACATTCCCAAAGTAGCAATGTGCAGAATGTTGACTGCAGGGTACAAGATATTGACTGTAAAGTACAGGAAGCTGACAGTATACCGGAATGTTGAATGTAGAGTTCAGGATACTGATTGTAATGTGCAGGATGTTGACTAAAGAGTATATGATGCTGACTATAGAGTCCAGAATGTTGACAGTAGGGGCCAGTATGTTGACTGTACAATTCAGGATACTGATTGTATGGTGAAGGATGTTGGCTACAGGGTCCAGGATGTTGACTATAGAGTCTAGAATGTTGACAAAATGCTGACAGTAGGGACCAGAATGCGGAATGTAAGGTGCAGGACGTTGACTCTATGGTACAGGATGTTGAGTGCAGGGGACCAGGATGTTGCTCACAATGGGAACTACTACATAGAGTGGAGAGAGCAGATTAACTGTAGGGATAATTCCCCTGAGATCTCAGGGACCATGTGGATTGACTCTAAGGAGCCAGTGCTACCTTGGCTGCATCCTGCAGGCTCTGTAGCCGTGTCCTGATGTTCTGCTGCAGCTCCTCCGTGTGACGGCCCAGCTCGGACACCTGCTGGTTCATGGCCTCTGTCTGCAGCACCTCCGACAGAAGGGCCGCCCGCTCAGCCATGGTGTCGAGGTTCGTGTGGAGCTCCCGGGATTCCTGCAGCACCAACTGGCGGACCGGCCAGAGGGAGACCGCGGTCAATCACAGCTCGTCAGACTTCAGTGTATCCCGTATGCAGCAAGAAATTAGATCGGCAAGACACTAGATTCGAAGAAAGCGCTAAGGAAGTCTGTTGAGAGTTAGTTAACGGTTGGCCACTACTATTATGGATATGTGCTCCCTGCAGGACCTACCTGGTAGGTGTTTATCTGGTCCTGTAGCTGAGAGGAGGAGCTCCAGATGAGGCTATCCTTCACCACGGCCTCAGCTCTCTCCGTCCAGGCCATGACAAACTCCAGCATCTCGCTGAACTCGTGTACATGGGAGCCAGCCTGAGGGCAGATGTGTCATATCAGGTATATCTTTATATCAGACTGAAAGAAACATTTCCTCGTGAATATAAATGAGCTTCCAAACAGTCGAGTGAAGGCACAGTCATTACATCAATTTGGCCAAATAAACAAGAGTCTTGTCTTTATGTCATACTTGTGCATGCCTTGTGCTGGTTTTTTAAACATTCAGCCAATCATTTCTTTTTTTGCAACCTCAACAAGTTGGACTCGGTTTCTTAAGGACCTCGCCACCAGTTGACCATTCTCCAGCACGCCGGCTTTCTCTGCGGCATCGAGGCATCCAGGCCAGCTCACCTTCTTCAGTCGTGCAGTTCTGTAGTCAGCCAGGCGCCCAGTGTGGTGGTGGATCTCCTTCAGCTTGGTGATGGCGTCCTTCAGCTGCTTGGATAACGTCGGGTTCTGCTCACCGAACTCTTGGACGGCAGCATCCAGCTCAGACAGGCTCCGGCCGCAACTCTCTAGCTCCTCCTTTAGGGCCTGAGAAGAACATGGAACAGACTCTGCTTTGGCTGCTATGTGGACCTTTTCATGCAGGTTCACCTACACAGCTCATCCCAGGCATCGCAGCAATTACACAGCAGCTGGACAAACTCAGGTTCTTTACAAGATCTCCTGAACAAATCCAGTATCTTTACAGGATCCACTGAACAAACTCAATATATTTATGTGATCTCCTATACAAACCCAACATTTTTACATGATATACTGAACAAACCTAATATCTTTAAAGGATCTATTGAACAAACTTAATACCATAACAGGATCTACTGAAGAAACCCAATATCTTTAAAGGATCTACTAAACCAACCTAATATCTTTACAAGATCTACTGAACAATCTCAATATCCTCCTGAGACCCAAGGAAAAAAAATGTCTTTCAATTTCAGGTTATTTGTGATTTTCTATGTCTTTGGAGGAAATAAAACATCTTACAATTTCGATTTTTTCAAATTTATTTTTATTTTTAATTTCACAGCATGTCCTCTTTAGTGTACAACGGGAATAAATAAGTTTTCTTACATCAGTGAAAAGATAGATGCAAAAACAAAATGTCCACTACAGAGGACACAAATGAATGGCCCGGGTCTCAGGAGGATATATTTATGTGATCTACTGAACAAACTCAACATTTTTACATGATATACTGAACAAACCCAAGATGCTGCCTGAGTCTTCAGCCTACATCCTTTGACCATAAATCGAGTTCATTGATCACTTCCCAGTCGTACGTATTGTCCTGCTATCTCAATATTTCTGCCAGTAAGAGTGGGAATAATGCAAAATAGTGATGAAACTAATGTTGGTAAAACCAAGTCAAACAGTCGAGTGGCGCACGGGGACAATGAACCAGTTTGCAGGCGAGGGATTTCGAAAGAAACCAGCATTACAATCTTCTTTGCACTCGACCCCTTATCTCTCACACACTGCCTGCTCACCTTGGTTTCTTCTCTAGCCTGAGAGATATCTGGGGCCTTCTCCTTCAGCTTGACAGAGATGATCCTCATCTTCTCCGAGATGTCATGGATCCTGCAGCTGAAGTCCTCCCTGATGTCTTTGGTTTGCTGTATTTCTCGCTCCCTCGTCTGCAGCTGTAAACAAATAATCCATCAAAAAACTGAAGCGTATTTTCAGTAAGTGATTACTCTTGGACCGGAGCCTATCCCAGGAACAATGGGCACAGACAGGAACCAACCTGGGGCGATCGCCAACATACCGCAGGGCGCACACACTCACAGGGCCAAGTTGGATTCAACAATCAACCTACACTACACGCTTTTGGACTGTGGGAAGAAACCAGAGCCCCCGGCTAAAACCCACGCGAACTCCACACAGAAAGGAGCCGGGACCAAACCCAGGACCTTCTTGCTGTGAGGCAGCAGCACTAACCACTGTGTTACTGCACCGCCCTCCCCTTTCATTTATCAGTGTTAAATTCCTAATGGTTTGACCCAGAGACTAAATAAAACTACAACCACACCCATCAGGGGTTTCAAAATCTAATTTCTAACTATTTTTTCATGAAGATTTCACCCTTCCAATTTCTTTTGTGCTAAATCACGTGATTGGGTCAAAGCAGTAATTTTCCCAGCCAGTAGAGGGCAGTCTGTGGTACCTGCTCTTCCAAGGAGCCCAAGGTTAGCGTCACCTCGGCCAGTTGCATCGAGATCTCAGAGGGAAGGATGGTGTATAGGTCCAGGTACTTGCTCTGTTGCTGCTCTGCGATCCTCTCCACGTTCTGGCGGTGGGAGATCAACTTTCCATGCAGCACCTACAAGAGTGAGATGGCCGTTTAGCAGTGTGCTCAGGCCATAAGGAAACATCACCAATAGTGCCTCTATCTGATCTGCCTTCTTAAAATGAAAGTGTCACACTTTTAATGGACTTTTCACTACTGAATACATCCATCTATCCAACCATCAATCGCAGGGAATAACCCAGGATGAGGCAACAACCCATCACAGTCCTGAATACATCCTCCTGTCTAAAATAATAACTTACCCAGTACATGGGGATCTTAGAAAGCACAGGGCACATGGCAGGGAATATTCTGGATGGGATTCCAGTATCTCACAGAGAACACACCCACTCCCATACTATGGACAATTTCGAAAGCTTCCAGAATAGAGCTGCAGTTACATCATTAACTATTAATCACATTGTGATTCTTCATCCTGAGAATTTTAATCACTGAGCATCGACCGCAGCCCCTTTTCTGACACAGAGAAGCAAAGGCAGCGCAGATGTACGGATGCTGGCCGGGAGCAGCACCTCTAGCTCCTGCAGCATGGAGCCTTCGTCGGTCCCCAGGCCAGGCAGCAGGCCCTGCGTGTCCTGGATCCAGGACTTCACCAGGCCCAGCTCGCGCTCCACCTCCTCACGTTCCTGCAGCTCCTGCTGCACCTGGGCCCTGGTCCTTCGCACCTGTTGCAGGAGGCTGGAGACAGGACAGGCCAAGGTCACTGCGGCATCAAGCACACGTCTTTAGGCCTAAAACATAGCATGGCCCATCCATCCATTCATCCATCCATCCACCATAAGCAGTACAGGGCCAAAGTGAACCTGGAGCCTTTCTCAGGAAATTAAGGGCACAGGGCAGCGATGCCAGCCCATTGCAGGGCACACACTCTCACACACGATGAACAATCTATAAACAACTTAGGCGCCCGATTCACCAAACATGTTTGGGAGTAAACCTGGAGGAAACCCCTCGCAAGCACAGGGAGAACCTACAAACTGCACACTACCAGAGGCGGGGTTGGGATTTGAACCCACAACCCTACGTTGCTCCAGTTTCAACATTCCAAAGCATTATTATCAATATTTAGCACGGTGGTGATCGGTGTGGCATGTGACCTCACCGAGGTACTGTAATGCTCAACCTCTAAATGGGTCACTGTCACATGTGATTCTTGCTGGACGCGTCTCCCCACCTGTCATATCGCTCCTGCATGGCTCGGATCTCCTGCAAGCTGGGCAGCTCGTCCTCACCGGACAGGGGTGTAGACACGGGCGTGGTCGGGGGTGTGGCCCTAGGCAGGTTGAGGGCGTACTGGCGCAGCAGGGCGAGGGCGGAGTGCTCCCGCTCCACCTCCTGCGTGAAGGAGTCATGGTACTCCAACAGCGTCTGCAGGCCAGCCTTGGAGGCCTTCTCCACGGAGCCATCGGGCACGCGGCTCTGAAGGTCCTCTGCCACCACCTGCACTTTCTCCATCTGGGCCAAAGACACACTGACTTAAACATGTACACAGCACAGCAACCTCACGTCCTCCACCCATGGCAGAGTGTCAAACACACACACACACACACACACACACATTCCTCTACTCATATCTTTGTCCATTCATTTCTATGGGCAAAACCCTAATCCCAGCAATGGCGACCATAGCCCCTTAACCGCTACCCAGCCCTAACCTTAACCATAAGTAACCAAACAAAATACAAGACTTTTGGCTTTTTTAGTTGTTTGATTGCAGTCACAGACTTTTATATGACAGAATTTCTCGTTGTGGGAACCGAAAAAATGGTCCCCACTACATCAAAATAACAGGATTTATCACACTGGGGGGACACTTGGTCCCCACAATATAATACATACAGGGTGTCCTCACACAATGCGGATGTGTTTGTTCATCTCTGCGCACCAAGAACAAATCCCTAAAGCTGCACATTCATGCGAAGTCAGATTTTCCTGCCTGACAGTGTACTGTGCATCAGCTGTGTCATACTGCACACTGACCACGACCGACATGCAGACAATGTAATTGGCAAACAAAGTCGGTTTTATTTAAAAAAATGTTCCACTGAAGTCAATGTTAAATGACATTGTAAGTACAGATACTGCATCTGAGAGGCTGCCACTAAGTCACATGACTGTTTAGGCGTCCAGCCATGATCTCATTTCCTCTGAATGTCACAGGGAGCCTGTGGGAACTCTGGAGCCGCTTGTGCAATGCTTTTCCCAACCCGAGCTTCCATTACCTCATGCAATTCATGATGAAGTTTTGTGTTGCTTTCGGGTTCCTGAAAGCTAGGCTAAGCTAACATTAAGAGGACACCTTGGCAGGGAACCACATTTTTGTAGAAAGTTTATTGCAGCTACGAAGAAAAAACGCGATCTGTGATGCACTGCAGATATGAGCGTAACAGATCTTGTGCATAAGGATTCTGTTGTGAAACTTTAAGGATTCACAAAGGGACATCACTTCATCACAAAGAACACACACACGGTGCGCTGGATTTGAACTTTGAACCCAGGAAGTAAAAGGCAACAGTTACACACTGAGCCACCATACCGCTCTTAGCAAACATGATAAAAGTACTGTCTATGGTATATGACCAAACCAACATGAAGGCACAAGGCCAGGCTGCCCCCAAATTAATACCTTCTCCCGGAAGTTCCTCCACTCGTGTGCCGTGGCCTCCAGGATCTTCTCCTGGCCTCGTGCAACGGTGCGCAGCCGTGTCCAGCGTTGCCTCGCCGCTGCCACCGACCGGCCGACGGCGGCCCTGCTGGCATCGCTGGCGACACGAGCCAGCAGGTCCGAACGCTCCTCCAGACCGACCAGCCCGTCCTGGAAGCTATTCACCACCAGCACCAATGCCTGCAGTGAAGATGATGAGCTCAGATATTCTCTCAGTCCTGTAAAGTCCTCAGCAGACATGGCTTCTTATCCATTTATAATAATGTGGACTTGAAAAAATAATAATAATTAATTCCTGTTAAATGTCTTTCATTTGACAACACATTTCCTTCCTGGAACATGACATGAGAAAATCATAGATCACCAATCTCCGATGCTTCCTGTCTAAGTAACAGTCCCACCTTGTGCTCTTGCAGCTTGTCCTCCGCCTCCTGCCAGGTGGCAGCTTTGACCGTGGAGAACTCTGCTAGCTTCAGCTCTGCCTCGTTCATCTGGCCGACCACCTCCTGCCTGGCCTCCTGGTAGGCCCTCCACTGAGCTACACAGCTGAGGACAACACAGGAGTCAGAGACAGTCGGTCTTCTAAGGGGACCCCACCAACAGCCTGACATTGTGGCTCCATAAAACCCAGCACCTACAGCTTAGCACGTCTCCATTACATAATCTTCTCAGTATAAAATGGCTTTTCAATATGCCAGAGTGTAATTTCAATCCACGTCACTTTAGGTTTTCATAGGCAACAACTGATCTTCAAGTTTCTTGTCCTTATGGCATCCCTAACCTGTTTAAGATGTCCAGGTGATCCCGCAGCTGGGCGCTGACCTCCTCTCCTCTCTGCTGTGCCACTGCTGCCTTCTGTCTCAGCAGCTCGCTGGCCCCGGGGCCAACCAGGGACTCCAACCGAACAGCCAGTACCTCCAACTCCTCCAGACGGCCCAAGAAGCCGTGCTCAGCGGCCGCGACTTCCGCTTGCCGCTGAAGGGATTCCTCGCAGCTCTCCACATCCACCCCGAGGCTGGCCTCGTTCAGCAGGGCCTGGACCTCATCCAGCCACCCGCTGGCGGCCTGCGCGGCTGAGTGGTGCTCCTGACATAGCGCTGCAACCTGCTTCAGCGTGGCCTGTGCAGGGGAGGAACTGAGCTTAGGACCGGAAAGTTCCAGAACAGGATGGTCAGTTGCTCGGTTGACAGGTACTTTATTCCTAAGCTATTTCTGTATCTTACAGTTTTACCCATTTATACTTTGGTATCTCAGTATTTGTAGTTTACACATTACCATGTTCTAAACTTTCATTCATGGATTTATAGCTTGACACTTAATTTAAACTGATCCGGTAGGCTTGGGTGGTATGACGGTATTACGGTATAGCCCAGTATTTAGACATCACAAAGGTATTATTTTAATAACATAAAAAACACAGATGCTCCTCTTTCTATGAAACTGATGTGTTGCACAGTGTTACTGGTGACTGAAGACTCATCGAAGTAAAAAGAAAAAACACAAGTCAATGAATAATGCACATGCATTGGTGAATGCCACAAAACGAAATGCGCTGTGAATGCGCCGTAAACTGCGGCATACATGAAACCTAGCGCGGGTGATCTTCTAACAGTTCAAGAAGAACTAGTGCACGTGATCTTTTTAACTCATCAACAAGAAGTCGCCTCCTCATTTCCCTATCGCTCAACTTACGCACTGATGAGCCCGTTTAGACTATCGCTGATTCCGGAGTTTACAGCAGCCTGTCATGTATACGGCATACAGGGGTGAAAAGTCTAGAAGGTATGACGGTATGGAAAAATGATACCGCACAAACCTATGATGCAGTTAATATCAAGATACTCGAATTAATGCATTTATTCAGGAAGGACGATGATGATCAATAAATGAATAATTAATTGGTCTCCAACCACTTACCACTTCGAATGACATGGTCAGTCTGATTACTGAGCCTCACCTGCTTATCATGTATTTCTTTCTGGACTTCCCCCTCCATCCTTGCTATCTCCACCAGACTATCATCCACGTAAGGAGGCACCAGCTCATTGACACTGCTGTACTTCTGCTTCTCCCTGCTGCTCAGGGCAGCCACAATCTTCATCCTGGACTGTACCTCCTCCTGTACCATCTGTTGCCTTCTTATCTCTTCCTGCACCTTCTGTACTTTCATCTCCCGGACCATAGTTACATCCAAGTCGTCCTTTACTTGCTGGAGCCAGTCCAGGGTCCTTCTCACCTCTGCCTGAAAATCTGCACTCTCCACGAAGCGGTTCTCACATTCCGTAATCCGTTCTCCTACCGTCGACTGGAGGAGCTGCAGCTCTTCCTGCCAGGTGTTTGTCTGCTGTCTACAGGCTTGGTGCTCGGCCTTGTCCACGTGAGGGGTGAGAGTCTCCATTAGCTCCACAACCCTCTTTAAGATAGAGCCAGCGCCCTGAAGACTTCCTGTCAGGGCATGGAAGTTCTTCAGTCTTTCCTCACCCGGCTGAGTTTCAGTACTAACTTTGGCGAGCTGGTCTTTCGCAGCCTTTATCTCGGAGTCCAACTGCATGGCAAGAACTCTGTGCTCCTCAAAACATTCCAGTGTGCTGTCCAAACGTGCCACTCTCTGTTCGATGAACCTCTTCAGTGCGTTGTGAAGGCTCACCAACTGGGCCATCTCCTCGGGCCTCCAGGGCTGACCTGTGCTGCGGAAGCCCTCTTTCTTCTGGTTCAGCTCATTGACGGCTAGGCTCAGGTCTGCCAATTCACTAAGAAGAGACATATAATCATCCCGAAGCTGGGCGATGTCTTCTGCCTTCAAGCCTACCGGTTGCTTCCCCAAGAATATGAACTGATCCTCAAGTTCCTTCAATGCCTTGTGTGTCACTTCAATGAAGGATGCATACTCCTTGCGGGCAAGAATGGCCTGCTGGATTTTTTCCCGTTTTTCTTTAGCCAAAGCCAAAATGTTATTGTACTGCTGTGGGAGAGCATTGAGCTTTTCATCCAAGTAACAGTGGTCGACCTCGTTAAGAGTGGGGAGTATCTCCTGCCCAGCTCTCTGGACGATGAGCAGAAGATTCTCATATTCTGTGGCCTGCTCCAGTATCTGCTGATACTTCACAAGCTGCACGTGCAGCTCCGCGTCACCGTTCATGAGGTTAATTTCGGGAAACGTCACAATATCTGCCTGTTTCAACCATTGGCAAGTTTTATCCAGATCCACCTTGAAGTACTTTCTGGACACAAGCATCTTCTCGAGCTCTTGCAACCTTTGGGTACACTTCTGCAGCGCCGTCTCGAAGACGTTCTGCAGCTCCTGCAGCTTCGCCATGATCTCCACCTTCTCATCCTCAGTGGCATCCTTTATCAAATCCCGCCCCTGGGACCAGAGGGAGGCGAGCTCACTTTGGTAGGCCCTGAGGCTGCTCTGGACACCACGGCACACCCTGACCTGTTTGCTAAGGTCATCGGGCAGAAGGGCTATGTGATCCTCAGCTAATACCTTTCTCTCATTCTGCTGGACCCAGGTGGTGGCCTGGCCCACAGCTAGCAGAAACTGTGTTCTCTCTGTAAACGCTTTGCTCAGATACTTTCTCCGCTGGACCACCTTTGCACTCAGGCTTTCCACCTCAGCCCGAGTGTCCGAGATGAGCTGCTGCAGTCGATGTCTCTCGTTCAGGCCCAAGTGGGCCAGCACTCTGTCCGCATCTGATACAGCCTGGACTAGCAGCAGCTGCTTGGCCTCCAGCTCGCTGCAGACGCTCAGGTGGTCAAAGAGGAAGCTCTGAGCCAGCTCAGGGGGCGGACTCATCTTCATGGCTTGGGAAAGGGCCGGCTGCTGCTCCTCTGCCCACTCTCGGGCCTCCCTTAGCCTGGACTCCACCTGGCTCATGTCCTCCAGGGTGAGGGCAGATTCCTGGATCTTCTTCTCAATGAGGCCCTCCAGCTGGGCCCAGCGCTGCTCAAAATGGCTGACCTGCTCCTTTACCAGCTCCTTGTCGTCCAGATTCAGTCGCTGGATGACCCTCTGCCTGTGCTCCTTAAGTTCATCGAGAGTGCTCCTCTGGTCCTCTAGGGTCAACGCCAGCTTCTTCAGAGCCTCTAGATGTTCTGAAGAACTCTCAGTGTCTGTCCTGAAAGGCAAGCACACAACCAAGATCTAATTTAGAAGAAGGCAAGAAAGACAAATGAAAAATCAGCAATGTAAAAAATTTGAAAAGTGACACAGAATCCATGCAGATCAAATTAAAACATTAAAACAACTGTAGATGAAGATGAATCTGTGAGCTCACCTGGCCAGGTTGTCCCACTGCTTGGACACCTGCTCAAACAGCAGCTCCACAGTGTTAATGCAGTTATGGTAGTCCTGTGTCCTCCTCAGATCCTGCTCTGTTTGGCCCAACTGCTCGTCAGCCTGCTCACAGAGCTCCAGCCAGGTGCAGCTGAGCCGCTCCACCTCCGCATGCTCCGGCGAGTTCAGCCCCTCCGTCAGCCGGCTCACGTTCTCCGTCATCCGAGCCAGGGTGCTCTGCTCCTCCTGTAGCTGCAGGCGGAACTCCTGTAGGGCAGAGAAGTGACTGTAGCTGGGGCAGCAAAGCTGTGGCTGACATTACTCTGATTAACCTCAGCAGGTTTTTGGATTGTGGGGGGAAACCAGAGTACCTGGAGGAAGCCCCACAACACCACATGGAGAACATACAAACTCTACACACATGGAACCATAGCAGAGACTCAAAGCCCGGTCCCAGAGGAGTGATAGAACAGTGCTGGTCCCGCTATAGAACTTTCAGTTCCTTATCTATTACATATTTATTATTTTGTTACTTTTATGTCTTTATTGTTTTCACAATTTTTATTATGGCAAAGTTCACCACCTTTCATTTCACTACAGGTAATAGTCTGACTTAAAGTCTGACTTGTATGTGACAAAGAAAAGATCCTTGAATCCTTGAATCCCTTGAATTGAGCCTTGGGTTCTTATAAGACGAAGCCAACCAGTACCTGTGTCTGGACCACCACGTTCTCGGCGATCTTTATCTCCAGCTCAGCCGGCCTTCTGCTGAGGTTCTGCAGCTGCTGCTCCATCTCCTGGAAGTGAGCTTCCAGCTCAGATCTCTGCTCCTTGATCTCCTTCCAGCTCTCAGCCAGGTCCTGGGAGTCAGACATCCTCTTCTCTATCTGGATAGGAAGTCAGAGCGGGTATGAGCTATGCTTGTGCCAGAGGACCGTGTGCAGGTCTTGAGGTAGACCACTGGAAGATGTTCCGTGGAATGAGGCCGTCGTTTCTGTGATGAACGGCTGGACGTCGGTCTGCTGGCTCACCATGAGCTTGACCTGCTGGATCTTGGCTGCTGTGTCTCTCACCGCTTGGTCAGACAGGTTGCAGACCGAGCACACCAGGTCCAGGTAGGTGCTGCCCTGTTCCTGGAGGGCTCTGTCATGCTTCACCTATGCAGGTAGCCACATATCAATCAATCAATCAATAAAAGTACAAGGATGTAGATATACTATACAGTGAAATGGTTTGTTGCCTAGTTCTAAGACTGAAGCAGGGAATGTAAAGTATAAAGAGACATTACATGATAAACATTAAACAACAGTCATAAATATCACAAATAGTGTGCAATTTGCAATATTCATTCAATCTCACATTACTTTTTTTCTTATCTATACAGATTTGCTGAAAAGGATCTTTACTTTTTGCTGAATCAGTAAAAATTGTCAGCTGATTTATTTAGGCTACCAGTATTGTTACTTATAAGCTTCAGACTGTGAAGTTTGACATTAAAAATGAAATGGAAGAAATAAAGCCTTAGATTGCTTTTTCCTTTCTCGAGTGAGATTATTACCTGTCATTGGTTACATCACTGCTTCCCATTGGATTGTGGGAGAATGAGACAAAGAGTGGCTGGCAGTGCCTAACAGTCGCTCATGGGAGTTTTACTTACACAAAAATGTTGATTCATAAAATGAATGAAAAATGATTGGTTCAGACAGATAACCAATCAGATTGTAGAGGAGGTGGTTCCAAGCAACTAGAGTAGACGGGACCAACCAATCAGATATCCTGCCCTCAGAACATTTTTGTGCAAGTAAAATTCCCACAAGCCTAACAATCACACTTATTTTCTTCCATTTGCTAAAACCAAAACTCATATCCCACAAACGATTTAAATATGATAAATATTAGTTTGTGTCACAAATGCAAATGTCATACAACAATATTATCCTGAGGCAAAGTTTGCTAGAAGTTCATTTATCATGTGACTTCGGTCTGATCATGTTCAGCTAGAGGTAGCTGACCTGCTGCAGCGCCTCCTGCAGGCTGACGGGGGCCTGTGCATGCCGTAGCTCCTTCTGCGCTGAGGCCAGCCAGGTCTGACATTGCTGCAAGGTGTCCTTATGGCTCACATGCTTCTGGAGCTCGCGGTCCAGGCTCTGGTACACCTACACATACACACACACACACACACACACACACACAACCAAACACTTGTCACTTCTTAGCACTTGCTGCTGGAAACTTAACACTGCACAAATCAGGATCAGTCCAGATGAAGTCCAGACTTGGAATGTACCATATGGAGAATGTGCAATGGACCACCTGGCTGGACTGGTCCACTATTGAATCTGAAGAGCGCATTCACAACCACAGAAAGCATTGCAGCATTTAATGCCAGCCTACACACTCACACAGAAAGTCCATTTGGCACCATAAAGGAGCATGTCATACCAATCTGTCACATTATGGGTCGTAAGCATATGGCTGTGAAGCCGCTTTTCATAAGAATGGCCGAGTGGATGGGATGGGCGGGGGGGTGCCTGGCGGAGGAGCACCCACCCGCTGGGCGGTGCTGCAGATGGCTGAGTAGCTGTCCCGAGTGCCCTGCTGGTGCGCCTGGACCTGCTGCCGGACCTTGGCCTGCAGATGGTCGCTGCAGCTGGTCACCAGGTCGTCCCCTTGCTCCTTCAGGCTGCTCAAGCGCTCCTCAAAACCAGCAATCTCCTCCATAATGGCCTGCACGGAGAAGAAGATGGGGCTGGCCGTGATGCTGTGGATTAATGCGGGGATTGGAGGCTGGCTGTGCTGAGAGGGAATGAGCTTTTTGGCCAGCTAACCTTAACTCGCCTATTAACAAGTAACTTCCTGATGAGATCTGAGGTATAAATAGAAGACCTAAGAAGCACAGACGTAGAACTGAATGACATAATTTTTTATAAAGGAAACACAAAATGCATTCATCTTACTGTCCCGCTCTCAGCAGCCAATAAGATCCAAGGATTTTCATGCATTGGGATTGGTCATTAATGACCGGATGGCTGGTCACATGGGTACGCATTCAGCCAATTGGGCGTCACCTTGTGCGCGGCCAGCTGCTGCGTGGCCCCCTCCATGCTGCCGCTCTGGGCGGGGTCGAACACCACCATGCGGCTTGACATCTGCAGCAGCCACCTCTCCACCTCCTGCAGCTCCAGGTTGTAAGCCTCATGTTCCTTCACCTGCTCCGCTAGGCTGGCCACGTGCGCCTGGCACAGACACAAGGTGGCGTTAGTGTGCTCCCCAAGTACTTGCGATCCCATCCGGGTGAAGCTCCATGGAAATGTACATATAAGCCTCGCTGACCATGAGAGCAAAACAACTTTGAGGTCTAATTCATAGAAATGAACGCCCCTGTTTCTGACTTAAATTATACAAAATATACAACGTCAAATATTTCATAGAAATATTGCACGCCTCCTCTATGCCTGCATCTGGCCCCGCCTCCCCCATGTCCATGTCTAGCCCCGCCTCCTCTCTGTCTGCATCTGGCCTCGCCTCCCCCTTCACCAAGTCTAACCCCCCCTCCCCCAGGGGCACCGCGGGCCCCGCCGCCCCCGGGGGGGGCGGGGGGGCGCGGGGCCCGGGGGGGGGCGGGGGGGGCGCGGGGGGGGGGG
>JAODLD010000045.1:20154871-20165212 GCA_026781065.1 Mormyrops boulengeri | reverse complement strand
CCCCCCCCCCCCCCCCCCCCCCCCCCCCCCCCCCCCCCCCCCCCCCCCCCCCCCCCCCCCCGCCCGCCCGCCGGGGCTGGGGGCGTGGGGGCATGACATTCTCACCTCTTGCATTGGATGGACGCGGATAGCAGCGAGTCCCACGAGTCTTTGAGGTCCTGGATTTGCTTGCGGATGACAGGGACTCCCTCGGGGGAGGTGTTCCTCTGCACGGACTCCCCCCGTGTGATCAGCATCTTCAGCTGGATCTCTTTCTCCTGCCTGGCCGCCAGCAGCGCCTGGAAGGGCCGACACTGGGCTCAGCGGGGAAGATGTGGTGGGCGGCTGTGGCAAAGCTCTCAGCTGCGTCACGTAGCCTGCAGATTCTGCTGAAGTCACTTAGTAATTGAATTCTAGGCACTAAAACTGATGATAAAGTTTCAGCCACAAACAGGTATGTGAATGTTTTTCATGCCTGGAGGTTACAGACATGCTGGGAATTTTAATGGGATGTCAGGCTCTGGATACGGGTCTCCTTGTCTGAAACACAGAACTAGTTCTAGCTCATTGGTCTGGGTCTGACACGGCCACCTGCTTTCTCGCGTAGAATCAGAACTCCATCTCTAGCACAGCGTTTCTCAACTCGGTCCTCGAGGACCCCAGACGGTCCACATTTTTGCTTCCTCCCAGGTCCCTGCCAGCAGAGGTGGAAAGTTCCTGAAAGTGTAAATCCAGACCAAGGTTTTGTTTCAACCAACCAGTTGAGTACTCTGTGACTGTGACTCTTTAAACTCAACTGGACGGTTGAAACAAAACCTTGGTGTGTTATACTTTCTGGACCTGAACGTTCTACCTCTGCCTGCCAGACAGTCCACATTTTTAGGGAGCAGGGAAGAAGCAAAAATGTGGAACGTCTGGGGGTTCCTGAGGACCGGGTTGAGAAACACTGCTGTAGAGGCACCACAAACTTTTAATGTTAGTCCCATTCCCCGGTGTCTGGGGTGGGGGTGTTGGGGAGGCAGGTCCTACCTCCAGCTTGATCATTCTGCGGTCCAGCACGTTCTTGTCTGCAGTCGGAGAGCAGTAGGTCTGCAGTGCAAGGTTGGATTCTGTGACCCAGCTCTGCAGCTCCCTTAGACCCTGGGAGAAGAGCTGGTGCTCGCTGACGATGCGGTCGATGCGCGAGGCCTTCTCCTGCAGGGGGGTGACATATCTTCCATTCAGACACCCCCTCACATCTCCTCAGACTTAGACTCTCGAACAAAAATACATACCTGTACCTCAACTGTCAACTCAACACACACACACACACACACACACACACACACACAAACCGACCCCAAATAAACTTTACCTTGCAACTCAATAGGAAGAAGCAAGGACCATATCAAAGTCCAGGGGAAATTTTCACACTGCTAGTCTCTCTATTTTTAAAATTCCTAAAGGTTGCAGTTACAAAATAGGTCTGCCCCCACCTCAAGCCCCCTATATAGTTGTTTTTCTTTTCCTTCACCAGTGCCTGCACAGCCATTCCTTTGCGTTCAACAGTTTGAATACCTCTGTCCTGGGTTTAAAACCTCAAATAAGAACTTAACCCAACATCAACATCAACATCAACCCAACATCAACATCAGCAGCGCACTCAAAGCAACAAAACAATAACGCCAAGTGTCTTCTGATACATGGTTATGTGATATATAAATAAAGTCAGTTACAGTCAAAGCTGTATATACAAGCAGACAGAAATGTAGACCATTTTGACATTTTATAATTAAACACAGTGTGGCCCCGTGGCCTCCCTCCTCCACTATTGGGTGTTTAAATGCCGCCTCTGCTCCGTGTGTGTGTGTGTGTGTGTGTGTGTGTGTGTGCAAACTGCATGCCCCCCCCTGTGTTGTGTGGATTTCCTCCGGGTGCTCCAGTATCCTCCCACAGTCCAAAGAGAGGCAGTTAGGCTAATTGGTGTCTCTAAATTACCCATATTGTGTGTATGTGTGTGCACCCTGAGATAGACTGGCAAAGACATGCGGTCAGGCTAACTGCCGTCTCTAAATTGCTATTTCCGGAAAAGCAGCTGGAAGACAGATAGATGGGAAAATGTGTCAAATTAAGCTGATTAATTTCTGCAATCAAACTGTACTTATACGTATTAACTGCTTATTCTGGAGCAGTAATTATTTTACTGTCATCCACCTTCTGCAGCCATTATTCATTGAAAAGGCACAAATAAAACTGCATAATAGACATTTGCTTCTATCGGACCTTGCTGAAAATTCCCTATAAAGAATGTATGAACATCAGTGACAAATTGCAGACTGAATTTAGCTAACAGCTGGATGAAACCGGACTAATTAAGTAGTTAATTAAGAAGAATGAAAATCAGCATGCAGACATATTGACCTAGACTGAGGCTGAGGTCAGTTGTTTGGTGCTGACATCCTCCAGGCTTGAAAGATTCATTTTAGGCTTGCTGTGCGATTAGAGCAGACAGCAGAGGAGGCCACAACATCCACCTCTCTCCATCATCTGAAGCAGCAACGTCCTCCTTCCACCGCGTTTAATTAAGCATCTCCGAAGAGCGAGTTTATTAATAACGGGAATCTAAGGCGGCCGCCGAGTTTTCGCTTGTTAACGCGCGGCAAACTGAGATGACAGCTAATTAATCGGGCAGAGCCGCTCGCCGGATGTAACGAGGGGGGAGCTCTGCGACACATTTCCAATAGAGCAGACGAAAGGGGGCAAATCAAGCTCATTTGCTCCCTCCCAGAGAAACAGCAGGGTGTGAAAAGTAAATACATTCTGTCCAGAATCTACCACACAAAATCAAATAAGATAAATTATTAATATATTTATGTATTATATATAGCATAGGCCTGTGGCTTAAATTCCTCAAGCATGATCTATAACCTTAACTGGGTAACTGTGTACACGTGTAAGCCCCATCATATCTTAGCTTAGCCAGTTAGCCTAGCACAGAGCTTTGTTAGCATGGCTGCTACGAAAGGCTCAGGGGCAGCTATGGCCACCCTTACCTTGGTCAGGTTGCTTAGCGCTAGGTACTGCGCAGAGAGCTGGGAAACGCGGTGCATAAAGCCCTTCCCGGCGGCCTGACCCTCCCAGAGGAGCTGGGCTTTCTCCTTCAGCCGGCTCAGTTGACCCTCTTGGGAGGCTACTTCCTCCAGGACAGACTGTGAAGCACAAGCACGTTAGCGGTAGCGTGTTAGCGAAGGCGGGTTAGCGTCAGAAGCATGCTGTGCGATGGGCAGTTTGTTAAGCCGGGGTGGGGGGCAATGCTGGCGAAGGAGGCGGGATTTCATGAGCGCGGGCGAGAGGGAGGCAGGGAGGTAAAGGAAGAGCAGGTCGCTGGATGGAAGGAGGGACCGGCGTAGAGGAGGAATAAGATGTATGGGAGAAGAAGATGAAGGCCAGACAAACGGATACACAAAACAGGATGAACGGGGCCCTGTGGGTTGCGGGGGGGTTTGGGTGTCATCATCTGTTCGATTTTCCATCTCATCATTACTGAAAATGGTGTCACACCCGAGGAATGGCCTCTCCATGGAAAGCCTTTGTTCAGGACGACTGAACACGATTAGGTACAAGTCAGCACTTCTTAGACACCGACTGTGTCCAAAGTCGCGGATTCAGCTGAAGCCAAGGAGAAATGCAAGAGCATGGAAAAAATATGATTTATTTATTCCCCAATTCGCTGCTGGCAGGAGTCCCATAAAATGCGTTACCTGGAATATCCCCGAAGGGCTTTATGAAAACCGTGGACACATTTCCATGAGGAAACCCTCCTTTGTGTTTTTAAAATCCCAATAGTGAGCAGTCATCAAAACAATACATCCTTTTTCTAATTGTGCCATAAAAAAAAACAGAATTGTGACAAGGTGTTTACTGAACAGCGTCCAAATGGGACGTGCAGGTTGATAGCCACTCAAACAACATGGTTATCTCCCAAAATCCAAGCCAGTTCCAGTCGAGCTCATTAATTGCTATGACCCCTGCTGACCTTTAATGAAAGCGAAAAGCACGTATAAAAATCTAGACTTTTACAACACTGGGGGAACGATGGAGATGCAGGGAGTGGCGGTTATGGCAAAAGGAGTGATGATAAATGGGTGGTCCAAGTGCCGCCTCCTAATGGTGAGAGTGAGTACCTGCAATTTTAGCAGTTCCTGACGCTTGGCTGGCAGGTCATGTAGGCGAGCGCTACTCTCTAGCACAGCGCTCTCTGTCCCTGTCAGCCATGCTTGCAGTGGCTCTGCGCTGGTCTCCAAGTCCTTTATCTGGGCTTGCAGGTTCTATAGTGCACAAGCACATACACACATACGTGCACATACACTGAGTCTATTACAAAAACAGCTGCAGTATTTTGCAAACAAAGGGTGCCTTCACAGTTGTAGACCCTGAGGGTGGCGGGTGATCAGAGGCAAAGCCTCGGTCAGGTACCTGCAAAGCTGTTTCCCTCTTGTGCAGGTTGGACATCAGGCTCTTCCAGTCATCCCTGGCACTTGTCACCTTGGCTCGAATGGTGTCCACCCGATCTTTACCCATAATGCTGCACAGCAGCTCTCCATTGACCACCACAGCATCCAGCTTGGTCTGTCCCTGCTCCTTGTCATTCAAGAATTCCTGTGCGTGGGGGCAAGAAGAAAAAAAAAACAATCAGCGATGAAACTGTGGAATGCAGAATAAGCATCACGGTCACTACCAAGACCTGGATTAGAACCTCCTATTTACAGCAGGTGATCTAACATGCCTGTAGCTACTGCAGGTGCTCTGATGTTACTGTAGCTACAGAATTTGCTCTGATATTCCTGTAGCAACAGAACTTGCTCTGACATACCTGTAGCTACAGCAGGTGTTCTGACGTACCTGTAGCTACAGAACTTGCTCTGGCGTACCTGTAGCTACAGAAGGTGCTCTGACGTACCAGTAGCTACAGAACTTGTTCTGGCAGACCAGTAGCTACAGAACTTGCTTTGACATTCCTGTAGCTGCAGCAGGTGTTCTGACGTACCTGTAGCTACAGAAGGTGCTGTGACGTACCTGTAGCTACAGAACTTGTTCTGGCGTACCTGTAGCTACAGAAGGTGTTCTGACGTACCTGTACTTTGAGGAGGGCAGCCGAGGCTTCAGCGATGCTTTGGGGCACGTCGAAGCACTTGGCAGTATTGATCTTGGCGTTAACCAGCCATTGCTGGAAGTCACGGAAGGAGGTGCGGAAGCGCTGCTCCAGAAGCTTCTCCTTGTTCTGGCACTCCCGCGCGGCCTGAAGGCTGAGGCTGGGTGGGGATAATATGACAGCACTGAGTCTCTCTCGCATTCACGTTTCCATTTTATTCCATTACCTGGTTAATCAGGGCCGATCAATCAGCTGCACTTTGTCAGATTTCTAGAAATCCTGGTAACTAAACAACAAAGTACATTTTTTCCCTACCAAAAATGCAGAATGAGAAGCAGCATATTTAAAAGGCACAAAGACTAAGGTACGGACTGACATCAGAGGAACCAGAGGGGCAGGAGCACCATGCAGGTGCTGGGGGGAGGGTCACATCACAATTGGGGGGGGGGCGTGAACGACGATGAGCGCCGGCTCCGAGGGCTCAGCAAGGCAATTACAGATAAGAGTGCACACAGGCGCGCAACTGCACGCGCACACACACACCCGCATAAGCATTGCAGCTCCACACGCTACCCTCCACACATAGCCCCCGGCCTCGAAAACAGACAAGGGGGACACACAGACGTGCTGCACACCCACCACGACCTCTGACCCCAGCGCTCACCTGTTATACTCTTTGATCAGCGCTGAGACTCGCTCTGACTGAGCGCCGAGGTCCCGTGAGAAGCGGCATAGCTCATTTAATTGGCTCTTCAGGTTGTCCGTCACGGGCTCCATACCCAGCAGGTCCTCCAGAGTGTCCTGACACATAGAGACCGTTAGACACGCGTGTCAGATTGCTGCTCGCCTTACAGTCTCCCCCACGCTGGGTCCCGTCTCCCCATTGAACCCCTCCCGGCTGCTGGGACCGCATCCTTTAAATTATTCATGCAGCCTTGTTACGCTGTGGAGGGAAAAAAAAGGCAAAACAACAGGGAAGGAAGTCCAGCTTCCGAGGAACGAGCAGCGGGAATGAGTGAGAGCCGTGATTTCCTTATAAAGGCTTCTGGTCCGCTTCCCCGATCTGACAGATCTCAGCTGTGAGCAGGGACAGCTGCAGGAAAGATCAGGCAGCAGAGAGCCAACGGCGTCAGGAAGCGGAAGAGGCGGAAATGCAGGACATGCGCTCGGCAAACGAGGCCGCTCCGAGACCGCAGGATACACAGAAACACAGACACGGGATCTGGGTGTAGAGCCGGAAATATCCAGTGCTTGTTTGTGTAAGCAGGCTCCCGATGGAGGGGGGAAACCCACGGCCCTGGCTCCGCGTGGAGGCACCGACAACAGGCAGGGGCATCGACACTGAGCGGGAATGGCACCTACCTTCACGACGTGCCAGCCCTGTGCCAGCTCCTCACTGCCGGTCCTCCCCTCAGTGGGAAGCAGCCGCCGGCCACAGTCACACAGACGCTCTTCGAATTCCCGCAGCTCCTGCTCCAGCTGTGCGGCCAGGGCGCGGAACTCGCGCTCAGAGCCGTCCGCCTGAGCCAGAGCGTCGCGGAGGCGGTCCCTCGCGCGCACCACTGCCCCCTCCCACTGCTCCCAGGCTCGCTGCAGGGCCCCCGCCTCCTGGTCCGGCGGCTCACCGCCCGCCCCGCCTGCCAGGGTGTACTCCCGCGCTGACTCCGCGCTCCGCTGCACCCGGCGCAGACGCTCTCGGCCCTGCTGCCTGGAATCAATCAGCTCCTGCCGCGGAAAGTTGCCACGGTAACTGCCACTGCCACAGCCTCAGACCCAAGCTATTCATGGCTGCTGTGTTTTTTTTTTTTTTGTTCCCCTCCACCTCCTCCCCCATCCCTGCTCTCTCGCTCTCGCTGTCTGGTGGGAAATATGTGAGTGCCAGATCACAGATGGGAGCTGTTAAAAAGGTATGTATCTTAAAATAAAAATCTGCAACTACATTCTTGTTCTTGTTTGCTTGGTCTGACTTGTTTTTATTTTCAAAATTAAATGGCACTGGCAACACTTTCCAAAAAGAACCTCAAATAATTTTTCTAGAAAATATGGAATTATGGGGAATTCCTCAGCTGCCTAGGCGGCCTGTACTGAGTGCCCCAGGTCAGAAAGGTCAGCCACAGTGATCACATTCCTCACCTGCACTTTGGACAACTTCCCCTGCAGGGAGGCGGAGTCTCCCGAAGGCTCCGCCCAGCGCTGAAGCTCCTCCCTGGCAGAGGTCAGCCAATCAGTCATGTCCCGCACGGCTTCGGCGTAACGCTCGTGCCCCTCCAGCATGTTTGCTGCCTGCTGCACTTTGCCCTGTGGGTCACACACACACACACACACACACACAGGTTTGTAATTATATCTTTGTGGGGACTCTCCAATCATTTCTATGTGGAAAACTCAAACATGACAAACTTAACCCCTACTCAGCCCTAACCTTAACCATAAGTAACCAAACAAAAAAGTCTTCTGGTCCCTACAATGTAATATAAACATAACCCACACACACACACACACACACACACACACACATACACATACACATGTAAGTACACAAAACACAACACATGCACAAAAAATACACCATAATGGGTAAGTACCAAACCGACACACACATATCAGCAGTGAAAAATAAAATACACACACACACACACACACACACATTCCAGCGGTAAAAAAGAAACACTAAACACATACCAAAATATGTACACATTTACACACATCAGTGGTAAGTTAAAGAAAAAAACACATAAATATATGCACCAAAATTGGTAAATACCAAATCTACACAGACTACCTCAGACCATTATCAGTATCTAGAAAATCCCACCAGCACAGAGACACACACGCAGGCACCGTGCTCGGTGTACACAGTGCCTAGTGAATGAACACAAGCGCAGCCATGAGTACAGGTGCAGCCCGGCAGGCACACGAGTCGCACGACCGTGGCGCGTTTTAACGAGGGCCCAGGATGCCATCGAGTGTGACTGATTAAAACGCGTCCGGAAATCTTCACCCCGAGGTCACCGCTCTGCGTGGGACATGCTAATGGAGCCCACAGCGTCATGGTGGGGGGGGGGGGGGGCGCAAATGACCCCCCCCTAAGTGGTTCCTGCAGAGCAACACTCCTGTCCGATGCAGTTACCTTGACGACATCGGCGATGCTGTGGAACTGCGCCTGCATCCCGGTGCAGGCCTGCTCCCGGAAGGCGGAGTCGCCCGTCTTAGCGCGCAGCTCGGCCGCTTGCTCCGACAGGCGTGACAGCGCCCCCTCGTGGCTCTCCACATCAGCCAGGATGGCCTTTAGGCGCTCCAGCTGCACGGCCTTGTCCTTTAGCCCCGGTGGGGGGGGGGCGGCCGCTCCCACCTCCCGCTGCACGGCTGCCATCCACTGCAGCAGCTGGGCCTCACTCTCCTGGAAGGAGCTCCACTGGGCCATGGTCCACTCCAGCCGACTGTGGGGGGGCCACACACATAAAACAGGAAGGCACAAACAGACACACAGCCATATGGTTACACCACATGCAATCACATACACACAGGCACAGATAAACACACACACACACACATTCAAGAGAAAAACAAAGAGGGTCATCAGAGTCTGTAGCTCCCCATGACAGGTGGTATTCATCTGACACACAGACACATGCACGAGGGAACATTTAGACGGACACATACACACACACACACACACAAACCTGTGCACAGGCATAACACATACACACACACATTCAGACACACACACGTGTCGACCTACGCACACTCACGCTTTGCGCAGGAGAGCCAATTACCCTGTCGCACCTGCCCCAGCCCCCCTGCGCGCCTTCTGCGCACCTCCTGCATCTGGCCCGTCTGCCTTGCACGCCTCCTGCCTGGGCTTGCTTACATTTTCACACTTTTACCTCCCTGCTCCTGATTGGATGGCTGGTCCAGGGCCCGCCCATTACAGGAGGAGCCCACAGATCCCCCGAGTCCCACGGGCCGCTACAGTCGAATGTACATCGCTCAACACGTCATGTGAAGGCACGATCTTTAAAACTCTGCGGTGGTATACAGTACCCCCTTAAGGGAGTATCGATACAGGATTCTGGGGCAGAGTGGGGGGATGTAGCAGCTGCTGAAGCCCCCATTCTCTGCCCCCCCCCCCAGCATCTGGACACTGTGCCAGTTAGGTGACCTACATCTCTGCGCCAGAGCTGCTTCTCCGCTCCCTGCTTTCCCCATCGTAGGTCTGGAAGCGGCGGCCCTGTCACTCCCATATCCATGGCTACATCATTACCGGCGCCGATGTGCAGCTCTCACCTGTGGCAGCTCATGGTGGCAACAAGCAAAGAGGCCCAGGCGTCCTTCAGGTCCATCAACTGGGAGCGGATCTCCTCCTGCCCCGCCTCTGACCCACCGGCCCTCAGGATCTGCTCCGCCTTCCCCTCCACCATGTTCAGCTTCACCTCTCCCTCACCCTTCAGCAGCAGGATGTCCTGTATAGAAAGCGTGAGAAGCAGGGGTCACCTCCCAACTAAATGCACCTGCAAAGACCATCCGTCTGTCTGCTTGCTGACCTGCACGAGCGCCAGCCTCTTCTCCAGCGCCCCCTTACTGCCGGTGGTGCAGTCGAGGTCGGTCACTCGCTCCTGCACGCCCCTCAGCCAGATCCAGGTGCTCTGCAGCGTCTCCTCGAAGGCCTGATGCTCCTGCAGGCTCAGCTGCCGGCTGCGCAGCTCCTCCCGCAGCCGCTTCAGCAGGGTCTGGTGCTGCGTCTGCAGCTGCCCCGCAGCCCGTGCCTCACCCCCAGCCCCACGGCCACCTTCGCTCAGGGCCTGTGCCTCATGAGATAGCCGTTCGAAGGAGTCCCTGCAGAGGGATAATCACCTTCCATGTCACCATTAAGTGAGACATTTAGTGCCATTAAAAAACATTCAGATTTAGACCTCTATAATGCCTCTCAAATTTTACTTCCACCTCCCTGGTTACAGTACCCTGCCTCTAGAGCCCCACCTCCCTGATTATAATACTCCAGCTTTTTATTTATATCCCCACCCCTGTTAAAAATGCCCCCTCTCTAGAGCTCCGCCTCCCTGTTTACAATTCCCTGCCTCTCTGTTTCGAGCTCCACTTCCCTGTTTACAGTTCCCCGCCTCTCTGATTAGAGCTCCGCCTTCCTGTTTACAATTCCCCGCCTCTCTGATTAGAGCTCCGCCTTCCTGTTTACAATTCCCCGCCTCTCTGATTAGAGCTCCGCCTTCCTG
>JAODLD010000045.1:20109466-20123035 GCA_026781065.1 Mormyrops boulengeri | reverse complement strand
GTTAACTCGTTTGTTCTTGGCCGACACGTCGGGGGCTTTGCCGCCACCCACCTGCTGGCCACTCGGCTTTTGCCTTGCACATCACACGCAGGGCGCCCCCCCCCCCCCCACCCCCCCGCCTCCTCCTGACAGCGCATTAAGGATCTCCCATAATGCCGCATCACGTGACGCCAGTCAGGGGGTTTAAACGGCCACGAATACCAGCAAAGTACATTTCAATCCCCGCTTCATTTAGGGATTAAAAAAGCCCGGTTCAGGAGGATCTGTCAAAGCTGCTGTCTCCCTGCTAACGGCTGAGCCAGCGCTACCCCCTCCGCCCCCCACACTCCCCCATTCCCCGATTCCATACCAGCGAAGCCACACCTTCTGCCTAGAGGAGAAACATTTAAACAATAGGAAAGACACTCAGGGGAAGACATCAGCCATTCATAACTAAATTAACTATTCATAAGCTATTTTTATTCCCACGAAAATTCACCCCACTGACCCCTAGGTCATAAGAGGTATTTCCATATAATCATGCCGTCTCTGAGATATTAATGAAATCTACAGCTTTTTGGGAGTAAAATTCACATTTATGATGCATGCTGATTGACTAAGAGCACGCACGTTTGCAACCGCATGGTTTACAGTATGGTGGATGGTTGTTTTCACTGACACAGGCGTCATGTGAGAAAACATCGCATTCGTAGTCTGCCGATCCGTGGCGTTGCGACCGATTCGACGCAGGGTGGGAGCATGCCTGAGGGCTCTCTGCATCTCGTCAGCGCTGTCACCGGCTCTGGCTCATTAACGGGACGAGCTGAGATTCCCATCAGAGCAGCCCATAAATCGAGCCTTCACCTGGCCTTATAGGAGAGGCTGAAATTCAGACTGACGGCGCCCCCTAGCTAGTGAAGTAGAGTGCTTCACCTGGCGACGTGCTGGAGAGCTTTTGTGCCGGCCCAAACTCTGTCATCACTCGCACGGCAGCAGGCTACAGATACATGCCCACAGATCAGTACTACCGTCACCATATTAGAAAAACTGCTAGTCTGCTCCAAATATTGACTGGCATCCCATCCAGGTGTCCCCTGTCTTCTGCCCTGAGACCCCCAGGGAAGACTTCGGAACCACTGCAAGCTTGTACAAAGGGACTGAGGTCTGAAACAGCGCCCCCTATTGGGCACTACATAGAGGAGGCCTGTCACAATTCCAGAGAAACCAACATAACTTACAAACACCTTCCACACATGTCACACACACAATCATAAGGCGATCTTACAGATAATGCAGGATTATTCTGCGCTGACTCCAGCATCCATGACTGTGAAATTAAAAGCCAGGGAATTTTAATCCTGTTTCCACAAATCTTCCTCGCTTCAGGGTTAGTTACTCTGATCCATTCAGGCTTTTAACCAAACAGCATAAAATAGGTGATGAGATTTTGACCGAGAGCAATTTGTTTCAATGCCACAACAACGGATCTCCTGCTGGGATCTGAACAGCAGCTATTGGTCACAGGTCCACGGGTCCAGAACAGAAGCCTCTGACATGTCTGTCAGTGCATTAACCCTATTAGGGGACAGTTTTAACTGTACAAGGTGACCACACTGGTCAGACCCGGTCTCCTGGGAGCAGGAAGCAGACCATTAGTTCTGTTGCTCGGCGACCATCGGAGCAGGGGGGGTCCGATGATCGATATCACCTCAGTAGCAGATAACGAGCAAATGAGACGTATCCATTTATCCTGCCCACAGAGCAGACAATAAATTAACTTAGATGGAGTGATTTAGGGTAAGAGGAAAGTGTGGCTTTCATTCATTGTTCAGCCTGCCAATCACAGGACATTATAGCAGCCATCGCCATGACGATCTCAAACTCAAATGGAGTGAGATGGGGGAACGATAGCCAGGTAACCTTTTCACATGGGGCTGTCTATTCGCTGGAAGCCTTCGGGCAGGAAGGCAGGCAGATCCAGAGAGGGGTGGGGAGTCTAACCAGGTACAGGAGTGACACACAAGGCAGCCAATACTGGAAATCAAAACAGACACTGGGGGGTGTTTCTCAATACCAAGAACGCAAATATCATACTTGTGGTCTTGGGAAGACTGGTCTTGCTAACTTGCCTCCCAAGAACAAACTTGGGGCCCAATGAATCATGGGATTGGTCTCGTTCGGCGAGGATGCAACCATTGACCTTGATATTTGGGGCAGAGCAAGACCAACATCTGGGGATCATTACCGTCCTCCGTACTTCTTAGTATTGGAACTGGTCTTCAGCAATGGAAGATGACGTAAAACAGGTTCACAAGGACACAAGTACGGTCAAGTGTGCATAATGAGAAACCCCAGTCTTGGGAAGGACCATTAGTGGGGTGTGGCCTTGAGCCACAGGGCCTGGGAGTGTTTGGGGGGGGCAAGAGTAGGACAGAATAAGAACAGATGAAGTGACTCCCCCCATCACCCCCCCCCCCCATCTGCAGCAATCAGACATGTAAGAGAAAAGCACATTTCAGTGATGTACGGCTCAAAGGGCTTGGGTGCTGTGCCTTTGATCAGAAGGTCGCTGCTTCGAGTTCCAGGGTTAGGAAAGTTATTTCGCTGACAGGCCCTCGAGAAGGCCCTTAAACCCACCCCCGACTGCTCCAGCTGCCAACTGCACATCCGCAAAAAAAAGTACATCAGTTCGCAAAAAAGCATCTGCTAAATGAATAAAAGTGAGTCTCAGGGAGGTCGTCACACCAGACGCCGTCCTTTAACCATCAGCGGGCGCGCACGGCAGTCCCGGCTTCGCCTTCAAATTAATGTCCAGCTCGCCGGAATCGGGGGCGACGGGCCACGCAAACGAAATCAAATCGAGGGGCCGTATCGTCAGGGGACAACATCTGGGACAGGGATGGGGGAGCAGGGGTGGGGGGCAAGGGATTAAACACACCAAGCAAGGGCAGTGCGACGTGCACATGGCGTAAATGAACAGCACCTTCAGGCTTACTGATCAAAGTCTAGATAACTGCATAACACCACAGGAACCTTCTAAGGGAATCACGTAAGTGCAACGTACTATATTTGTTTATACATATATAAATAATATAGTCTACACACAAAATAGCAGACAGCATGGGTGAGGCAGTGTTGCTGGTGCCAGGAATCTGTTCTAAGTTTTGTGTGTGTCTGTGTGTGTGTATATGTATATAAGAATGTGACTGACACACATCAGCATGGATCCCTCAGCTGTGGACCTGTGGAAACACCAGTAGCAGTGGGATTGGGGAAGCCATCTAGCCACATCCACAGAGAGCCTGACACCGACACTAAGGGGTTGGGGGCCTTGACTGAGCCGAACACAACCAGGTTCAGTGACTTCAGTGATTTCGTGCCATTGTGCGGCCATGTTGGTCATGACCCCTCCCATACCCTGGGACCCCGCCCACATACCTGTGATCCCGCCTCCAACCCCACGTGACCCCTCCCCCACGGCTCACCACCGCAGCAGTGCCTACTCGTTCAGGCCAAACTGCCAACCCCCACCAAAGACAAACACAAACAGACACAGCGGCCCATCTGACCTACTCTCTCCCTGCCAAAAGCACTAATCCCTCCCCAAACTGGGCTGTGGCCATTGTGTTGAAAACAGAAGCCCCAGCTCAACGGATTCTGAGCTACTTAGGTCTGCAGGTGTGTCACTGAAAATGCAAAATGCAAGCAGACTAAGACTTTTTATAAACACACCGTGTGTCCATGATGTCTGTAAAATTTAATAGTCAAGTGTATGACACACTGCATCTGCATCATAACACTGCGTAATTTTTACACAAACTGTGGTGTCTGTAGCATACAGTGTAACAGTGATGTTTAAAGCACACTGTAATTATGTCACCGCTAACACAACCTGTAGTGTCTGTAATGCCCTGTAACTGCGTCAATTATAACACAACCTGTGGTGTTTGTAATGTACTGTAACTGCGTCAATTATAACACAACCTGTGGTGTTTGTAATGTACTGCAACTGCATCATTTGTAACACATACTGTGGTGTCTGTAATGCACTATAACTGCATCATTTGTAACACAAACCGTGGTGTCTATAATGTACTGTAACTGCATCATTTGTAACACAAACTGTGGTGTCTGTAACGCACTATAACTGTGGTGTGTGTAACACACTCTGTGACCCCGACAGCTCCAGGAGGACAAAATACTTGCTAGAAACACGGGCATATGTTGGGGTCTATAACATACAGTAACATACGGGGTGTTTGGGCGGCCGTCTTCTCCTCAAGCAGGCCTGCAGCTCCTCCTTACCTTGGCCAGGTGCGAATTGATCCATTTGGTGAAAGTCCTTTTCTGAACTGCCTCTTGTTCATCTGAAGGCAGAGGGAAAAGAGACCGTCATCAGCCACAGGACAAGCGTCTCTATCGCGACAACCTTCTGCTCTCTGATCTCCTTCCCGCCTCCATGCTCCATTTGGGCGATTTGACATTTTGATGATCTTTCCAGAAACAAGACCCATCCTGCCTCTGAATGGAGAGCTTGTACTGGCTCTGCAGTGTGGCTGACAGATATCCCTGCACACACTTACATTTGTCCCGCATCTCCAACCGCACACGCCGCTGTCCCAGACCCTTAAACACTGCACTCTAATGGTCCCCACAAACCACATTCCTGAAAAACTCCTTTAAGCACAGCGTTTCTTTTCTTAGAGAACGAGGCTAGAACGTGATATTCAGGTCAGAGAGCTGAAATAACATAAATATTCCAAACACAAAGCTCAAAGCCAAGGCAGAACACTCAGATATTTCACATTCCGCAACGGAATCTAATCATAAAACGGCTGCAAACATCTAACAATGGGCATCGTTCATGAGAGTCTGGAGGGTAACATGGGAGCTGCAAGCCGCCCTGTAACACGGCAGGTTGACAGCTTGAATTTTTACTCATTTGTGATGTAGCACATGGCAATTTCATTTTTCATATAGCGCCGTTCATAATAAACCACTGCTGAACCATATAGTGCTTAACAAAGATTTTTGCTAAAAAACATTACAATAAGAACAGTAAAATCACTAACAGCAAGCCTGCCAAAGCCTAACCTTTGTCCAATACGATATATTTTACCACAGTTTCTGGAAAGCAAACCAACGGCGTGCATCATAAATTTATATTTCATAATTAGTCAATTTGGCCCCTTGAAAACAGGGTTTGTCCTGCCCTCTGTGAAGGATCTCAAGCTGCTCCCCCCTCAGTGTGACTGGCAGCTCAGGACCACGCCCCCCTTGTCGCAGACAGAAGCACCCTATGTGATTGACAGCTTAAGACCCCGCCTCCCTGGCGGAGATAAAAGCACCCTTCCACACACACAATGCATATTCCCAGACTTTAGTTTTGTGAATTAATGAAGTGAGTTCTGAAGAAACATGAGCTATTGATAGCCCCCACCATCCACCCCCACACACACACATCAGACCCCACACCCCCATGTTGCTGAGTAACTTCAGACAGATCAGGCCAGACAGGAAGCAACATCTGGGTGTTCAAACCTCCAAGGGACTCACTCTTCTCAAAAAGAAACACACACACCCCCTGTGACCCCCCCGTCCCAATCCCCACTCCCCCACACTACCCCCAGGCATCCAGGGTAAACTCAGGCAGATAGTGACACGAGCTGCAGCGCATGGCCGCATCCCACCTAGACACGCATCACACTTGTGGGTGGATAGGCAGCATTTGGCTGAGTTCAGAGTGTCAAACGCGGTGCGGAGACCCGGTATCCAGGTTCTGCTGTCTACCGGCTGTCTGCCTATCACACACATACAGAAACACAGAGATTCACACACAGACACACAGACAAACACATTCACAGACACACACATATTCACAGACACACAAACACGGACCCCACCCCCTCCCTACCGCGGAGGTACTGGTGGAAGCCCGTCACCAGGCTGACAGACGTGCTTTTCCTCATGGCCATGCCGGTTTTCCCGGCCGTCCCAGCCGCTCTGCCCTTCACGCACCAGCGAGGCAGCGCCCCGCGGGGGCCGAGGAGGGAAACGCCGCAGCAGCGTCTGCAGAGATCACACCCCCGGCACGGTGTCCAGACGGTGAACCCAAAATAACGCGCGAGTGGCTACACGACTGCAAGCGGACGGCCTCACGCCCGACTCGCTGCCGCACTCTGCTCTCCTCTGCCAGTGCGCGCTGTCCCTGTGCTCTCATCCCCCGCCTCCTGCAGCCTGCAGGAATAATCTGCTTCCCCCCGATCGGCCAATCAGCACGGAGAGAGCCTCTGATGTCACGGTAAGCTGTGTTTACGGAGCAGGGGTAGCCTTGGCCAGACACACACATACACACACACACACACAGCACGGACACACACACGGGCCACCATGGGACTGAACCGCTGAAGACAAAAGTAGCGTTCTTCCAACAAGGCATCAGGGGCAAGATTACAGAGCACAGACTAGCTACACTTCTGTACATGTGCGTGTCCGGGTGTGCACGTGCACGTTCACGTGCGCGTGTGTGTATGGGGGGGCCTTATGTTGGAATGTGACATGCATCATCACACACACCCCATGCTAACGTCCACTGGATTCTCAGCCAGCAGCATCAACAAAGAAATGAACAGAGAAACCTTTATTACTCGTGCAGTCCCCCCCCCACTCTACATCACCAGAACGTTTCCATTTATCAGCGTCATTAATAACTCATGCCAGCTGTCACATGCCGTCAGCCTGGTCTCTGTCTCACCCCCAGCTCCACCCCCTCCGGGCCCCTTGTACCCTCCTCCAACGTGTCAATCACGCCCAACAGCCATTATCGGGGCTAATTATGCCATCCAAACGATACTCTCAATCGGAGCCCCGGCCTCGTGGGAAGATGCAAAGTGGCCCTGTGCTGTTTGGGGACCAGCTCTCTTTCAGATTGAAAAATAACTGGCCTTCTTCTGTTTTCTATTTCATAATTTTCCAGTGATTTGTAAATAACTAATGCTAAGATTAAATTAAAATGAACACAATAACACATTATGACTATAGCGATAAAAGCATGCACAATATGTTTCACAAAAGCCAATTTAAGGAAACTGACATAGTGCAATTGTAAACAGGAAGGAAGGAAGCAGGGGTCAAAGGGCAGAGGTCAAACTCTCTGGGGCAGCAGGCATGGGAACATGCTGGGCAAATGCTTACGTTGGACCCTTGTAAAAGTCTGCTATTGCAAGTTCTTAAAAAGTAACGCAATAAAAAAATAAATGCTAAAATGCACCTACTTCATAAACCCAGGCAAAATGCACATTTGCACTGCAATGGTTCTGTTGATTTGCACAGTCTGCTTCCTATATGCACTGTCCCGAAAGCACTGCTTACTTGTACTGTGACCCCCTCACATTTCTGAGGGTTAAGGTCAATTCCTGGATAATATTTGGGCCCCCCTAACCTCTATCCAAAACAGTCTGCTAGCCTGAACAATAACATAACAAGTCTATTTATTACCAATTTCTAAACAAACGGTACTGTACTGCATCCTTTGAATGTAAAATTACTTTATCATTAAAAGCAAGCCCTTTCTATATAATATACAAACAATCTAACCTAAATTATGGCCCTGTACATGCAAAGTTGCTACTGTACGCACTGGAAGCACTACATTTTTGGACTCAATATTAAAAATGCAGAATTAATGGCACTGAAAAGTTTAAAAGTCACTGCAAGAAACATAAGATCCCACGGTAACTCATGAGTGAGGCTGGTTGCTAAGACGAACACGTGAGTCATACCCAAGCCAAGACTTTTAATATTATAGGTATAACATGCACTTACACTAACAAATATTATGTATTACTAACATGTATATATTATGTGATTTAATGTGATTAAATCATTTTCAGCATTGTTTTTGGCTGACACATCACCTGCGAGTTTCTGCAATCTTTCTGCAAAGTACTCCCGTCTAATCGTTCACAGCCAATTCACGAAAAATCAAAACCGCAAAAGTCAAATGCATCAACGTGAAGATGCTACTGCATTATTTGCACTGTGTCGGTTTTGCTGTCATTGTTGTATGCTGTTGTTTATCATTCTCATTTTATTTCCCGCACCTCCAGCATTTATTCTTCAGTGTTTATTGTTACACTGTTCTTTGTTCTGTCTGAATCGCAATTTCATTTCACGTGCGTGAAACGACAATGAAGTCATTTAAAGTGACCAAATGTGACGGCTAAAACACACAAAATCACACATGAAGCCGTTACGAAAATTATTCGTCTGTCCATTTACCATGACTGCTCATCCAATGCAGACTCCATTTATTCATGAGCTAGCGGTGTGTAGCATAGGTCAGAGAGGTCAGTGAAATCAATGTATTTAAATAAATGACAATAAATCTCTTGTAAGCAAGCAGACTTCTTGTTTTTGTTTTGTACAGGCACACTGAACAGGACGTTGGGACATACTGATGCAGGAAGCATGCAGGAGAGACTGGGGGCACAGACCACCACTACCTAACCTGCAGACTGGTACAGGTGTGCGAGGGCTGTCCATGGTGCTGAAGCGGGAAGCCTTGAAATGGGTGCATGGGCGAAACCTGCATTTACAGGTTTAAGGGCTTCAAGAGTAGCATCTGAAATGACTATGGTTTATGTGAGAGGCTTTGATGCCAGATCCCGCTTTGAAGTGCGGTGGCGCAGAGTTTGCCATGGCCTTCATCAGGATCAAGTGGTTGGTGGGTGGATGGTCCGGTGGCTGAGTGCTGGAGGGTAGTAAACTTGCCTCTAAAATATTACAGTAGCAAATAATGAAACTTCAGAATGTGAGGTTTTAGGTTTAATTCAGCGTATTCATTTCGCAACTGTTCCTCGTCCTGGCTTAACCAAACACAGATGCAGCTTTTCCTCTGAAAACAATTTTAAAAAGCACACAAAGGACAGAAGAATGCGGGGAAACAGAGGTGGGCATGGCCCGAGGGAGGGATGCACACGTGGGCACGCGCGCTTCTGGCCGGCGCCACAACCTGGGAGCGTTTGAAGTGAACCAGGTCTGATGGTCTCCCACCTGGCCCTCTCAACACGCTCCGCCATGCAGGACCTTGCCGGCGGCCATGACCGCGCGCATCGTGGCTTCTCTGCATTTCTTTACCCAGGAGACAGACGAGGAATGTATTCGTGGGGGAGGGCAACAGGGCAATTTGGCAGAGACGGAAATCAAACAGCCTATCCTGTGAGCTTAAGGCATGGCTCCTCCTCAGCGATCGATTCCTGAAGATGTCTGGGAACGCAGCCGCGAGGAGCTCGAACTCCGCTCTGGTAAGAAGAAAGCCAAGGAGCACCACCTGGTGGTCGTCACAAACATGAGCGTGACAGATGCACGGCGGTAACGGCGACAAAAAGCAGTTGGCAAAGCTGTGATTTCTCTTGTTACGGCTGAGATCAAACAGAGTGCGGCCAAGACAGGGAGCAAAATAATCCGACACAGGCCAGACTGCATGGCAAAGCGCTGTTAGCTTAGTACTATGCGGCGGGGAGGAACACGGCGGATTTCCCCCACCGCACGCCTTCGCCCGCTGTATCTGTTCCCCCATTTAGCTCCTGATTTCCCCGGGGATGCTCATTTCCCTTTCAGCTTCCCTCATCCCAGTCTCCACCCCTTAACGATGCTCTCCATAAATCTGCCCTAATTGATGCCCCGCAGTAAGAAACAGGTGTTCTCACAAGGAATAAAGCTTGCAGGTTTTTTTTTTACCTATCGCCATAGCAACCTTGCTGCCTAAAAGCATTCCCTCTGAACCCCCATTAACGTCTCCACCTCTCCATCCCGCAAATGAAACAAAAGGGCGTGAAGGTAACACACGGCTACCTTACACTACCACACCTTCATCAGCATAAGGGGGTTCTACCCAGCCGCATCCCGTATCGCGCTAAGGTCACAGTCACGTTCAAGTCACGGTCACATGCACACCACAGTTACACAAAGGTCATAATCACACACAGGTGGCAGTCACCAGAGGTCAGACATGCACAGGACACTCAGGCGAGAGCAATGCACAGGTCTGTGACACGCTCAGGTCACGGTTACGCAAAGGTCAGCGACTCGCTCAGGTCACGGTTACACACAGATCAGAGACTTGCTCAGGTCACGGTTACGCAAAGGTCAGCGATTAGCTCAGGTCACGGTTACGCAAAGGTCAGCGACTCGCTCAGGTCACGGTTACGCAAAGGTCAGCGACACGCTCAGGTCACGGTTACGCAAAGGTCAGAGACTCGCTCAGGTCACGGTTACGCAAAGGTCTGTGACACGCTCAGGTCACGGTTACGCAAAGGTCTGTGACACGCTCAGGTCACAATTATGCACAGATCAGCAACACGGTTGGGTCATGGTTACACACAGGTCAATGACACACTCAGGTCACACCTACGCACAGGTCAGAGACACGCTCAAGTCATGGTTACACGCACGTCAAAGACACACACAGGTCACGTTTACGCACAGGTCAGACATACAAAGGTCATGGTTACGCACAGGTCAGAAATATACTCAGGTCACAGTTACACACAGGTCAGAGACACACACAGGTCACCTTTATACACAGGTCAGATGTGCTTAGGTCATGGTTATGCACAGGTCAGAGACACGCTCAGGTCACGAATTATGTTTTATGTATCACAACACATCCATGTAAAGCGCTTTGAGACGACTCTGTTGTGAAAGGCACTATATACAGCCAGCTCACTCCTCTGGCTTCTCACTGCACCTCCCCAGTTCACTCCTCTGGCTTCTCACTGCACCTCCCCAGTTCACTCCTCTGGCTTCTCACATTTACATTTACATTTACAGCATTTAGCGGACGCTCTTATCCAGAGCGACTTACATTTTTCTAAATTCAGGGACAGTCCCGCTGGAGCAAGTTGGGGTTAAGGGTCTTGCTCAGGGACTCAATGATGGCATTGCAGGAGGTGGGACTCGAACCCTCCCCAGCTCACTCCTCTGGCTTCTCACTGCACCTCCCCAGCTCATTCCTCTGGCTTTTCCCTGTGCCCCCCTTCCCACGCACGCACCCTTATTACAACCACAGTTGTGCCTGCCCTCACCTCCAGTGCATGCCTGGAGCAGCACAGGGCAGAGTGGCATCACTCTTCCTGTCCAGCAGGGGGGGTGTGGAGGGTAAGAACGCGAGAAGATGCGGCATGATGAGCCCGCCCCCATAACCACCGTGGCAAATGAAGCGCGAGCATGCAATGTGGTGACAGAGCCACTTCCTGGCAGGAGCACAGAGGCAGCACGCGCCTGCGGGTGGCACAGACCAACTCACACACCATCTATCGGTGCCCTCCCATCCCCAAAGCCAGAGTTCAGCTAGACCCAGGACCCCCCCCACCCCAACATCCCACAATTCCCCACTGTGACCCGTTTCATCTGGGCCCCCCGCCCTGTAAGATGAGTGCGTTTTGAAACGGGGTTAATGTGCATTTAAAATGCGCTGCTTAAATGAAACGGATATCGCCCCCGGCAACCCTGCCCTCCGGCGCCTCGCATTTGCAGTTCTGTCAGCCATGTGACGCACATTTACCTTGGAGAACAGAGTGCCTCTGGCAAGCTTGGAGTCCCAGAATAAAACGCATGGCTGTGGGCACATGGCCCTCGCGATCCCAACCCACAGGTGGATCACTGGGCACATCTGGCAACCCTGCAGTCACTAAATAATAGCATGCTACAGGCGCATTGCACTCTCAATCAGCCCCACAGGTGGAGGCTCGCTGGGAATACTAGAGCACATCTGGCAACCCCATGCTATATGGATGTGCACATTTACTCCCTGATTCCTGTCTCCTGGCTGCAACCACAACATTCTTGAAGCGTGACGTTGCTCCCAAGGCTAGGGAAAGAAGGTGCAGACATGGCATGCAGTACCTCGTCTTCGCCCTGACAGGACACCCCCCACCCCCCCTTCCGCCACCTCACTGCTCATTGTCACCAACCAGGTTTCATATCTCCCTCATCCGCACGCCACACGCTCACACAAACCCACGGCCAGAGCCACGCCCCAGAGCGTGTCAGGGCTGCCATGGCAACACAGCCCAAATGCCCTGCGGTTTCCGTCTGATGGCTGGCCTAGATGAGGCAGCAGCCCACTGACTGCTTTTGCCCGTCACTAGTACAAGGCAGGTATAATGCAGAAGTAAGTAATAAAAGCTCTGTGCATGTGCACTGTGCTGCAGCTCATGCTGGAAGTATAACTTAGGTGGTTTGCACTTGATTGAATTTGGATGATGTTTATTAAGTTTAAGTTTAATTGTTGTTGTCATTGTACCAGGTAAACAATTGGGCTCTGAAGATCTCCAGATCCGTCAATCTGAACCTACATCAGTCTGACCCAAAACTTGCACCGGTCTAACCCGGAGCCTGCACCAGTCTGACCCGGAACCTGCATCAGTCTGACCCGGAACCTGCATCAATCTGACCCAGAGCCTGCATCAGTCTGACCCAGAACCTGCATCAGCCTGAAGAGATACATGATATCATATCTATTACTCTACATGATCAAACTTTAGCTACTGACCAGCTTCTGATGTGTGACATGCATTATTATAAGTAACTGGTTTTTACCTAACCAACTTTACTCTAACCAGCTCGTCCCTGACCAACTTTACTCTAACCAGCTCGTCCCTGACCTGCTTTACGCTATGTAACCAGCTCGTACCTGACCAGCTTTAGTCTACCTAACCAGCTCGTACCTGACCAGCTTTACTCTATCTAACTAGCTCGTACCTGACCAGCTTTACTCTATCTAACTAGCCCGTACCTGACCAGCTTTACTCTATCTAACTAGCTCGTACCTGACCAGCTTTACTCTATCTAACCAGCTCGTACCTGACCAGATTTACTCTACCTAACCAGCTCGTACCTGACCAGCTTTACTCTATCTAACTAGCTTGTACCTGACCAGCTTTACTCTATCTAACCAGCTCGTACCTGAACAGCTTTACTCTATCTAACCAGCTCGTACCTGACCAGCTTCACTCTATCTAACCAGCTCGTACCTGACGACCGTTACTCTATCTAACCAGCTCGTACCTGACCAACTTTACTCTACCTAACCAGCTCGAACCTGATGACCTTTACTCTATCTAACCAGCTTGTACCTGACCAGCTTTACTCTATCTAACCAGCTTGTACCTGACCAGCTTTACTCTATCTAACCAGCTCGTACCTGACCAACTTTACTCTACCTAACCAGCTTGTACCTGATGACCTTTACTCTATCTAACCAGCTCGTACCTGACCAGCTTCACTCTATCTAACCAGCTCGTACCTGACGACCGTTACTCTATCTAACTAGCTCATACCTGACCAGCTTTACTCTACCTAACCAGCTCGTACCTAACCAGCTTTACTCTATCTAACTAGCTCGTACCTGACCAGCTTTACTCTATCTAACCAGCTCGTACCTGAACAGCTTTACTCTATCTAACCAGATCGTACCTGACCAGCTTCACTCTATCTAACCAGCTCGTACCTGACCAACTTTACTCTACCTAACCAGCTCGTACCTGATGACCTTTACTCTATCTAACCAGCTCGTACCTGACCAGC
>JAODLD010000045.1:20099356-20109366 GCA_026781065.1 Mormyrops boulengeri | reverse complement strand
ATCTAACCAGCTCGTACCTGACCAGCTTTACTATATCTAACCAGCTCGTACCTGACCAGCTTTACTCTATCTAACCATCCCACACGTGTCTAGCTGTCCTGCTGAAAACCCAGTAAAAAACCCATTTCCTTGGTTGCCTTTCTTTCAAGCCTTCTGATGTGATGAGTTGCCAATCTTGCTGCGTTTAATTAACATACTGACCAAACACTGGAGTGTCTATTGTCTGTCAGCTTGTTGTAATCACTGTGTTAAACACACACCCAACGCTTTCCTACAACGGAAAAAGAATCAGTCTTATTATAAAACAGTGTGTCAATTACTGCTGTGTGACAATTACTGATTAATACGGCACTTTGCTGAGTGGTGTGTAAAGACTGAATACACCATTTCACAAAAGGCATTACTAAGAACACCCATGGCTGGGGGGGGGGGCGCAGCTTTACACAAGGCGCTCCCGGGTACTGTGTGGCTTAGTGGATAAACAGCACGGTCTGGACTGGAATCTGTTCCTCTGTCTCCCTGCCAGCCTCCCCCCCCCCACCACCACTGAAGCCCCAAAGTCACCTTCCCACACACAGACGGGGCGTGGGGAAGAGCGCGTGGGGGACTGATGCCACCGATCTCCCAGAAGGTTCTGGAGAAAAGCCCTCAGCTCAGAGAGAGAGAGAAAGAGAGAGAGCGATGGGGGGGGGGGATTGTATGACTCCTTTACCACTCAGAAACGAACGCTAGTGACAGCAGTGGAGACAGACACATGGCGGGTGGGGGAAGGTCCAGGCTGAGGGGACCCGCACTGCACGCCCGGCTTCTCGGCCATATGGCATCTCTAATTGGCTGCCCACGCTGCTCACCACTCCGCTGCAAAGGCAGGGAAGACGCCGCATCTTCCCCCCTGTCTGCATTCACACATTCCACCTCTTCTCTTTCCGCGGCCACCATGGATGGGGTTTGTTTACGCTTCGGGGGAATCGTCCCGCTTATTCCAACTTCAGGGGTGTTCAATTATGGCAAGAATGTAAAATTTAACACCGGCAGGCGAATATGACTTTATCTTCCATCGGTTCGGCTCTTTCTAGAAAAAACCCCTTTTTTATATTTATGGATTCCAGTAATTATGCATGAGTCATTATTGAAGTGAGCAGACAAAAGCTCCTATTGTTATACAGGCAACTCTGATGTACCGGCTACAGACAGGCCGGCCCGTGCGGAGACGGTAGCCATGGAAATATAGAGGAGCGTGGGGCTTTCCTCTGCTGCTGCTTATCGGCTCACCGTCCCTCTGCCGGAACGCTGCATGAGCCTCAGGGCAAAGGAAGGAAGAGGTGTTGGCGGCACGCGACGGCCTCCCATCCTCCGACTACATCCTACTCTGGCTTTAAACCTGCCTTTCGTGGGATGCTGGCGATGTCACTCCTGCAAGTCGTTAAACAAGCAATCTCAAAAACCGTATTTGCCGAATGTCCCTAAACACAGTAACTAAATCGGGAAATGTGGCCTTCAGCTTAGCATCAGGGCTGGTGTTAAATCCTGGCCAATCGCGAGGCGAATTGTAATTCCGAGCGCGTGGCCGGCCGACACTCTTCAGACACCGCGGAGATGTTTCTGCAGGGAGACGTGGACGCCGGTCAGATTCAATTTGCCGCGAAAGTGGCAGCAAACAGGAAATTCACCGCAGAGCGAGAATAGAATAGAGAGAAAGCAAGACGGCCAGGCTGCTTCCTTCCTAAAGGACGGTCACCATGGTAACAGGGCCCCAACATGATGAAACACTGAAAAAACCGGCTAATTTCAAAACTGCCAAAGCCACAATGGGGGATTCTGTGTCTAACGGGCCGCGCCTTCAGAAGGGCACGCCACTCTCTGTTTCACCTAAACACTGTAGGGTGTAACATTTCAGACATGGCCAACATCTGTACTTTAATATCAAAGACCATAAAGCAATGGTCACAGACTCATGAGGAGACTAAAGAGCGCCACCCAGCTCTCATCTCTGCGATGACCACGTAGTAATATAAGTGAACGTTTCAGGCCACGACGATGGACAACATCAGTGATTTTGGTGTCTAGATGGTAGCACTGGCTCACAGGCGATAACAACACCACAGCAACCTACAGTATGAATAATCAATCAAGTGTAACTAATATAAAGACATTTCTGGATATATTTTTAAATAATCAATATTAAATGGAATAGTATATGACGTCACATGATTGGATGTTATGAGACAGCACCAGTGTGCAAATTGGCAAACAAATAGTCGTTTGTCGATTGTGACATCGATCGGCGCAACAGCAGAATGCTGGGCAACTCAAAAGATGTCAAATGGAGAACGGATTTAGGCATGTTTTTTTTAAATAATGAGAAATGCACTGCGCTCACACACTAAACCAAATCAGAAAAAAACGGTGCATTAGCACCGGAGGGACAATAAAGAAAAACACTGACACAACCGCAGGGCAAAGGAGTTTCGCGTGTCTCTAAACATGCTGCCATGCTCATTTGTGGTTGATCACTGGTTAAACCTTCTGATAGCTGAAAATATTGTAAAAAAGTTCAGTTGCTAATGTGTAAATAAAAACAGAAACCAATCTAAAATAAGATGGGTTCTCTTATTTGTATCAATTGATCTAGTTTGTCACAGCACGTTTCTCAGCACAATATCCCGGCGTTTCATTGGGGACTCACTCCTAACTAAGTGATTACCTGAAGCACTGCAATTTAGGGTCATATAAAATAACAGAGGAAAATGCCAGCAAAGAGTGCTATAAGAATGGCTTTACTCGCGATTACAGAAACAGGAACTGCTCATCAAGCTGTATGCAATACAGAATCATTTTAATTGAAACAAGGGCCCAGTCACAGGTGACTAATTAAGAAATAAGACAACCACAGGGCGAAGTCTACAAACGGAAGGTAAGAGAGTCATCTTTGAGCCCAAGAGACTCGCAGGCAGCGAGACAGTCCTCAAGGTGTTCCTGATGCAACCTGAACAATTATTCAGGACATGCTGATCACCTTCACTTTGTATTCTAATAAACAAAACATGCAAAGAGCAAAGATTCTTCGAACACGAAAAGTCAAATATATCCCATAATTACAATACCTTTGATTTCAGCTATTTGAATTTTCTTCTCAAATGTATTTACCCCTTCTTCAGAGGACAACCTTATTTTTAATTGACTGAACAACAGATCGATACATTAAGTGAAGCCACTCCAACACTGCCCACCCCCCCCATTATGACCTAGCAGTACCCAAACAGACAGATAAGGCATGGCGAAAAGGACAGACAAGACGTGACATTATGAGACCATGCAGGTTGATGTAGACAAACAAGACGTCTGACTAACTTGATAAAAAAAGACAAACAAAAATGAAAACCAGGCATCATCGCTTGGTGGCAAACTCAACCAAGGTCAGCTGGGAACTGGAGGTTCAACTGGAGAGAAGAGACAAACCAGTAATGGGGCAGAAATACTGGAAAACGACCTGCCAGGTAGTTCTCTGTACAGCCCACTTCACACAGCGTGCAGGATTAGCTCATATTCAGCAATGAGTCGTTCTATGAGTCATTTAGAGATTCCATCTCATCCCAGTCCTGTGTAACAATGTGGTAATACTGGTGTTGGTGTCGACCACGTCCTGCCCTTCTGTATATAAACTCTTTAGGGCTGGTTAAAGAAGTTCAGGATAGAAAATAGGAAATGAAGAAACCAGTGAACGGATGCACCAGCAAACATGATGTACTGGATCCAATAGCAAGGGCTGGTGAGGAAGAGTCCTGAGTGCCTTGAAGGACCTGCCTGTCATCAGCGGACCCATCTCTGGCCCTGATGAAATACAGCCGCTAGTTCTCGTCACGAGGGGGAGGGGCTTCCGAGTCGGCCAATGCCAGGCCGACGTTAGTAAAGCGGACACGTCCAATCAAATGCCATCCCACACGGACACGTCCGATCAAACACCCTCCCGGTGAAGGGGCCGGGGAGCATTCAGCTCGTGCAGAGGACTAGCCGCAGTGACAGCTGAGCTCAGTAGACCCGCCTCCCTGAGAGAGACTCTTACACTGACACCAAAGTCTGACCTCTGTTCTCCAGGACAGAACGGTAGTCTGAGCGGAACGAGCGGTACCGCGATACACGCAATCTTCAGTCACAAAGCAGGAAACTAACCGATGAAGAACTCCTCCAGCCACTGACCGTTAACAAACACGGAACTGAGGGCTTAATTAATTATTGCGTGATTGTGGGGTCGTAACCCAATGTGTAGTGTGTGTGCATGGAATCAGAATGCATATGTGTGCAAATACCTGTTTGTCCTGTTTACATTTCTCTCCATCCTTTGTGTGTGTGTGCGTGTGTGTGTGTGCACAGAGATGTGTGTGTCACCGTGCATCTATGCATGTGAGTGAGAGTATGTCAGTAGAAAAGACAATGTGTGTTTTTGGGTGTACAAAGTGTGAAGATGGGTGAGAATGTGTGTCTGTGTCTGTGTGTGTATGTGCGCGCGTGCGTGTGCATCACTGATTGGTACATGCCAAAGTGTGTGCGCGACAAACAGGGAAGAGCTGCATCGACCACACAGACAGGAAGGGCAGGAACCGGCGTCGTGCTGCATGACTGCCGATGCGAGGCCAATGAGGCTGGGCCGTTGTTCAGGCCGCCAGGACCCTCTCCGGGGGACCAAGGTCAAGTTGAAGCTCTTACCCGCCTGAACAGGCCCTTTCTGCAGGAACACTACACCCTCCCATGGCACTGTGACTTATTTCGGCCAAAGCACCGCTCAGTAATAAGAAAATAATGCCACGTCCTACCCCAGGAGGGAGGCAGGAGCAAAGAGCTTATAAAAAATATTTCTGTGATCTGTCAAGCTGGTGGTCGTTTATCTCCAAGGCTCGCTGTGTCAAGCTGGAGGTGGCGTCGGCTGGGGAGCCCGGGAATGAGCTGAGAGGAGTCACCTACCTTGCAGCCTCTGCATCACATTGGCGATGTCCCTGGAGGACCTCGCAAACTGCGACGGTGAAGCCATGTTGCATCCCCAGAACGGTAAGGCTCTGTCAGATGTGCAACATTCACGCCACTCTTCTTGTAGCGCGTAGCCGCCTTCGCTACTTCCTCCAAGACGGCATCCCAGCCGCGACCGCACGCTCCCTCTCTCTCCTGTACACCCTCTCTCTACCTCTATCTCGCTCTCTCTCTCTCACTCTGGTGCAGTCAGAGCTCAAGGGCGTGATTCGTTGCCGTGTGCCGGCCAATTGGAGGAGGGCTCTCATGAAGCACACCTGCTTCTGACCAATGGCAGGCTCCCTCTCAGGGCCTTGTCGAATCTTGGCCGTCGCATGTAGCTGAAAAACAAGCACTTTGGTGTTAGTCTGCAGGAATCCATATCTCAAACTAATGCAGGTGGAGGGGGTGGGGGGGTGGCTCATCAGCAAATTAAGTGCAGTGTGGTGGGTGAAGCGAGTGAAGGTTGGCATCAGGACCAGCACTAACAGCCCCCTGGTCCTCCAGAGCTACACACGCCTGTAAGCCCAAAGGACATAGCTGTGAGGCTTGATGCATGACATGAAGAGTCGTACCAGAAACAAATGAGATTAGCTAATGATATATCAAACCCCTGGGCCACCACTAACAGCTGCTCCTGCTTACCCTAAAAGGACTTTTAAGTAAAAAAAAAGCTTACTGTGGTCAATACAGGAAAAACCCAAGAATGCCATATGCTGACATACTTCCCTCACACAAGCAAGGGTAGTCATATCACCATAAAAATATACCTGCCAGTCATAAGAGATTATATATATAATTCCATTTCTAAATATTCATGACGGATGTAGGCTGTTCCCCAGCTCTGCTAAAGTAGCCTCATAAAACCTTTATGGAAAGCAGCGTTAAAATGGACTACCGCTGTAAGGACAAATTGCTTTTTTAAATACGACCCTCTGAGCGCTACATCACGCCTGTCCGGCGGACTGGACGCCATCCAAAACGCAGGTGCAAAACCCTATCCATATCTATAATCCAAAAACACACTTTTAGTGCTTCAATAAGTATAAACTAAAGAATGAATGGCATTAAGCTTTTGAATGAAAGATCTTACCCATTGCAAACTTGCTGGAACTGGGTGGTGTCGCTGAACTCGGGCGTCTTGGTCAACTACAGTTGTTATTATTATTATTATTATTATTATTATTATTATTATTATTATTATTTCTGCATATGGAAGCGCCGTGCTTCATCGCGGTGTCCCGTCCCCTACAGTGCGTTTTTCATTTAAAAAAAAAAAACGTGCCTAAGACCTGAAATTACCGCCTATTCCCGCGCTTCCCTATACGGGTTTTGTGAATTTAACAGTTACATCCGACAGCGGGTCGGGATTGCACTTCCACAGGGCGGAGCCTGCCCCGCTTCCCCCAGTCCTGGCCCCGCTGGAGGACCGCTGGTTGCAAAGGCGGAGATACATGCGGGGAGGAAGGATGTCTTGCAGCTGTCACCCGAGGAAGGAGGAGAGGCCGGGGCTCGGCGCGGCAATCCCGAGCGCGCGGCACCGCACTGCGGGCCCGTGCGGGGAAGCAGCGGGTCATTATTTATACTGGCAAGCGTTTGCATGCTGCAAAAGACTCACATCACATACAGTGCGTTTGCATGCTGTAAAAGACTCACATACAGTTTCCTTAATAAAAGTGCATTTTGTTTATCAACTTTTTCATTTATTCGGATGTTTGTTTATGATTCAATAGTAGAACAGAACGAGAATGGAAATATTTGATTTGAGACTCTTGTTTCATTCATTCGAGAAATGATACATTTTGGTTTTGATAAGCCTGGTAAATAATATGCCCGATACAAGGGCAGTATTTTCAGGCTGTTTACACAGCACTATGGCAATGAGCTACGATTACGATCGCGCCTATATCTGATTGAAGATTTCATCGTGCCGCGCGGATGTGGTTTTAAATTAGACGTTTGGGTCTTGATTGCGTTGTATATGGATCGAGACTATTTAAGATGCACCGCAAGCCACCGACCGACAGGCACCGACGCCAGCACTACTACCATCACTCTGCTCGGTCAGCCATGTGGGGAATCCCTTGGATTAATATTCATAACAACACCCCCGTCCCACCTGTCAGACTTTAGTGCCTTCCATTAGGAAAAGAGATTGCAAATCGTATTAAAAAAAAACACCGAGTGTCAATCTCTAATATAGCAATCTCACGTATTATTTGTCAAAGTTGTCTTGCTATTACGGCAAATGTTGCAGTTAAACGTCATTATGTTTCAAGGAGAGTGTCTACACTTTTACAGTTTTTTTTTTATCAGATTGTTTTTTTTCTGTCTTTGTAGTTATTATTGTTTTTGTTCTGAAAAATACCTGTACCTCCGAGCAGAGGTGACGCTGATATTATAAGTGGGCTCTTGCGCCATCTGCTGGTTAATCGATTTAACTGCACAATTGATGTGACGTTAACGATGTCGCGCAAAGATTCTGTTGGATAAGTTTTGGTCTTTGCCGCCAAAATAAAAAGAAAAGTCTCTATACTTTCTTTTGCTGGATAGACACGCGTTTCTGCATTAAAGTAATTTTACATTCATCCTCCATAGCCACTTATACAGCACAGGATCACTGTGACCAGTTCCGTCACCCCAATAACAGCTGCGTAGGGCGCCCTCTTCTGAAGGAGGGTGGACATACCAAGCCAATTTCACTTTGTCGCTGGCAGTGAAGCTTGGCTAGGGCACTGCGTGCGCTTCGCCAGGTACTAACAGTGAGCCAGCAGCTAGAATGTTTTTTCATCACCGATCAGGCATGAGTCAGCAAAATGTACTGAAGGGGATGCTGGGTCCTCAATCCAGACCAATCCAATTACATTACAAATTCCAGACCCCTGTAAGTCAAGGACCCTTAGAATCATGCTAAGAGCCCGGGGTGGGGATCTGCTCTTGGCCTGGACCTCCTGCGAGAGCCACAATGGTGGGAAGTCCCGGCCAAGGCCGTACCCCGTCCCGCCTCTGGAAAGAATGTCAGCTCACCAGACGCATTTCTTATCACTTCTGCTGTTTTCACTGCAATGGCCAAGCAAGGACGGTAAAGGCAGTGTCCATGGGGGGGGGGGGCTGTGATGAACTTCACCTCCAGCTCTCCCCACCCCACGTTTATGTATGTACTTCTGAACACTGAGGGGAACGTGTAGTCCCTGTCACCCCCCTCCCCAGTAAGTCTAAATCTACACCAGCAGGCCATTACACTGAAAAAAGAGAATTGTTGGACCGACTTAAAAAAATTGCTTCAATTGGTAACACACAAATGAATTAGGTTTTTTCAAATCAAGTTAACAAGTTAAACTTCCTTAAACTTGTTAACTTGATTTGAAAAAACTTAATTCATTTGTGTGTTACCAATTGAAGCAATTTTCAAAATTTTTCTCTTTTTACAGTGTAAAGGAATTAAGGCTGGAATATCAGTACTTGGACCATGGTTTGAATAGCCCTGGTCTAGTATAAAGGTAACTGCTTATATTAACCCTTACCCAAATGAATATTTGTGTGTGTATTTTGTCTGGGGACAGTCAGTTCCCGTGTCACCTGTCACCTGGTGCCATCTGCCATGCTTCTCGTGGTGACCCTAAGTGAAAAATCCTGTGTGGCATGACAGCAGAAGGAAAGAGTCGCCAGCATGTTTATCTTCCCAACGGCCAACAGCCCAGCAGCCACCGGTGACGAAGCCGGGGGCCACATTGTTCCTGATAGCATTGGGAGGAGGAAGCGGTGACGTATCCCAGGATTCCTGCTCCGCACTGATAAGCTGGTCGCTTGCTAAATTAAGTGGAAAAAGCAGGAAACACGATGGCAACGTTTCCGCTTCCCGAAACACAAACACAGCAGCCTGCCCTGGAAAGGGGCTCTTTGTGTGCTCGCTGTCCTGTGAGCAATGGTGGGACCCTCCATGTAAATCCCCATCCGTCCTGCTCCGTCCGCATCCCTGCAGGAATAATGGCTCAGAATCAGACGGACTTCCAGTGGGACTTTCTGAAATCACCCTTCTTCGGTAAGCCTTTCCAGCTGCACTACACCAGACGGCATTATCCTGGTCGAGATGTCTGCGGACATCAACCTGCCTATGTTTTCTAAAATTAAAATTATTCTCAAATGGGCATATTTACAAAAGAATACCTTTTCTTTAATTAGCTTTCATAAATTGACATTACTTTAATGTCAGTTATACATGATAAGATGTTGGTTAAGATAGTCCAGTATTTTCAAGTTGTTCACAATAACAGCATGTTTGAGTTATGACAGTTACTCATGGTAACTCAGTGGGTGTGGAGAGTTTGTGGTATAATCAGCTACAGTATTTTTGATTTTGATGCATGCCACCATGTTATTTTTGAGGACATTGTGTACCCTGTGCTGAGATTTGCAGACTGCAGCCCATTTTCAGGCAATTGCACCATATCATTCATTCAAACCTATTAAATATTCAAGCTAGAGTCAGGGTTTTATGTGGCTTTGTTTTCCTGTTTTTTGCTCAGGTATTCTAAGAGGAACACAAACACGCAATCACTAATTGCAACATTTTCAGGAAGTTTGTCCAAATCACTTGATTGCGATTAAACAAACTCATTACAGGGAACTGACGATTTCAGATGATGAAATCCATGAATTTAAGTAACCATTTTGTACAAGACTGCGACTGACCTCAAACTTTTTCCCAGGGAAAATTATGCCACACTCTGTTTGCAAGTGTCCATCTGTAGTGTTTAGGCTGTTTGTTGGTGTGGGTCCTTGGTGCAGTACCAAGTTAAGAGTGGGTCCTCAGTGTAGTATGAGGGTGTCTATCTAAGTGTGTGGGCAATCAGAACAGTACTAGATTGCCTGTTTCATGGTGTGGGTCTTCAGTGTAGCACTAGTCTATTGGTTGGAGGGTATGAGTACTCAGTGTAGCTTAGCTCGTTCCCTGTTCCACCACAAATGATTCAGCTCGAGAGTTGTATGATAATTAGCACAAGGAGTTG
>JAODLD010000045.1:20087615-20099256 GCA_026781065.1 Mormyrops boulengeri | reverse complement strand
GTGTAGCTTAGCTCGTTCCCTGTTCCACCACAAATGATTCAGCTCGAGAGTTGTATGATAATTAGCACAAGGAGTTGAATCGGGTGTGTTAAATGAGTGGAAACCCAAAAATGTGCAGGGCTCCGGCCCCCCAGGACCGGAGTTTGACACCTCTGTACCAGGCTGTCCGTTGGAAGGTGTGGGCCCTCAGGAGTGGTCCAACAGTGTGGCTTTGAGGCCTGTCGTAAAACAGGCTGTTTGATCCAGAAATGTGCAACAAAATTATAGCATGGCTACCTGTAGATTTTAAAGCTGTTAGTTGGTGGTGTTAGCATAGCAAGTAGTCTTCAGTGTTTAGGTTAAGGGCTGGCCCTGATGTTTAAACTCCACAAAGGCTTAATGTTCCACTGTTCTTCTTGCAGACAAGCTGATCCTGGCCTTCTGCCTGTCCATACTGATTGGTTTCTTGCTTGGGGCCTTGATCTATGTCTTCATGACCTGGATGTCCCGGCGTAGGGCATCGGTCCGCATCACCCGCAGACCGGCTCGCCAGTCCCGCTCCCTGGGCCACAACCTCCTGCACAGCAGGCCCGCCTTTGCCCGCACCAGCGGCTACGACCGCCGCAGCAACAACAGCCTGGCCAGTGCTGCCTTCAGCTTCCACCGGCAGACCTCACTTGAGCAGGCTGACCCGCTGGGGCGTAAGCCCAGTTTCCGCGCCTCCACCTTCCACCCACTGCAGCAGTGCGTCCCAAGCACCAACGAGGTGCAACATAGCGGCCACACCTCACCCACTGCAGCGCATGACTCCACCCCTCCCCTGCAGAACTCCTTCTGGCCTAGCAGCAGCCCCCGGGGCCTGCATATGACACAGACACCACTCCCTGTGTATAACAGTGTCATCCGGGCCTTCCCGGAGTCACACACCTGAGAGGCTTCACAAGCCTGTGCAATGGAAAACATTTGACTTACACTTGATTAAACAGGGGAAAACCCTGTGTTGTCATGTGGTTTCTATACGCTGCATTTACACATGGAGCCTCCTCTTATTTTGTATTTTCATATGACTGACAATAGACCATGCCATTGGTGCACAGTCCAGTGACACAACTCCAACTGTGAAATATGTTTTCCACGTACAGACTGTTTTACTGATGCATTAGGATAATTATCCATTCATATGTATACTTATTTAAGCAATGAGCCTTGCACTTAAGTATTATATTGGATTCCCTGTGCTGTGGTTCGATTATACCCGATTCATAATGTAAGCTGCTGTATGAATAACATAAAACTTTTATTAAACAAACTTGGTTTCTTTGTGATTTGTGTTCCTGTAAAGCAATGTTACATTTCCCAATCCAGTCCTCAGGGACCCACGGTTGGTCCACATTTTTGCTCCCTTGGCAGCTGAGAGGGAGCAAAAACATGAACCAACTGTAGGTCCCCAAGGACCGGATTAGAAAACATTGCTGTACAGGCACACTCATTGTGCTTTCCAGACTTAAACATTTAAGCACTTGTTTAAATGTCTCATAGTTGCGAGTCCACACATCCTACAAGAAATCATTACACTATGACTATGCAGGGGGTTACAGCAGGCTGGTGACACTGCATAGAACCAAATGAGTGATGCCACACATTTAGACAAAGTCAACATAGTTCTATGTTGCAACCCCGGATACACTTTTCATTTTTGCAGCTGTCTACTGTCTGTTTCCCTCTTCCCTTGGAAATGTGCTGTCATGGAGTCCACCAGGAAACCTGGGCAGACAAATGTCAAAAAGACATCTATTATAAAAAGACATCTTATATAGTGCACAAAAACACAATTACAGCTCTCAGAAAACTTCCACTTGGAAACGCACTCAAGCAATATTATTCTATCGATAAATACGTAACCAATATCAACTTTAATAGAGGGAAACATGTACCGTGTAAATTTTCGCAGTGTGTTATAGTTTCATTTTTAAATACAGGATGAAAATTTTGCGCGGGTTCATCGGGATGGGGCGGGGCCTGTGATTTAAGGCGCGCCACGACGTACGCGAGAAACTCGTTCTAGTGACGTTAATTTCGCGAGACGCGGAGTGCAATGTTTTCATTTCCAGCCCTAACAGTCCTGGGTAAAATGAGAAGCTAGTGTCAGTTGATCGTTTTTGTTTATTGACATGCCTGGATGAAAATACAGTTATGTAGCAATGCCCTACCGATAGCGTGATGTCTTGTAAAATCGAACTGCATGCGTTACATTAATCTCTCGTGTAATTTGCTCGGCTCTTCAGTTTCACGTTTCCTAGTGCCATGCAGCTGAATAGGTGCTAACAAAACCGAAGGAAGGTGGGTGTCGACGCATCGAAGCAACTCGGTTATATTTGTACTGCCGTTTCGTTCCCTTTTCTAACTCGATCTCGTTTGATAAAGGATGGCTTCGGCTGCGCTTTGCATGATCCGCTGCAGGAGGCTAAGTACAGCTGGTCCGGGGGTGAAGAAGGCGTTACTGTGGAAGGACATTAGTAAGTTATGGGGTGGGTGGGTACAGGAGTCGGGTTTTATGGCGAATCTGAATTTACCACAGTTCGACCAAAAGATCGACATGGATATGAAGACTCTCTTTTTCCTGTTTTGCCTCCAGGGAAAATTGCGAAGGTGACAGGCACGGTAGTGCTCGGGTGAGTCACGAATGACAGGTTTTTAAAACGATACTCTGTTGTTTAATGCCCGGTCGGGGAAAAAACATCAGTTTTCAACATAAGAGGACGAAGTACGACCATATTGCAGTATGCAGCAGCTCTGACGCTGAACCATTTCGCATGTTTAAATAAAACCATGTTTTGCAGAAAATTCTGTTTGGACAATTCCGAGAAGCCGGTTCAGAGTTTGGTCTGTGTTTGCATGTTTCAGGGGCTGTGTTTTCATCACCTATGAGTTGGTTGCTTTAAGCAAAGCCATCTCCATTGACACCCAGGCGATACTGCAAGAGAAGCACAAGTCGTACGTCTACCTGAGCGCCCCGCCCATGAAGGACCAGGAAGGGCTCGCGACAGGTGATGTTTTTTCTTAACCTGGTTACATACATGGGAAGTGAGGCACGTGCCTGCTTGTGGGAAGTAAGACAGCAGTGCAAACGTCCGCTTTTTAAAATAACTTTGAATTTCATTGACCTCACTGGTTTTTCAATATACTGACTCTATGGCCAACTGAGATTCATTATTACTTTTATTATTTCATTGTAAGTTCATAGTAACTAAAGTAAGTAGCCGCACGAGACAGTATGAACACAGGTACAAGGGGACAATAACAGAAAATGATAAACAATGCAAAATGACTAATCTGCAGTGTGCTGACATTTCATAAGTGTTGCCTATTATAGCCTATTAATATTATTGTTGTGACGAGATCCTTTAGCGATGGTTTTATGTAGTGCGGTTGAAGGTAGACGTGTTTTATGAACATCTCTCTGGACATGGAGACGCGTGTGATCCGGAGAAGCCCCAGCTGCCCGCGCTCAGTAATCTGTCACTGGATGGTAACTTTCTGTTCCTGCTTCTGTCACCCTGTGTCAGCGCCCTCGGTGTCTGTTGAACCCCCTCGCTTCCGGCGGTCACGGTGGGGGTGTCAGCAAGCCCTGCAGGTGTTGCCGCTCTGCTGCTGCGTAATTGCATGATCTAGAAACCGACATACCGCATCTGCCTTAAAAAAAAAATCACAAAAGCCCGCAAATGGCCAGATGACGTTTCCAGAGTGAGATCTGATTTACCCCAGCAGCTACCTGTGTGAACGTTACTTTTATTCTCTTTCTAATATCAACTGTGTCATGCTGGAACTGTAGTTAGCACACGTGTGTGCGTGCACGCCCGCGCGCACACACACCTGTTTTCATATCTTTGTGGGGACCGTCATTCATTTCTATGGGCAAAACCCTAATCCCAACAGTGACAATCCTAACCCTACCCAGCCCTAACCTTAACCATAAGTAACCAAAGAAAATACACGAGTTTTGGCATTTTTAGTTTTTTTCTTATAAAACTGACTTTCCCCTTGTGGGGACCGAAAAGATGGTCCCCACAGTGTCAAAATTGCCAGGTTTTTATCACATTGCGGGGACATTTGATCCCCACAATGAAAGGGTTTAAAAATACATACAAACTCCAAAAAGTCAAGCCTCCGGGGCGGTAAGTTTGCTAGGGTTTTTTTTGTCTTTTTTTATGTTTTTCTCTATGTTCACGTGGGTTTCCTGCTGCAGTTTTGTAAAGCTCATCTTATACAATGTAAACAGTTATGGAAAATGGATGTATGACATTTGAATTATTGGGAATTAAATTTTTGACATTAGGTAGAAGACTAGTTTTTAAAGTGGTTTTATACTCTACCTAACATAAGTTTGACAAATTCAGCTCTTAAATAAAAATGTTTTTGATTTTCTGTGAGAACTTATATTTTGGAAGTTCCATGGTCTTAGTTTTCATGAATATTATCATTTAAGTTGGGGCTCGTAAAGAGCTCAGTTTAGTCTGCGTCCATGACAGACTGTTGGTGTTGTTTACTTGTTGATGTTGTATCCATATTTCTCACTTTTTGTCCACTTCTGGCTCAGGTCTCACATATAAGGCCAGAAAGGAGCTTCATAAAGCTGTGAGACGATTCCTTGAACTGTCATCAAAAGTTCTTCTCCGACCCCTGGATGGTGAGAACCTTTTTTTTTTTTTTTTTGACCTTCCCAGGTCATGTTGCTTTTTCACTGCTGATCTGAGTAAGGCTGTGAGTGAATCACTAACATCCTCTTGACAGTTAACATACACAAAATACATAATTCCACCTTTTTGCAATGCAGCAATATGCCACCCAGCATGTCTTCCTGCCTTGTGCCCTGTGCTGCTTTGAACAGGGTTCAGTCCATCCCACAACTATGATCAGCATAAGCGGTAAAATGATGGATAGGAATTGCAACAAATGTAGTGGTTGTATAAAATAGAATATGTGCACTTTTTATTAAAGCATATAGGTATGACAGCGAATGCTTTGGGCGTTAACTTGTAATAATTTAAATATCTTTAAATATATTCAAATAAAATGGTATCTTCCTGCCATACTTTCTAAGCATTTAGTGAATAATGAGCTGGAGTTCCTTAAAGACATTAAAGCAACCTTGGTCCTGGTTTACACCAAAAACGCTTGTTCTCCTGTGGTGGGGTATATGTCAGGACAGGCAGAGATAGAAGAGAGTTTGGGTGGAGGGGGTTAGAAAGTGTGGACCAAGCCCTGGGGAGTACCGCTCCTGTCTCCACACTCCCGTTTGCGGGTCCAGGAAACACCTGCCTTGCACTTCCCCTGCCATTTCCGCTCGACCTCGGCTGACACACGGCCCCTGGAAGGAGAACGGTTTCCTTGGCAACAGGCCCAGCACATGTGCTACTCCGCCAATGCCTCTAGTGGCATGAGAACACGGTGCCTCTGATGCATCACTAAGGCATTTCTGCCATATTGTGGCCACATGCTTGTGTATTTCACAGCTTTGATAAGATAAGATGGCCTTCTGCCGTCAGCTGGTGGCACATTCCAAATAAGCTTCAGATTTTTCATGTTACTTGTAAAATCATCTTCAAAAGAACTGAAAATGGTGTCCTCTAGTGTCACATGCCCCTCAGTTTTAAACTGCATGACTTACTGCTTACTTCTAGCTCAGCAGTTACTGGCTTATTGGGGTAACTTGTCAGATTTAAGGTAGTCTGGGCAAAATGTAAGTCAGCGAAGATGAAGTCCATTTAAACTCTGGTACCTTAAATCCGACAAGTTACCCCGATAAGCCAGTAACCCCGCTTCGTAGTACAGGCCACAGGTTGGCTGCTGATATATTGAAATGCCACCGAAATTTGGACATTGCACAGATTTGATGGTAATTGACAGTACAGCCTAGTTTACTTATACATGATAGTACTAGCAGGATAGATTGTGTTTTGACCATGATCAGTAGTAAAATACTATGTTAGTATTGTTCATATGCTAATATGTAATACTAGTAAACCTCCTAGTTTGTGTTTTTTTATCATTTGAAATATCTTTCAATTCAATGCAGTTATTTATGGAAATGTCTGGCTGTGCAAAGAGAGTAAGATTAATAAAAGTAGAAGTTGGTGTGTCTGCAAAGAATGACTTTTGTAAATGTATGTGTTAAAATATGCTATTGTTGAGACATATTTCTGGGTACAAATTTTTATAATTGGTGTGTGTGTGTGTGCGTGCATGTGCGTGTGCGTGCGCGGTCGTTCCCATGACAGAGCATCTGAGCCGGCTGGACGTGGATCCGCACGAGTGCGCCCTCTGGGTGCTGTTGAAGAAAGCGCGGTCTAGCGACAGGGCTGTCAGGCTGCAGGCGGTCCAGGAGCTGGCAGGACATCGCCACTGGCAAGGTGAGGCAGTACTGCCTATCACAGGCAGGGGGCGATACCCCAGCCGCATGCCTCACTTGGTAATAAGCCACAGATGTAGAGTGTAGATATCACAGAGCAGAAGGCACAGTTTAAAGACATGATTAAAAGGTGCTTAGTAACATTGGTACCATTTAGCAAAGACGGAAATATGTGTAAATAAGTTGGATTAGCTTCAGGTAAAACGTGCCACTGTGCATGAATACACTGGGTATATACATCATAGTTTGCATTTACATTTACACGCCTCTGTGTATGTTTCACACACCTGCGTGAATGCCCATTACACACTGCTTTTTGCCTTGTGATGAGCTTCTGCACACTGGTATAAATTACTGTGCACCACCCTGGTCTTACTGTGTACCACCAAAACACGGTCCTTTGTTATAATCTGCATTAGGGAGGTTGCGATGCTGGCCATTGTGACCTCGCCCAGATAGTCATGTGATTCAGGAGGATATTTCAGGCCTGTCCATGGGTAACACATGGGTAATGGCAGGTGAAGTCTGTGTGTGTGTGTGTGTGTGTGTGTGTGTGTGTGTGTGTTTGTTTGGGGGGGGGTCATGTATATATTACATTGTGGAGACCAAATGTTTCCACAAAGTAATAAAATCCTGTTATCTTGACCTTTTTGGTCCCCACAAGGAGAAACTCAGTTTTATAAAAATCTGTGACTGCAATGAAAAACTAAAAATTTCGTATTTCGTTTGGTTACTTATGGTTAAGGTTAGTGCTGGGTAAGGGTTAAGGGGTTAAGGTCGTCATGTTGGGATTGGGGTTATTCTCATAGAAATTAATCCCCTGAGTCCCCATGAAGATGTGAATACGAGTGTGCGCGTGCGTGTGTGTGCGCTCGTGTGTGACAGACTACCAGTACAGAACTGCAGCCCAGGCCATCGATCAGCGGACCAGCATCGGCTTGGCCAGGACCCCTAACGTGGACCCACGCTTCTTCTTACCGTCACCCATGCTCCCTGGAGTAGAAGATGTGAGTGTCTCCATGTTTATCTGTGACTTTTGTCACCTTATGATTGGTTGGGTGGCAGTGATTGACACTTGTCAGTCCTGCCCATCATTGAATACCCTCCTACTTCCACCCCTGCTTCCTGTCCCCCAGGGCGTCTCGCTGGAGGACGGCCTGAGGCGGCTGCTCGCCTCCCTGCCCCAGTCGGAGGTGGACCAGTGTGTCCAGTATTTCACCTCGCTGGCACTGAGGGAGAGCAGCCAGTCACTCGCGGCACAAAGAGTAGGACCCCGGCCCTTTCCATCGCGGGTTTCATGGACCATGGCCCATTTGCCTGCGTCCCACTGACACGTTGTGCCTGGAATATGAAAGTCCCTCCGACTCCCCCCTTGGTGGTGCAGGATTTCTTCATTATTGCAACATACATGGTTACACGTGTGTCCTGCATGTTACTGTTTGAATCCCTGGCTTTTTAAGATTCCAGTGAGGTTTCAGTTTGGTTCTGTCCCCATCCATCCATCCATCCATCCATCCCTTTATTTCTTCCTAGTTACTCACTCTCCAGACTCTGTGATTCTGTATACAGTAAAACCTCGGATTGTGAGCATAATTCATTCTGGAAACGTGCTCATAATCCAAAGCACACTCGTATATCAAAGTGAATTTTCCCATTAGAAACACTGGAAACTCGGATGATTCGTTCCACAACCCAGAAATATTCATACAGAAATGATTAATACAAAATATAAAATAAAAATACATAAAACAAATTAACCTGCACTTCAGCTTTGAAGAGAATCGTGGATGGTGTGAGGGAGACGAAAGATAGAAGAGGAGGGTTATTCTGTAGGACGACTTTCACTATAACTAGCGGAATCTCTGCTACCTGTTGGCTCACTGGACTCTTTTTCTTTTTGTGCGACTTTAACAAGGAACCTAACCAATGACAGCCGCTTTTGCCTCCTTTTCCATTTCGCGGGAATGTGGACGTTGCATTGTCGTTAAACAGATTCATCGCTCGCACTGCTACGCCCTTATTTGGGTGGCGCTTTTCTACTAAATTTTGACTATACGAGTGAGACGCCGACTGAGACCAAGCTTCGGAAACGATTACCCACAATCCCGCAGTGAGAGAGAGAGCGCGAAGAACCATCGGCTCAGTTGTGATTACGTGACGCTTGGCAGTTGTATACGTAATACTCTTATTGCAACACCTGGCTCGTTTATCAAGTTAAAATTTATAAAAAAATTTTGCTCATCTTGCAAAACACTCACAAAGCAACCTCCTCGCGATCCGAGGTTTGACTGTATATGGATGCAGAAATGGCAGTGAGTCATTTTTAGAAACCTTGGCTCCGGGTGTTTAATCCTTTGGAGAGGAGCTTCATTAGGCTTTAAGCGCCAACATGAGGGAATCCTTTAGATCACGTCTCCTTAACCCAGGCCTGGGGTGCCAGGGCACACTCTAGATCTTTCTGAATATGGATGTGACGTACCTGTGCTTTAATGACATTAAACAGTCCTTCTCCCCGCCCCTGCGGCGCCGTTATCTTCAGGCCCCATAGTTCCTAATCCTCAGCCTGCGACCTGTATGTCTTACTCAGCCTGACCTGGACATTGTTGCTGTGTTCCAGGGTGGCCTGTGGTGTTTTGGGGGCAACGGACTGCCCTATGCTCAGAGCCTGACCACTGTGCCATCTGAGAAGGTGGAGTCCTTCTGCCTGCAGGCCCTGGTACAGCACTCTAAGGTAACACCCCCTCCTCTGATGCCCCATCTCTGAGCTTAGAGCCTCTTCAACCCTCAGCAGCTTTCATGGGCCGATCATAAACTATTAGCCAGCCGGAAATTCCTACAAGACGTTATCAGCAGGTAACTTGCGGAGCTGTTTAAGGAACAAATCCTTGATGGGTAACCTACTGCTATATTGGTGAGTAAGGTGACTGACTGATAGACACTTGGGGAAAAAAGACTAAGTGGTACCAATCAGCATCAACCCTAGGTTGTCCATGAATCATCTCATCATTCTGGAGAGTTCTGTCTGCCATGATGGGAGAACCAGCGGAGGTAATAGCATGAGCAAATGACAGGTGATTTTGACAAAATTATAAGCAGTCTGAGAAACAAAATTACAGATAGATTATGTCAGGGTTACAAATGATCATTATGTGAGTAGATGACTAGAAATTAAACATCTACTCAGGATGTTCAATCAGGATAATGTACGTCTTCTGGCCTTGGCACAATCTCCAGTCCAGAACTCAGAGGAACTTCCAAAGAAAGTGTTGAAACGACTCTTGGAAATTACGTAGAGACTGTTGAAGTTTGCCTGACTATCAGACACTAGTAGGCGAAGGAGAAATATTGGGAACCACACTGGGAAGAGCAACAACAGATGCCTGCTGGGACTTCAACTGGGAACATTTTGTGTGTGTTTCTTGTTCCAGAACCTCTGTGATACGATCAACCTTCTCATGGTGACCATTTGAGCTACAGGTTGCTTCAGATGAAATGTTTGCTAGAGGAAAATTCGCTGCTTTAGGTTCCTGTGCTGTCCTTCGGTTCAGTATATGGTGGTTTTCCTGAAGTTGGAGTCTCCATGTGTGGAGTGTAGTGCTTACAGTATGAGTATCTCGTGGCTCTTCTCTCCTCCTCCAGGTCTTGAGCCACTCTGACCACATCGTGGCCAATGGTGGCCTGCAGCTCCTGCAGCGGGTCTTCCAACTCCGCAGCGACTCACAGAAGATCAAGAGGAACGTGGTGCGCATCATTGGGAACCTGGCCTTGAACAACAGCCTACATACGGCCATTGTGCAGTCTGGTAGGATCAATAGCTTCTGTCTCCACTCTCCTTGGGTTTTTATCCTAAGCAATCAATAAATGTAGATCAGAGATGAAGATGATCACAGGAAATACTGTAGCAATGTGGGAAAGTGAAGATTCAGCTCCAGGTCTGATTGGCTGTCGGTATGTGGGGGGGCGTGGCCACCGTGTTGTTCCACAGGCTGGTTGTCCGTGCTGGCGGAGATGCTGAAGTCACCACATGTCATGCAGGCCTCACACGCGGCCCGTGCCCTGGCCAACCTGGACCGGGACACCATGCCCGAGAAATATGAGGACGGCATCTATGTCCTGCACCCACAGTGCCGCACGAGGTACAGGTCACATGACGTCACATTATTTAGCCTGCCTTTGCCTTACTGGCCAGACTGGATTTCAGTCTGTTCAATGAAAAGGGTCTAGTTACTCCTTATATTGTCATTGTGTCTTCTAGTTCAGCTTGTTGGGATCTCGCGTACATACAACTTAATCGTACCTGCTGCCGTCTGTCCCGCTATATTCTCCACCCCCCCCCACACAGCCAGCCAATGAAGGCAGACGTGCTTTTCATTCATGGCCTTCTGGGAGCCGCCTTCAAGACGTGGCGGCAGAAGGACCGCGACCTCAAAGTGGAGGACATGTCAGTGGGAGACAGAGAGCTTTATGCTGAGTGCTGGCCCAAGGTGAACCTCTGTCACTGGGGATAGGGGCTGGCTGATGTCTGACATTAATATCGACATCATGTGTTGTGCACATGCATTTGTCCCATTGTATACGATATTTTCAAAAGCAATGTTACTTTGCAATACAGGTCTGGTATTTAGAAATCTTGGCAATAAAATTCACCAAGCAGGGTGGGGATCCTCATTATAAAATTCACCAAACAGAGATCATCTCTAAGTTTCGCTAAATCATTTTTACTCTGTCATAGGAAACAAAACTTAGCAAGCTTCGCAACGTTAATGACTGTTCCTTTTCAAGATTATCTATTAAATGTTAAATCAATCTAAAGTTTACTGTCGCTCCTTCTGCATGATCGCTGCACGCGCTCTATGAGCCGATCATAATCATTTTCGTCCTTGCTGTTGGATTCACTCATAGACAGTGTGGTGCGTTTGAGAGAAACTTAACAGAAGTGAATGAAAAGCAGAAAAATGAACAAGAGTTGGTCACCAAAAGACCTTTGCCTTCCACTATATGGAAATATTGACAATATTGAGCAAAAGCAAGTGCAAAATCCTGCAGAAACACCACCAGCCTGTCTGATGGACTCTGTTGGTCGATAAATTCTGTTCGGCTGTAGTTTTTTTTTGGGTACAACTCCTTTTTTGCTTTATAAATCTCACGGAAATCACATTGCGATATTTGGATATTTGGTAACGCTTTACATTAACTGCACCTTCATAATGCTTTTATATTGCATTCATAAAACGTTCAGTACACCTTCATAAT
>JAODLD010000045.1:19997296-20042844 GCA_026781065.1 Mormyrops boulengeri | reverse complement strand
CCCCCCCCGCCCCCCCCCCCGCCCCCCCCCCCCCCCCCCCCCCCCCCCCCCCCCCCCCCCCCCCCCCGCCGCCGCCCGCCCTGTTTTTAGAGATGAATCTCAGGGTTCAGTTCTTTTTTGATCCATCTGTGCTTCCTTAACATGGTTTCTACCAGCCGAGTTTCTCTCTTTCTATGGGTTGCTCAACTTCTATCTGTACACTCTGGCTTTTGTGTACTCGCCATCAAAGAGCGCCCTCTATGGTAAGTGTGAATACAACCTATCTGCGTCAGATATGGATGTTGCAATGTTGTTTATCGTCGTGATTTTATTTGACGAACTACTTCAGAACTAGTGCATTGCCTTTGGGCTATAACACAACCTGTGCTTCTTGTCTTGGACCCAAAGTGTAACTGAGCATAGAACTCAAATGATGAGAGTACTGTAAAAAGTGCTGTTAGTCGTAGGTGATGATATTTAAGGCAATGTTGCTGGGCAGTTGCCAGCCAGATGAGACAAGGGGCAACTCATCTGGATCCGGATGATCACAAGTTGCCCACTGGCGATTTAGTTTTTCAAATAAAAATGTGTTACCCAATATCATGGGAAAGTTCCCAAACAACATTGCCCGGTAACATTGCTCAAAATGTTCCCCCGTGTATCATCACCTTAAGGCCGTGTTTCCCAACCCAGTCCTCGGGGGCCTGTAGACAGTCCACATTTTTGAGGGAGCAAAAACACGGACCATCTGTGGTATGTTAACAAATAATGTCCTTTACAGACTCGCAACTGAAAGATAACCCTGCCTTTTCCATGCTGAACGACTCGGACGATGAAGTCATATATGGGTATGTTCATGTTTGTTCTTATTTCATTTTACCTTTCCATATTTTTGTCATCCTATTGTGGTTTTTAAAAATGAGGTTCTCCACCCTACCTCCCCATGCAAAGGAGCGATTACGAGGAGATGCCACTGCAAAATGGGCGGGCGATCAAGGCCACGTCAAAGTACCAGGACGAGAGCGACAGCAACTGAGAGTGGTCAGCACCCCCTACTTGTGAGCGGCGCCATGACATGCATCAAGCATTCTTCTCCGGAGCACAGCCGCTACTGACAAAATGTCCTGACCCCGTTTGTGTAAATACTGTGTGTTGTTTAAATTAAATGCAAATTATAGATATGTGTACATAATATTTTAAAAACCCAGTTGCCACTGAATGTAAGTAAAAGTATTAGTGATGATGCATGAGCTGAAGAGGGCAGCCTTGACCTTAAAAGGGCACTGAGAGGGAGACCATGAACACTTGAGTGAGATCTGTATATCATTTTTAAATGTTTTCCTTTCTTTTTAGTACAGAAGAGAATACAAGTGAAAGGTCAGTGTATTTTGGGAGTTTAATATGTACAGTGTATATACATATCTGCTGCCGTTTTAACATGTATGTGAAAAATCTCCTTTGGGATATGTTGAAATAACATGCAGTTTTTTTGTAATCTGCTTCCTATCCAGCAGATGTGCGGACCATAGTACGGTTGCTTGTTCGAAGGCCCACTTAATTTCACCCACATGCATAATACAAACCCAGTTTTGCATGAAGCTATAAAGAAAATAAACTGTCACCAGTTTAGGGTGTTATTGTGCATTCCTGAGGCAATACAAAAAACAATCACATTCCTGAAGTCATTTTAAGTTGTATTTTTTTGTCTGTCAAATGAAGTAAATAAATCTTGCCTGTAATTCTGCAGTATGAGACCTGTGTACTTAAGCTAAATGCAACATTCAGGTAAAGTGTTCCGAATCTTGGTCCTGTGACATTGCTTGTTTAATAACAGATATATCTTGTGTTTGTATAAGAAATGTATAATTGCCCTTAAGTCATTGTTTATTTTCAGTGCTACAGTGTTCTGCTCAGTTTAATCCTTGTTATCCTAGTTTTTACTTATTGTCTGGAAAAATGCATGTGTCCATGGCATTTTTGGGTTCTTGTACACCAGCCTGCTTCCTATGGATGGATTGGTCTCTTCAAGGTGCCTTTGAGGAAGTTCAAATCTGCATACCAAAATGGTCCAGTATCTTTTCTGCTTATAATGTCCTGTTTACAAAATAAGCTTCATGTAGATTTTATAGGGGAAATGGGAATTTATTGTGGCCAGTTGAGTTCTATACAGTACCTGTGTTTTTCCCCAGCTTTCAATCATTAACTGAAATGTAATGTGGGAAAAATCTGACTCTGGAAGAAACATTGTGCCTTGTATGATTTTGATATGTACACATGTAGGTTTGGTAAGCTGTATTGTACATAATATTCTGTTTACTTTCATGGAAACAGTCAGCATGCTGCAATTATTCCACATTTTCAAAAGACATTGTTCCCCAAAGGTTACATTGCTATTACAACCCCAGATAATCTTAATAGCTGTAAACATTATTGTAAAGGTTCATGATCTGTGAATGTAGCAAACTGCAGTCACTGTTACTGGAGTTTCCAGTAACAGAAATTACCAACAACTTGTGGGAATGGTGTAATAATTTATTCAAGTTGTAATAAAGAAATGACAGAGTTTTAGCAAGCTGACGTGAATAACACTTTTGGATCATTATGCAAAGCAAACAGACAGCAGTTGGTTCGACAGGTGCCGATGTAACGCCCATGCTTAAATTGCCAGGCCGAAGACGCTGACAATGCAGTACATGGATTTATTCTCCCACCTCACTGTGCAGCTTCCTGGACGGAACAAAAACACACACAGAGGGTAAATGCAGCGGCCTGTGTACCGCTATCCAGATGGGTCTCAGTGCATCGCATGCCATTCTATGTGTACGGTCTGTTAACTCACCATATACTTTCCCAGGGGAATATTAAAAACTTATTAGTTTATAAACGTTTGTATGAATGAATATCATAGATATAACAAATTTCAGGGTGGTACGGTGGTGCAGTGGTTAGCACTGTCGCCTCACACCTCTGGCACCTGGCTTCCAGTCTCTGTCAGGATTCCATGTGTGTGGAGTTTGCATGTTCTCCCCGTGTCGTCGTGGGGTTTCCCCTGTGTACTCTCATTTCGCCCCACAGTCCAAAAACATGCTGAGGCTAAGTGGAGTTACCAAACTGCCTGTATCTGTGAGTAACTTGTGTGAATGACACTGCAATTGGTTGGGACCCCATCCTGGGTTGTTCCCTGCCTTATTCCCAAAGGCTCCGGACCCCCCCACAACCCTGAATAGGATAAGCGGTTACAAAAAATGGATGAATAATACATCTCTGGCAACCATAAAAAAAAATAAATGGCTAAAATGGGAGAATGTTTTCCTAATTACTAAAAAGGGTGACAGCGTTTCATTTTTGGAAAACATTCAGTGCAAATATCTTCCAACCAAGACTAAGCACCTGACACGTGGACATCGCTATCCAAATGCCATCCCATCACAAGTAATTTAGGGACATCAATTAGCCTAATTGGCTAAACCTGCATGACACAGAGAGAACATGCAAACACACATAGCGGAGATGGGGTTCAAATCCCAAACAGTACGAGGTACTATCTATGGAGCCACTGTGTCACCTATTCAAGAAATAGATCTATAATAATGCAAGGCTCTTATTGCTGTTGTATTGAATGCAGATACAGCTCTACAAAAATTACCACGACATACGTCCCACCACGAGCACGCTGTACAGGCCTCATACCATCAGTGGTGTTGTCCCAGAAGCAGGAGCTGGCAGTCTGCAGACCTGCCCCGTTCTTCTGCATTATAATACACGTGACTGCAAACCAGAAATCCATAAGCAGAATTGTTACACTTAAAAAGGAAAGACATCTGAAAGTAACCAGGAAGAAGAAAAGCTGCAGTGGTAGCTGGCTTACCGATGTATTTGAAGGGCTTTCCCAGTTTGGTGAGCTGACTCAGGCACTGCTCCACCACGTTAGTGGTCCACTGGTTCACCCTACTGTGCTGGTAGGCATTACCTCCTATGGCTCCCTCTACTGACTGGAGAGCAGATACCCCTTAACACTGCTTGCTCCAGTAACTTTAAGCATATTTCACTGCACAAACGATAGACAGCCGTAAATGCGGGAGGTGGGGCCCAATTGCTCTTCTGCTTATTTGGTTAGGTCTTGGAAATCTGAATAAAGAACTCTCGCTATCAACTAGATGTACTCTCAGGTAATCCCAGGTGGCCTGGGAAAACCATGCCGTGAAGGTAAAACATTATAATAAACAAATACGCAATTAATATTACTAAGAGAATTATTGTTAAATCGTACCTCCTTAATGATGGCGCTCACTTCATCTACAACAAAGGCAGTCTGCAGAAACAGGCAAACAATTAATTATTAAAATGGTGGAAGGATACTGGTTACGCCATCCAGTATAATCATGCTCGGCTCTATATTAAGTTAGTTAATGGTTGGTTAGTTAGTTAACCCTAAACTAAAATGAGCAGATCCATTCAGACACCCATGGACGAAGTAGCTTCCGGTGTATCACCCAGCCAAACATGAATTACTGTAAAACAATCACTTTGAATGCCCTCTAGTTTACCAAAATAACACTGACTAAAATGCGATTAGCCATGTTTACAAAGCGAAGACAGTCATAACATTCAACAGCTGCCCTTTCTTTGATCATTAACATGCCGAAGAATATGTGCTACGACACCCCGAAATAAACAGCCAAATAAATAACTTTTTCAGTAGTTTTCCAAAAATATACAATATATTTAGATAGACTGGGTATGTTGTATTTTTTTATCTCAAGTTAGCTTTGCTCAGCTCCATGGGAACGGTCGGTATTCACAAAAAACGGCAGGCCAACCGTTTACACAACACTTTCAACAGACGAAATTCGTATGTAGGCTGCCGTTAAACGCGTTTCCGAACAAATCCCACTAAAGTGTCCAATCTACCATCCATTCGTCAGCAAACTTAGCAAAGAGCTACCTCCTCTCCGCTCTGAAAGTCGTCCATGATGCCGCCGGTCGCTATGGGCGCAGTCGGCTCTGCGCATGCGCAGCTTTCCTTTGTCCAGGCTGTCAGTGGACAGAGCGAGCGCGAGCTGGGCTGTTTATACGCTGGATACCGACCTGATGGCTCCGGTCTGTGCAATAATACTCATATTTTTGAGCGTTAGATGTGTAGCTGACTGATTTAGACAGTTATTACTGAAGACATGTTCACTTCATTACTGACATTTGGGCGAAAGACTAATCAGCACTCTGAAAATCAACACTACACATTCACATTGATATCGGCCTTGAACACATCCACCGATAGGAGGCGGTGTTGTCCAATTTATAACCTTAAGTAACGAGAATTACAGTCGGTTCAAAACAAACAAACAAACAAACAAATAAATAACAAAGTAATTTAAATTTCTTTAATTGGATTTATATGGGATACCATTCCTATAATAATTCTTCTGATGTTCCGAGTTTGTCGATTTGATTAATTCAAAAAAGAATTAATTTAGGCTTAATTATTAGAAGATGTTATTTTCTAATATGATTTTTTCGTCGTGTTCCCGAAAAAATATGTTTGTCATGGGTGAGGCATTACTTTAGCTACCCTGCTGATCTGTATTACAGGATAATACAGTTTTTATTTCTTTGTTTTTTTGCTGGTTTTCAGGGGTTGAAAAATAACATGAAATAAGCTTTCGCCCTGCATGTTTCTCAGAGTTACTCATAAGAATCCGTAAACTTTTACGACAGTAAATGTGATTGGAAAAAATAAAGAAAATACTAAATAAGCTTCGCCTAATATAACAGAGGTGTTGAGCGGGGAGGTAGGACACAGCCAGCTGTAGAATAGCAGTGTATCTGAACCTCTGTCCAAAATGTTGTCAAGGCAGGTTCCGAAATAGTTTACGGTTGTACCCCTAAAGGAAACCATAGATAGGAGTAACTTATGGAAATTAAAAATGTCCTGTTTACTATAAAGCAGCTTAAATTGAGGAGGGGACATTAATGTTTTAAAGATTAAAAAAGAACGTCTTAATACGCACAACTTAACTACAGGATTACTGTGTAAGGATATGCATTTAGATCTAAAGAATAAAATCTTAAGAGACATTTTTAGTGTAATGTTAGTTAAAAATATGTCATCAAGTGCTTTTAATTTTTGTTTTTAATTGGGGGTAATTTTAATAGAGGCTGAGTGACACTTTAATGAAATGAGCAAGCTAAGATGACCCACTTTCCACATAATGTGTTAACCTAAACAAAGAGGTTATGCATAAATCAGCTCACTCCATGCCTCCCCAGGGCCAGTACTAGCCCCCCCTGATCAGTTCAGTGCATCAATCCATATGTTCTTTCAGTTGGTGACACTAGCTCCGCCTCCCGCTTGCCCCACCTCCTCCTCCGCTTCTGCGTGGGAGGAGCCAGCTGACCCGATAGGCCAGGAGAGGTTTTAGGGAGGTGCCTGCCCTTGGTTCTAACCTGACAGTTAATTGAAGGTGACATGAATTAAAGAGTGTGCGTGTAGCGTCGTTTTGTGCGCGTCTGACCCCGGCCCGGCTTTCGACGCCCCCCTGAGAGTGCCACGCTGCATTATGGATGACCGTCATTAGAAACCTGATGAGCTGCGTCGGCCCTTGGCCATTTCCCGGGAAACTCTAATCCGGGGGGGTGATGACACAGCCCCATCACTGAGCACCTCCAGTTTCATCAGGTCCTCAAGACCGTCGCTACGTCATAGGCGATAGCAATAACACGATGCTGTTATTATCTAAACTACATGGTTTAAATCTACCATTCAGAAGTAAACTTCTAGCACTCAACTGAAGACATCTTAAAATCCATAAACAATAAATGACACCTTCACTTGTCGGAATCTCAGAACTGATACAGTGTCGCTTACACTTTACCCAGAAGGTCATCATGTTTTATTCAACATTAGATTAATGTCTGACGGACACCGATGCCTGTGTCGATGCTCATGGGTTATAAAATAAGCCGTCCCAGGAAGCCATTGAGCATTTCCAATCTGATAGTAGCCCTGTGTCATGTTCTGCTTACAGTGAAGAGCCCCATTCACGATGGAAACCCAGAAGTAATGTTTCTCACAAGCCTGCCTATCCTGCACTGTAGTCTGTAGGAGGTGTGGCAAGATAGCAAGGTTACACTGTTTGCTGATTCTGTAGCTGTGCTCAGGGCTTCTGGCTTAAATATTCTATTTTATAATGACACTGCTTAAATAGCAGAAGTGTTAGCCTACAGGAAAGCCAAAAATCAGTGGGTGGGTGTAAAAAGAAAGAATATAATAATATTTCAGTTAACCAGAACATTTATATCACTAGAAGTTATCATGCGTATTATCAGATCTTCCTGCTATTCTTTTTTCCTGCTTTATCTTAGGCCTAGTCTTACTGACATCCCATGATTGCACTGCAACCGGAGACATCTACCTCCATGGATATTAATGTGTCTGAAGGAGCATGTTGCCTGGTGAACCTTGGTCATGACTGACTGCTCAGTACAACAGTTCCTGACCTTCCTCAGCATCTCGGCAAGTTGGGGCAAGTTTTAGCAACTTTTTAGTGCCATGTACACATGGATACAATATAAAAATAGTTAGAAATTATTCACCCAAGGTGCCCCAGCATCATTATTGCTGGTTAAGTGTTTACCCAGTAACTGGTGAACTTAACCCTTTGCTCCAATTTCCCTGCTCATGACTGATTTTCTCAGGCTTTCTGGGTTTAAAGGAGAGATATCAGCCCCCCACTTGGGGTTCGGTGAAACCCATTTTATCGAGGAGAGTTTATCCCTGACTCGATCCTCTGCTTCGTGGGGACGGGGTAATACGTGCATGTTCAGTGAAAGAAAACCTTCTTTAAAATGTCGGTTTCACTTGCCAGTGAATAAAAATAATGGGTATAATTTCATTTGTTTAGCATTTAATGTGGAAACCCGTGCGGAAAGAGACCACGTTAATAAAAAAAGATGGTTCCGACTTTAGCAGACGGATCCTAAAATAAACATAATTTGTTTTTTGCCTGTTTTTAGGACGAAGTTATGCACTGCTTATTAAGGCACTTTCTGGAGCTGAGCTGCCCCCCAAACTGCGACCCGTCGTCCTTTTCAGTTTTTTCATGGGGGGATGATGTTACTGGGTTATTGGCTGAAGCTGACATTGGCTGAAACTGGTAAATGTGGTTACAGTAAGCTATCTTTGCGTCTGCCCTTCCCACACCCACACCCCCACCCCCACCCCATTCTGAAAGGCTTCGGCCTCCCGGCAGTGCTGTGATCTTCAGCTCCATGGCTTAACGTGGGTAACCCCAAACACTCATGACCCTTTGCGGAGTCTCTGGCGCTTTATGATCCAATTATAGGAAGCGCCGAAATCTCAACAACATATGTATCATGTGAAGACTCAAGATTTTCTTTGCTGTCACATGAGGGAATGATAGAGTCCCTTTTATTTATTTATTTATTTAAATGTAGGGGTATTCTGAAGCTGCTGAAACTGTCTTGGGGTATTAATGACGTGTCAGAATTATTCAGTGTATAATTTGTTAGTCCTGCTTAGGAATTCTCAAAACCTACCAGTAACATCTGGCAGTAACTTGATTTACCAAGGACGGCTAAGGATAATGTTTTATTTTTAACCTTTTAACATTTGTGGGTAATTGTAAATACCGCTTTGAGTTTTGGAGACTGATAAGGTATTTGGAGAATTTGCAATCATCTCTAAATGCATGTAACAAGCTGATATCCTGGGAGAAACTGGTCCATAAAGACAGGAATGAACTTATGAGCTGTCCCTAAGCCCAGAGAAGTAAAATCTGAACCGGTGTCCTGTCGGCCAAGGAGAAGACTATAGGCTAAGTGGCTATAGTGTCCTGTGCTAACTGCAGATCAGGGTGTTAACCACCCACAGTTAACCGAGTAGAGAAACTATGATGTAAGCGTTTGTCACTGCAACCATTGTCTCACTGTAGGGTGATGTCACTCCTTGGCTCACCTGTGTTCTTTGATAGCTAGAGGAGGACAAACAGTGAGCTCACATGTCCAGCAAAAGCATTTCATCAAAGGGTTTTACCTTCACAGCCTCTCTGTCACATGTTGTGGTAATGGCATTGGGTGACTCTTCCCTTTCTCTGTGCCCAAATATGGATCACAAATCACTTTATCCTTTGTGGTATCCATCACGTCTTAGAACTGAAACATGCAGTTGTGAAATTAATGTTATTTGGCAAATTTCAGTTTCAAGTTTTATTTGTAACATACACAGTCATACGCTGTACTGCTGTGCAGTGAAATGCTTTTCCACCCACTTCCCGGATTGTGATACAAAGGAGAAAAAAAAAAACGTAAAAAGAAGAAATAAAAATAAAATAGCAATAAAAATAACAACGAAGATTAAGAGCCTGCAGAATAGATCATGAAAATAAAGAGCAGTATATCAACAGTATTATAAGATCCGTAATTATAGTGTAGCACGATAAAAAAAAGTGTATAAAGTGAGTAGTTAGCTATAGAAAGTCCTTGTTCAGAATACAAGCAGTCTGAGGGCGGAAACCTTTCCTGCAACTTTCAGTTTCGACCCGCAGGCTGTGGTAGCCCCTCCCTGACCGTGCGATCTTTCAGTCAATCACGGAGGTGGTGCGTGGCTCATTGGGTTGGTGTGCTTTTTCTGTGGTCACAAGGTTGTTGGTTCAAATCCCAAGGTTGGCAGAGTGATTTCACAGTTGAGCCTTTCAATAAGGCCCTTAAACCCTAATGTCTTCATGGACTGTTTGGTCCAGTGTTCACAAAACAAAAGGATGTTACTTTGGACAAAAGCATCTGCTAAAATATAAAAATGTAATCATGCCACTGTCGATTGGGAAGACAAACCTTCGCCCCGATTTTAAATAACTTGCCCCTGTATCGTGAAGCATTTGATGCAACTTTCCATCTTTGCATCACTGTCAAAGTAATAGCCTTCGATGTCTGTCATTAGCGGTGAATACACAGGCACTTCTACCATGAGGGGTTGGGGGGGCACCCTTTCTTGTGTTCGGGGACAACTTCCACATGCTCAGATGGAAACATGAGCAAGCGAGAGGCATAGCCACCCTTTCCATCTCTTCTCTGCGTTTTGCACGCCTGACCCCCCTTTGCGCCGGGGATCCGGTGCCACAACAAGTCCTCAATTATTCAGGTGCAATTCAGGCCCTCGAGAGATGCCTTTACAGGTGCATTAATAATTGGCACACACTGTTCCCAGCTGGAAAACAAAATTTACATGAGAAAACTCACGGCTGGTATTACGGAACAACGGACCCTTGAGCGTCATGACATACTCTCCCATCTGGTGCTGCCGACCACACCAAATTTACCTAATTGTAGGGAAAAGTTAAGATATTCTGTCATAAAAAGACACCTTAAAAAGTTTTATTACAATACAAGCTGTATAAAATGTTGATATTTTTATATACGAGTATAAAAGTCTTTGGTCTCTGTTCAGTATAGGATTTTTAGACACAATGCATGTACACAATGTGTAAAAATGTGAAGGTTAATATATGATGGGTTTATCTGTTTAAGGCAGCCATGCTGCGTGATCCCTGCGGAGCGGCACCCTGTCATTATTCCTAATGGGTGGTCAGATGGCAGAATCATCTGAGAATCATCCTGGTGGCTCCAGTCACGAGACGTCCCTTTTGCGCCCTGTCCCCAAAGTGAGGTAAAGCCTCTACGCATTTCAGCTTATGGTTGCCGCAAGCCCCTTGAAGCGAAATTGCACACTTTTGGCAAACCTCCATAGGCGAAAAGCATCCAGCTTTTTCAACTGTCCATCCATCCCACTTTGGGCGGAAGCGAGTGACACATACATGGCGGATGAGATGCCAGCCCATCCTAACGTTAATTTGGTTTTAAAGTACTTTATTCTTTTTTTATGTATCAGAATCATTAGAATTTGTCTAGGGGGGCTGGAGGGAGGGGGACAAATCTGAATGCGACCCCAAGCGAGACCTAGAAGGGAGCCTTGGTTCCGGGGGTGAGTGGGTGGCGGGTGGTTACGGATGTCGCATTTCTGTTGAGGAAAATGCAGCATGATTCTGGTAAAGCTGCTTCTGAGCAAAGCAGAGGCTGATTTAAAGGTCCAACAGGATGGACCACAGCCAGGATGTCTCTTTATGGAAAGCTGCCCCTCGAAATAATGTGCTCTTAGGAATTATGCAGGACCAGAGTCCATATTCTGCCTGTTCCAAAGAGCTTTGACCTGCAGTGACCTCTTGGAGTGCCCCCCCCCCCTTAGAAATCCATCCTCAGCAACTCTGGCTTCTTGTCAGGTTTTACCTGGAAAGGGGGGGCAAGAAGGGGGAGGTTGAGGTCCACCCTCCTGTGTGAGTTCTTCAGTTGGACAACGTTGCGCTTGGTGGTGACGCACCCCCCGCCAGCCACCTCAGGGCCCGTCAGGCCGCGGCCCCGCTCCTTGGAGTGACGCAGGCTCTTGATGATGAGGGTCTGCTGGCGCGACGAGGGGAACGCGGGCGGCCGTGACCCATTCAGCAGGAACGGTGACCCGCCATGGCCGTGCCGTGCTACGCCCACCCATGTCAGTTTCCGGGTTATGCTGTCCCCAAGGGCCGTGTGCCGCAGTTTGGGCAGGGGGGCTGTTTGTGGCGACTCCGTGGTGCTGGTGTACCGCCAAGGTACCGTGGGGATTTTCTCATCCACTGCCTGCAGGATGTCCCTAAAACGTGTTTCCTGGTGTGCCACGCTTTGGTTGGGGGCTTTATTCTCCTGGTACATCTTAGGAGATGTGCCTTTGTCAAGGTAGGAGGTCTGCAGTTTCTCCAACTTGTCCTCGGCGTGCCAATTTGCCGTGTCCACTGGGTTGTCTTGGGAGAGCTCTTGGGTTTTCTGTGGCTTGACATTGCAGCTGACGTCTCTTCCCAGGTCGCCACTGGCCAGTGTGTCGCAGGGAGACGTCTCTCGCAGCCTTGAGTTGCTCGCCTCTTGGACAAAGGCTCGTGGAGACCTCGGACGGACGAGCTCTTTCTCGGCAAATGGCGAAACTGAAACGGTATGAAACAAACAAAACAATGGATGCTCCATAACACAAAATAAAAGAAAAACAGTCCAAGCAGGGCATAATGTTACCCTCAGGAAGGAAAGACTCTTTGTTTTCCAGTGTAATGGCGATCTCATTATCTGTGATGGCACCCCCTGAAGGACAAACCAGGGGTAGCAAAGGCCCACTGCTTTCATGGGTTTCCTCCTTTGCTGAGTTGTTGGTCCGTTTTCTGGGGTTCTGCGACAGTGTCTCACTGCTCCTGTTCTGCTCTGCTCTTCTGGACCTGCAGGATTGCTTGTTCTTCTCAGATGAGGCATCTTTCTGAAAGTAAGGCAAGGACAGGTCTTTAGCTCCTAGTGTCAATGAACAACAGTGAGGAGAGTGACTCAAGGCAAAAGTAAATATGGAGTAAGTGTGGACGTGTCTGTTATCGAAACCTGAAGGAGTGGAAAAACATGAAGAGCTGGAACGGGTCTGGGAAGATCTTCAAGTATATTGTGTTTTCGTAAATGGACCTCCGAGGCCCTTAAGTTAAGGATGTTACCAAAGTCACATGACCACCTCGTTTTAGGGGGTGAGAGAGACAGAACACATGTTCACAGTGTTCATTGTATGTCCGTGTGTGTTCAGGATCTTTCATTATCATTTCATATTATAGTACCGGCTACTCAGTTTGCATTCTGGGTAATTAGAAAATTAACGCAGCAAAAACGCATCATTTCACATTAATACCCTTTTGTCTCAAATGCCAAATCTGTATGTGTAATATTATTCAGATTTATGTGGAATCAACTAGCTAACATTCATCCAACATTCATGTACATGGCTTTATCTAACTTCCACAGTAACATTGAATCCCCATGCAGCTTTAACAGATGTAGGGATCAATGCTAATTCGACATTTCGGAAAGTACCGGAACATTACACTGGCGTCTAACCCTCATTAGACCACTGGCATTCTGCGTACCTTGGATTTCACGCCTTTCTGACCCCTCGCCAGTTTCTTCACCAGCAGGCAGTAGGTCGCCATGATGGCGGAGGGCCGGTTGTTGACCAGCGTGTGCATGACATCAGAGAGACTGTACCCCAGGCACTCGGTCATGTAGTTCAGCACAGTTGGGTTCAGTTCATCTGGCTGGAGCCTGGGAATAAAATCATCAAATTAGCCTCCACTCCGCGCAGTATTTTTCCAATGGTTTTACGGCCATCCGGCAGGTTCTGAGAAAACGTGGGATAATCGTTAAAAATCCATCCTTGCATTCCTTGTCACTGCTGAAGGTTTTGTCTCAGAAAAGCTTTCATGTGCCTGGTGTGGTTAGACCCGGGGCAGTATAGAGACCATGTGGAAGTACTCACGTTCGCCTAACCATACGACCGACGGCTTCAAGGAGAGTCTGTAAAAGGTGCTGATAGAAAACTCTCCACAATGAGCCCAGTTCCAGCCTGCTAAACTGTTAGCTTGCAGGGTTCACTGGAGACATATGGAAGGCTCGAATAAAACTGGTCTAGAAATTACAGTCCAGATCCACCGTAGCCGACTTTTACAAGGCCAATAATACAATGCAGGAAGGGGCTCCCTTCCCCGCCGTCTTTACAGCTGAAAATGGATCCCGGCAGTGCCCACAACAAGGCCCTCTGCGTGGGCCCGGTCTTCCCTGTCACTCAGGAATGCTCCTCTGTGTCGTGTGACGGGGACAGCGCCAGCGATAGGGAGATAAACCCAGGCCCGGAGGCCGGAATAGCGTGGAAGCGGACGGCTCGTAAAAATAACAGCGCGGTCCAGCCATGGAGCCACAAGAGCTTCTATGGTTTCGTGTAATATTCTGCCAAACCCATTAAAATCACATTATTATGCATGCCGTTTTCCACAGGCCTCTTTCAGCACAACCCCCCCGCCCCCCACGTTTTTAAGCCATCAGGGGCAATACCTGTTTTTGTAGAGTGCCGCGTTGAGAGGTCTCCTGCCGTAACCCGCCTGCAGCCATCTTTCCTGCATGGCCTCTTGGACGCTGGGTCGCTTGTCCGGGTCGGGCTCCAGGAGAGTCAGCACGAACTGAACGGCCGCTGTGGAAAAGCACATGTGAAAGGTGGGTGGGGGGTGTCATGTGACTGCGGATGCCCTGAGGGGATTATCTTAGGATCTCTTTAACGTTTGAGCGTGTCTGGTGGATGACTATGTGTGCTTGTGCATGTTTCTGACACGTGACCAAACACGTGTCGCACTTATGTGTGCTTTGTCATGCTCATTGCGTGCCCTCATTGTGTCCTATGGGCACGTGATGTGCTTGTTGCCATGTGTGTTCCATGTGCACTTTCTGTACGTGTGTGTCTGTCAGTGTGTGAACATGTACATAGACTTTCTAAACAATCCCTAACAAGTTAGATGTACCACTGAAACATCCGTTTTGTGAATGTGTTTTTAAAAATTTTAAATTTTTATTTTGAATTTTTACCCTTTTTCCTTTTTTTTATTTCATTTATTTCGTTCTAAGAATTTATCAGATTTTATTGAATTCTTTGATTTCCATAAGTAAACACCTTCTGGTGTTGCCTTCTTAGCAGGACTACGCCCTGAACCACCATGAAGTGTGTGAAATGTATGTGAAGTGTGTGAACTGGTCACAGATGTTCCTGTCTGAGTCACCGTGCGTCACATCACGGCCCGTAAACACCAGAAACGGTGCCGTTCCAGCCTAAGGCATCAGTCTGGCTCAGTGTTGAGTCTATTCCCATTAAAGGGGGCATCTGTGAGCAGGAGAAAATCCCCACAGTTGTTCCAACCACACCTCCAACATATGGGCCCCCATGACACCGTAAACCGCCGACACAGGGAACATGAACGAGCTGCCAATCTAAGAATAGCTGGGACGTCACAAGATGGGCTCAGTCACACCACCGGGGGCTTTGAGCACCCGGGAGGGGGCCGTCATCACTCTGAGACATGCTTCAAAAAGGCATCACCTGATGAGAAAATCAACCTCCAGTTAGCAAAAAATATTCCCCAGTGACAGACCAGCATCCTGCAGAAGGTGTCCAGTATTTGTGCCCTGTGCTTCCTGGGACTGAATCCAGACTCGCCGCAAACCTACACCTGATATCCACTTTGGATAGTAAGTAGATGGGTACATGTCTTGGTAGTATCTTAAATATACACAGATTTAGAAACATCTCACCTTTACTGATGTCGGTGGGGAAGGTGCCGATGTCGCCGCTGACCATCTTCTGGTGCAGCTGCTTGATGTTGAAGGGCTCCACAGTGAAGGGGAGGGTACCGGTGAGCATGGCAAATGTGCTGACGCCCCTGTGCCAGCGCCACATAGAGGTGGGAGGGGAAACAACATCGTCGCTTAATGCCTAGGCTGGGAGAGCACGCAAATTTACTGCAGAGTCAGAGTGATTCTATGTGAATCGCCTTGGATCTGGTATTTATTGAAGATAAAGCTGGTAAATAAATATCATACATAAAAGATGAGGGCCAGGAGGCAGAGGGTAACTGGGCAATTAAAATCCAGGTATAAATCACAGGCAGGTAGCTGATCGAGGTATACAAGTACATAAGTTCCTAGCAGACGTTTATATTGTATGTTAGGTAAAGGATCGAAACCCAAGTGAGATCATTTAAAATGTATTTTACTGAACTTTTTTTTAAATTACTTAGTTAAGAGCCTAAATATAAGTATCCATATTTTACTAATTACATTCCTGTATATATACAGGAAACATGTTTGGGTGCCAAAAGGGGGCAAGAGTGGATGAACGAGATGATGAAATGTGTCACAAACATACAGGGACAAGATGTGCTGATGAGATCTGGCACTCAGCCACTCAGGACCGTGAGTCTTAACAATGGAAGCGAAGTGCCAGATGTGACACTTAAGGCAGCTAAGGTGATATAAAGAGAGGCAGTGCCTGCTAGGCAACCACACAATAAAAGATAAAAACAAGAATTATAAGTAAGTCTTATAAGGAGTTATTGTGAAAGGCATCGTAGCTGGAAGCGCGGTCCAGCCGCCCATCCAAGCCTTACGTCATGTTTGTTTATTATCGTTATTCAATCGTTGAGCAGATGACTTTACACGAGTCACCGTCCAGGGTTTTTTTTTTTACGAGATGTCAGCGTTTCAGATGTTCGAGGGCAGCTCGCCTCTTTACTAGCTGATGGTTTTTGCGGCCCCGCCACGTAAACGTTAATGGCTGCCTCCCACGGATGGCTCACGTCCGAGTGTCGGTCGGGACCGCTGCACCAACTGCAGTGCGAGACCCCTTAAGCGCGTGGCGGAAATCCAATCTGCGTCTACTTAGGGGAGCCGAGTGGGGGGGCCGGGCGGGGCGGGGATCAATATATTCAAAACGGAGACGCGGAGAATGAGATAGTGAGGGCTGTGGTTTACCTTTATACTTTACAATATAATTGAATCTTATTGAATGTAGTATGTTCAAACAGTATTTCATCTGAGCAGTAGGGGGTGCAATTGCCCCCCTTGTACCCCCAATAAAATCACCCATGGACTGCAGGTACCAGCCTGGAGTGCCCAGCCTGGAGCACCCGGCCCTGCTGCCGGCGAGGTGCCGCTTCTTACCGCGCTGGTGACTTACACTGACCACACGTCCACCTTGTGCCCGTACTTCCTGTGCGCCAGCAGCTCGGGGGCAGCGTAGGCCGGGCTGCCGCACTGCGTGTTGAGCAGCTCCAGGGCCAAGGCCTCCGCCTTCACCGTGTTGCTCAGGCCAAAGTCTGCGAGGAAATGGCAGCGTTGGCGCCGGGCGAGGCGTGCCCGCCCCGCCCCTCCCCCCACCGCCTGTCATCCAATCAGAAGCCCTTCTATTGTGAAATTCAACCCTATTAAGATACTTCCAGCTACAACACCACCTCAAACACTGGGTTCCTTGTACAGGCCATTTTGGAAACTTTAAATAAACATCCTTTTTCTCTGAGACCCTTTTCTCTTGTTTATTGTTGACACACGGGACAGATTTCCCTTCGCTGGCTCCCCTTGGCAGCCCCCCAGCCCTACTCCCTCTTCCATATTGGTAAATTTCTGTGGTCGAGACATAAAACAAGAATCTTAATGAGGGAACGAGAGAGTGGAAATTGAAACGCAGAGAGGGAAACGTGTGGCGAGGACAAAGGCGGTTCAGTGTAGCACAACGCGTTTAAAGCGAGTCCTACCCCCCCTCCACCAACGCCAGGCGTCACAGTGAAATTCCAGTTGGGGCCCTACGATGCTGGGTAAACATCGCATGATAACAGAGTCTTGACCCGGGTGACGCTTTCTGCAAACGACCCTCCCTAACAGCCTAGCAGAGCCGCATCCAGGCTGTATTTTCTAAAACAAATTGTCCCCACCCCCCTCCCCCCATGTATGGATGCAGAGCTCGGGGCCAGTCGGTGTCCCCCCCCCAACACATGACACACTACCTGCCCCTGATACCAGATGTGATTAAATCCCCTAAAACGTCTTCAGAGGACTATATTCCTTTAAGGGATGGATTCATCACACTCTGAGGCCTGTGGGTCCCGGGCTTGGTAGGAGATGTCATGTAACGAGACTAACGAGGCAAATCAGGGCTGCAGGATGGAAGGACCATAGGTGGAGATCTCCCCTGTCAGAAGACAGCCATTAGGGGCAGAGGGCAACTCAAGAAAGTCAGATCTGAGACTAGCACTGATGGATTTAACACTATCCCTCAGCAAAACACATGTGCGCAAGCCTGCTTGATAGTTAGCTGACAGGCGGTCTGGACTATAAAGCTGAAAATTGACTTTTTGGAAGCACTCCAGGTGTATGTCAAAGTCCTCACCTAAGTGAGGTAACTTATTATGGGCAGAGAACACCAAAAACTCCAAAAAGTTACACGTACCAACAATCTTAATGTTGTTGTTTTCATCCAGCAGGAAATTCTCGATTTTTAAATCCCTGAAATCAAACAAAATGTTACAAATATTACTTAAACCTGAGTAACATACTGGGACACATTTTGATTGTTAAATAGCCTGCTAATAACCACAGCTAGTAATTACTGGTGGATAAGAGGTTATGGATGAGTGGATGGTACTCATCAAAGTGCAGTCTGGGAACTGTGTCCATGATTTGGAAAGCAACGCGGCTTAGGATTCACACGTGTTTTTTGGGCCCAGACGTTTCACCCCGATGTAATTAATTCCAGCACCAAAGCTGTCTGCAGCCCACCCCTCATGCCCCTCCCCTGCCAAGCTGATGGCTTACTTTACACACTACAGGTCACAGCATGCCATGCAGGCCCAAATTATCTGTGTGAAGCCTGATTGGATGGTGGTTCTGTGCTGGCCAACTGAAACTTTCCCTGAGTGATGGGACAGCACAAGGTCCTGGACCTGGCCGCGGCCATGCCGTTATTGGCTGGGTAGCTCAGGCTCAGAAAAGCAGCACAGAGTTATATCTTAACTATGGTCCCCCTTCTTTTGACTCCACTTTACCTTTAACACGAACACCCCTAAAAACTCATTGGGCTTCTACTCTTACATGCTTTACAAGACCAGTTATGCAGCCAGTGTTAAGGATAATAAATCAATTAATCGATCATACATCCATTACTTTCTATAACTGCTTATCCACTGCTGGGTCAGGGGGAGTCTGGAGCCTGGAAACAAAAGGAGCAATAAATCAATCAAAATTTGTTTAGTATGGAGCATTGTCGGAGACTGTTTTGTCACATAGGGCTTTACAACCACTTTCCGTAATTCCCCCAGGGCCTCCGGTCTCCCAGTAAGGGCAGACTGAACCATGAATGGAACCCCCTGTAGAAGGGTTCAAAGGCAGTGCGGTCAGAACAACCAAACCAGACCACCGCGGATGCCGACACAGTAGGCTGTCCTGTCACCGGGCCACACTCTCCTGTTGCCGCGGAAACGTGGCTGCACCCGGACGCATCAAAAGCGCTCATTTGCCTGCCGCAGCCCCAGCCAGTAAACCCGCGCTAGGGAAACGTCACCAGGGCTGCGAAGTGTTGAAATCCACAAGTGCCTCCTGCCAAGTCCCCACCCCCAGCACCCCCACCCTAAAACGGAGCACAGCGAGGCTGGTTAACCCCAGAGGTCCTCGACTCAATGTCTGGAACAGCGGCTTGCGTCTCCTCCTGACCACACTGGCTGTCCTTACACACATAAATGCTTTTTCGTAAAATATAAAACGGAAAATGACACCATAAAATTTTAGGCCTCAGTGTATTTAATTCAACTGCCCTCACTTAAAAAAAAATTTTTTTTACAAACATTATTTCACATGCTCAGCTGCTCAAGTGCATCATTAGATGTGGATGCTAGTTAAGTGCAGCCAGGTGACACTGGTAATCCGGCAGACCAAAGCTGGTTATAAAACAGACAAACAAGTAAGATTTCCTTGTATATATGGCCCGTAAACTATCCTCTACCAGATCCCCAGAGAAAACTAATAATTAGAGCTATATTTAACTAAATGAGATTTATAACCACCTATTCCGATGAATTCCAAAACATATGTAATTTAGATCAAACCTTGTAAACCTGCCAAATTGCTGGCAGATCCTACACTGGCAGGCTGACTTTGAATTACAGACCTCTCTCGGTAATGTTAGACAACTAAACAGCCAGTAATGTCAGAGAACTAAACAGCTTAGCACCTAATTAAAGCACAGTGGAGCGGGCCCAGGCGACGGTCAGGGCGATGGAATGAAAAGTACGTCTGAAAGAGTAGCGTGTTCCTGCATTCCAGTTACAAGGAAAAGGAAAGAAAAACAAAAACAACCTAAAAACTGGTAACGGAGCCATTAGGAGCATCGTTTTGGAAGTGGAGGACCAGCCTGGCAGGCAGGGCTATATGAAGGGGCGGGGACACAAGGGCATTGGCCCCAGCTAAAAGCTGATTGGCCAGCAGAGCTCCCCTCCCCAGCCACTCACCGATTAAAAACACGTCATTGGCTAATGCTAAGGTTGGCCTCTCTGTATAAATTATTTTATGCCCGCGAGGGCGGCGGGTACCTGTGTACGATGCCATGGCGATGCAGGTGCTCCACGGCGCACAGGATCTGCCGTGTGTACCGCCGCGCCTCCCGCTCGTCCAGCCGCTTGCGCTCGCAGATGCGGTCCATGAGGTCGCCGCCCACGCACAGCTCCATGGCCATGTAGTAGGAGTTCTCCGTCTCCAGCGTCTCGTACAGCTGGGCCACGTGAGGGTGCTGCACCATCTGGTGGATCCGCGGTTCCCGCTTCATGTTCTTCAGGACGTACGAGTCCTGCTTGGCCTTCTTCTTGTCGATCACTTTGATGGCGACCTGCGAGACCAGCCACTATTCAGTTATCATTTTTAATGGTTTACTGATGTAGTACTATAATTAAGTAATTAATTCACTGTAAATTCACTTGTTTATACTGGCATCTCATCCTCCGCCTTGCACCCCATGTTCCGTTGGATAGGCTCATCCCCATACACTGGATAAGAGGTATCCATCCATCCATCCATCCATCCAGGGGGGGCCCAGAGCCTATCCTGGAGGCTATGGGCGCAAGGCATGGAACAACTCAGGGTGGGGCGCCAACCCATCACGGGACACACTCACACACCACTTACTCACACAGACACTCCTACGGGCAATTTGTCAAATTACAGTTAACTTCAGCATGTTTTTGGACTGTGGGGAGAACCCAGAGTACCCAAAGTGAACCCCACGACGACAACATGCAGAACCCCTGTAGAGACGTGAACCACACTGGTCCCAGACGTGTGAGGCGACAATGCTAACCACTGCACTGCCGTGCCTCCCAGGATGGATCAAAATCAAATCTAAATTTATTTGTATAGCACGTTTAAAACCACCACGGTTGAGCCAACGTGCCACAGTGCCACAGCATAAATTAGCAAGACAAAGGCAGGTAGAATTTAAAACAGAACAAAATTTGAGCACTAACACAGAAAAATATCAAATAAACAAAACATAAATAAAACAAAACTCTAAATTAAATAGATAGAAGTGTTTGAGATATCAGACTCAACTGCAGTCAAATGGCAAGGCAAAGAAATTATGCAATAATTAGAAAAAATCTATCGACTGTGTGCCTCTAATACGGGGAGGCAGGATGGCAAGATGTATGGATGGATGTATGGATGGATACATTTGTTATTTCCATTGATCCTTCCCTCATCTGATTCCTGAGGGTTGTGGATATTTGACATGATTTAAGTTTCTAGTGCTTACCTTCACTTCTCAGTGCGGTCCTACTATGGGCATTAGAGTTCAGATCTTTACCATGGTAATATCTTCATCCAGACTGAATGAAGCGCGTAGAGAATGAAAATTAAAAAAGACGGGCAGATCTAGCTAGGGGTCGGGGCTAAACAGGGGTGCGGACAGAGCTTCCTGGCTGCCATAGGCCACAACATTATCATGGAAACTAAACAATAGTAGGGACCAGGAACTACACATTGTCATTCTTGGCATCTGTGCGGCAATCAGCCAGTGACTGATGGGGAACAAGGGCAGGTGATGCATTCGTGTTACATACATGTAACATATGTGTTACAGCGTCTTTACAGGGAAAATACAGAAGCAGAAGCGAGACGAAGGGGATCTTCAGGTTTGGGGTCAAGGCCAAAGGGACAGTCCTCCAGGGCAATTCCATCGCCTTGGTTACGGAGGGCATACAAACAAGGGTGGAATACCCCCCATGACAACCCCATGACAACGGTTTAGCTTTAACAAATGGGGGCCGTTGCTGGAAATCGCTGACAGAGAGAGCATGACCACAGTTATGACCCTTGGCCACGGTCCGTCTCCAAGGATGACAGTGACCTGAATCAGCTCTTGTCGCCACATACCGGGTTTGAGGGCAACGTAAAGTCACTTCACTGAGGGTCTTAAAGCGTGTCACATGATGCACCAAGCAAATATGCACGGAATTTATACTTGAAAAGACTGTGATTTCAGCGTAAGGCACTGTTAAAACTTATTTGAAATGATAGATAATTCATATTTCTACATTTAATGCTAATTATGTAGTCTATGTTATTAAATTTCATCCATCCATCTACTGCTTTTCCAGTGCAGGATCAACAGTACATAATTAAACTGGGGTGTTACAATTAGTAAAAATAAAAACTTGATATTGACCTTTTTTCTGTATGCTTTTCGATAGGTTCCTTTTTCGACATTAGCCTTGGCATGAGAATGTATGTGTCAGATTTTTAGAAATGATCATGTTCTGTTCATACAGCGATTTTTACAAAACAGAAAAAGTACACCATTAATTAACTGGCGCGGAAGGGGACAGAATGTACCTAAGGCTGTTAGATGGCCGTATATTGCATTTCACATCTCATTCGAATAACAGCCGCAAATAACAGAAGCCAGTAATAACTTGTGAAGGCAGCCTGCATAAAACGCTCAGTAACTCCATGAGAGCGTCCGTCAGGCACCCTTGAAACTTAGAGTTTGTCAAAACATGCTAACTATGCCTCTGAGCGACACAGATTAACGTAGGGAAATGATTAAGGTGACTAAGAATGCGATTTTTTAAATGTGCCTGTTGAGCTGAAATAGAGATTTGAAGCAGATTTTTATGCAGAAAACACAAAATAAATGCACAAACACTGTCATGCCAGACACAGAAGACTTAAAAAACCTTAATCCATATGAAACATCATTCTTCTCCCTGATATGAGGTTCTGCTCCCCAGCAGAGCTCATTAAGGGCCTGTCAGAGTCTAAGCATCAGTCGTTACCTTCTCGCCGCTGCCGATGTGCAGTCCCTCCATTACTTTGGCAAAGGCTCCCTTGTTGATCATTCTGCCAATCAGGTAGCTCCCCACACGTTTGGTGTGGGGGAAGCTTCTCACCGCGTCCCGGGGCACCTTGCTGAGGAAGGCCGGGCCCGATACCATCCCGTCCGGCACTGCGGCGTCTACCGCCGGACCCTCTGGGAGAGTCGAGGCTGCTGTCGGCATCGCTGCGCGTCGACCGCCTCAAAGACTCGACCCCAGGGGGCCACCTGCAGGAGGTTGGATCCACCACCTGATAGCCTTGGCCTCTCTCCACCCCCACTCCCCCGGCGCCCCTCAAACGGCAGCACCCCTCCCCAGAGACTGATCGTGCGTCAGCGATCACTGCCCCGGAGCAGGCCGGAGTGCTGAAGCACGACTGAGCCGTGGGTAATTAACCCAGCACACCTCCCGGTGAGTTCATGTGTCCCGCGGGCGCTGACAAGTAGCCGTCATGGACACCCAACACCATAATCGCTGGAGAGCGAGTGGCATTGTGGAACTCGACAGCAGGCCAGAATAACCTACGTGTGGCTGAAAGAGGTAAGTATCAGCTTCTCCGTCAGGCCCCCCTCCACACACAGATGTCGAGCTACGAAACATGTTGATGGAAAAAAAAAAAAACGAAAGAGGGACAGCCACTTGATGAGGGGTCACATCCTTGTATGCAGAGGGAAAAGTAACAAATCACCAATACAGTTATATGACAGGGCACCGATTCTCCAATAATCTCCTCATGGCCAAAGATACATAAACACAGAGAATAATAATAAACTCTCTTGTACTTAAAAGCAACATTGTTGGGGACTTATTTTTCTTTGTTTTGTACTAAGCAGAACTTCCAAATAAACTGTGTTGTATGTCAGAGGATGTCCTGTCCACATCTGTCTGTGGTGTTACTGGCATTTCTGCTTGTAATCAGATGACAGCTGAGACATTAACAATCTAGGAGGCAGAACAGTATGAACGGGCCCTGCAGTGACTTCGCAGCTTCACAGCTGGATCCCAAACAGCCACGGAGTACATTCATGTTACATTTCTGTATAGGTTTTATCTTCATCCATTCATTTTCTGAAACCGCTTGTCCTATTCAGGGTCAAGGGGGGTCCGGAGCCTATCGAAGAGGAAGGAGGAAACCCCACGATGACATGGAGAGAACATGCAAACCCCACACGTGTAACCTGGGGGGAAAGCCCAGAACCCCGTCCCAAAGGCTGTGCCATCATGCCACGGCAATCCCCATCCTTCATGTGAATTCTGGATGATTTATTTCGGGTCTGAATTGCATAGGGTATAGAAAGGAAGGAAGTGAATATTTAACTGTTTTTATGAACATCCTGCACAGATGAATCCCATTTCTCGCTAATCTGAGGATGAAACAGTCTGAGTCCGTACAGCCATCCCTGGCATGACCACAATGATCACACACACACACACACACACACACACACACACACACACACACACACACACACACACACACACACACCTGTGCATAAGCAGTCTCCCTGCTTTTATTATCTATCTAAAGAAACAGGATTTATGGGCAGGAAAGAGAACATTTTTAAAACACATCTAAAATTATTTTACGCAACTCGCACCACGTGCCGACTTTTAGACAGCAGTTAGCCCAGCAGATAAAGATGTCAAAGCTAGCCTCAGGAGGGCGCTGCTGCTGCACCAGCATGCCAGGTACCTGAATTTTTGTGGAAGAAAATCAAACGGTATAAATGCGTACAGACTGTATCTTTTGGCTAATCGTATTAGCTAAGCATGTGTTAGCGTCTCATGTGCGCGCCTGCGGTTTGTGTTATACTGCCCGGAAACCCCAAAGCAGCATTTTCTATATCATACGAAGAATTCAAACTCATCTCGGTGGGAGCCGGCCAGGCTCAGCACCAGAATGAAACATAAAAGTTCCCGCTAGGTCTATTAGCCTCTGAGGATATTAATGCAAACCCTAATTTGTACTTCACTGGAAATGTGATGACTGAAATTGTCCAAGTGGGAACAAGATGGTGAAGCCATAGTAACTGCAGTGCAATTAAATATCATACTTTCAACCAATATGCCTTTACAAATATACAGCACATCAGACTGCCTTTAAAGGATACATCTCTGTGCTATGCAGCTAATTATGTAGAGTCATCTGATACCCTACAAGGCAGAGTCACTGTGTAAAAACACCACATTTATATTTTGATTATATCAAGTTTAGCTGACCCCTATGATGCTGAATATTAGTGGTTTTGATTAATGGATTCCAAGTATTTCGAAGAGCTTCAACCCTCCCAAAAGTCCCCAGAATACTTCCCGACATACAAACTCTGTTGTTTCATTTTCACCCTGGGCAGCCGCCTGGGGGGCCTAAAATGGGATTTTGGGGTGTTTGTCCTTGCTGTACCCCCCTGCAAGCCATGCGTGAGCGTGCGAAGGCTTCTCACAGACGATTTGGCTGCGATTGAATAAGCGTGATTCTGCTGCTCAACTAGACCGTGAGGACAGCCCATGGATGGGGCGCGGGAACAACACCCCCGGATCCCCCCTCGAGCCTAAACCGATCTCTACGTTCTGTGTGTCCAGTAGCAGTTATCGTTGATTCGCGAGGATGAAAACAGGACCACAAACCTAACGTACCAAGCAGGTCATGCAAGAAAGCAAAACAAGTTCCAGCACATTCTACGTGCTCCGCAGACTTTTTGGGAGTTGGTCCTGGGCTGTGAAGGGTCGGCAGCAGCCCTGACTCTGTAGGTATAGTGTTTTCTTGAGCTTCCCTATGTTTGCATGAGTTCCTTCAACATTCTCCAGTTTCCTCCCACAGTCCAAAGCTTAGGTTGACTGGTACCTGTACATGACCATTTCTGTGTGTGCCCTGCAATGGAGGCACCCTATTCACATTTTACCCTGTTTTCCGGCTCACGATAACCCTGCACCGGACAATTATGAAAATGGAGGGGATTTCTTCCCAGACGGTCCTGTAGTTTTTTAAACAAGATGTCACTGGGGCCTTTCTTTCTGAGAAAGACACCCCACCCCACCTACCCCACAAAATCTGTAGCTCAGTCTAGGCTCACTCAAACCAGGTTCAGTCAAACCCAGCAAACACTGCCAGATAGTTGGTCAAACCATCATATCCACGACTACATTCGTCCACAAAGGATTTTTGGATTTTGTGGGGACAGGATGATGAAGCAGAAGTACGGAATATAACGCTCAGCCCCCCAGCCGTGTCTCTTGGGTGAAAAGGCACTTCAGTTGTTGAGAAGTGAGTCTGGTGCCTTTTTTTCCAGAATTTCCTGGGAGCCGCAGAGGCCGGTAGGGGCGGCCCTGTCGGTGTGACGTGCGTGTGGTGCTTTCACACTTGCTTGGTGGCCTGGGCCTCTTTCCGGTGCCAGCGTTTTCTGTGTGCTGCTTTTCTGCACTCTCTCTCTTACAAATAATCTCTTTCTTACACGTCAGTCCCCACCGTGTCCAGGTGATATGGTCCCTGCAGAGCTTGGTTTGTTGTCCAATCTAAGAATACATTTAAAACCCTGGTTTTAATTTAAAAAAAAAAAAAAGAAATCTACAAGGAACAGATTAGTGGAAATCTGCTCAAAACTGGTAGGATGGGGAACTCTTCATGACAGCCTCTGTGGCTTTATTTTTTATATTAAAATAAAATGAAACAATTCTCATATAATAATTGCTTTGGCTTAAATACTATTTAATTACATTTACTGTGGTGAAAATATACAGCCGGGGAATGAGGCAACTTTATGAGGGACACACTGCACACCAAGCGAACAGCTTGATCAAAAAGCACCGTGGATACAAAGAACACACTGGTTCCATTTGACAGCGTAAAATCGACCAACAGAACCGCCGTCTAGTCTGACGCTATGTTCTAGTCTTGGCTTCAATGTTATTTTATTGTCGAGGCTACAAAGTATGATGAAATTCCCACTTGTGAGCTTCCTGCAGACCAGATAAATGCAACAAACACAAGACAGAGTACAGCTCCATATTCCTGTCTACTTCCAAACTCATTGTTGTAGTCAATATATTTCATTGTTGGTGTTCCACTTGCGCCATATTCTTAATTTTCCAGAATTTAATGTCCTAGTCCTGTTCTATTCAACGTATTTAATACCACCTGAAACCCAATCTCCTAGTTTCACTTCATTCACAGTCCAGTAATCCCATTCTAAACTCAGTACCCTAGATACTTGTGTTCTATTCCCATTATAAAACCCAGTACCCTAGATTAATTTGTGTTCTAATCCCATTATAACCCCAGTGCCTTAGTCTGATTTTACAGTGTTCTAATCCTATTCCAAATGTAGTGCCCCAGTCTCATTTTACTCAGTGTTCTAAGCCCTTTTGTAGGAGGTCATCCTGTTCTTCCTGTGTGGTACATTTTACATTGTCTGTGTATCAATACACTCACATTCTAAACTAATTAATTTAATTGAATCTCTGCCCAGTCATCTAGCAGTGTTTTACTGTACCCTCAGTGTTGGAATCATGTTATAGACTCAAACATGGCACTGAATCCTACCTTTCCATGACTCAGCTGCAGTTGGGTGGAATAGCGAACTGCCTTAGCTGAGCACAAGAAGAGCTTCTCTCTTTCACAGAGACGGCATTGGAGCAGCTTCTGGGCCATTTCCCCCTCAGCTAATTCAGTAGTGCACTGGAAACAAACGCAACCAATCCTGCACAACTTGGCAACCTTATTCTGGGAGAAGGAGACGGTTAATGGTCCAGATATATGGCTCCAGTGCCGCAAACGTCAAATGAGGAAAGCGCTCAGTAAAGGATGTTTATACTAGGCGTACTTCAGGGTTCTCATGATAACATGTAGCGGTGTCTGAGCCTGCGTGTAGGTGTGTACGCGTACACCTGCACATGTGTGTTTTTCTGCTTTGGCGATTACATGCTGAGTAACAAGACTTATAAATCCTTCACTGACACGGAGAAGGTGGAATCGGCAAGGTGTTAACATGCCGTTTTAATTCCCTGGATCGGAATTAATGTAGAACTTCGTGCTAGCGAGGGTAAGAGGTCGTCCGAATATGTACTCAAATGATCACCTCAGCATCGTATGTTTGAGTGTGTACAATGAGAGCTCAGAACAAAAGAGTGAGTTTGACTTAACAAGATCTCCAGAGCCGGATTATATAACCACAGCGCTGGGCTCCTACACCAGAGCTATTCCGTGATTGAACCTGGGGATTTTTTTCCCTTTCATGGTTCAAAGAAGGCCACATATTAGCGCAGGAAACCACAAAAAGCGACTTGCGTTTGCAGAGAGAAATGTGCAAAAGCCTGGAGACTTTGGCATCAGGTTTCGCGGTCAAATTAATAGAAGGAAAAAAGAGGTTTCCTGCATGTAATAAATGAATCCCAAGCAATCCATTAAGGAATATTTTAACACCAAATAACTTTTTTTAAATCTCACCAGACGCACCGAACTTCTCCTTTTCTCACATGCAGATTTTTACGAATACTTTGCAGTCAGACCAGAGACTTCACCTTGTTGATTTGATTTTCTCTATATTTTTATGAGGTGCGTTTCCCCTCATCTGTTGTATTATCTTACAGTCAAGTTGGGCAGTGGAGAACTCATATTTTGCCAACATATTTTCCTACTTTCAAGTGTTTTACGTGAATATGGAGAATTCTAAATGACTTTTAAACCTCTTTCAAGGAGACGTTTTGATTGAGATCCCGTAACTTTCTGGGAGAGAGCCAAATATATTGTAAACAGTGCCCTCCAGCGTCTGACCTGTAGTATTACACTAACGGGAATGGCTTTCACTCAAATCTGACTGATTAAAATAAGGTCAACCTCAAAGCAGCCATTTGGGATGTGTTCTGTTTAGCGTTATGCTCATTATACTGGACGTGTTGCAAATCTTGAACCTCGAAGTGGAGAAGTTAGCTCTCTCCAGAGTTAATTTTGTGCGGCGTCAAGCAGAAACCCTCGGAGGTAAATCACAGTCCCCGACTCAATTAGTAATTTGCACACTGAAGCGCAGTGGGTAGCCAAGGTGGCGCACATGTGTCTGAAATTAACGCGGAAGAACAAACACCGCTTCTTTCCGCTGTGCGCAAGCAAACAAACAAACAGTCATAAGCAGGCGAAAACATCTGCTCCGGAGCAACAGCGCCGTGCATCATGTGTATTCCCCCCTATTGATTAATAGTAAAGAAAATAGAGGTTAAATGGTCTTATATTTGCATTTTATCTGTGGGAACGAGATCTTATTTGTTATTTTTTTTTACCCAGCATCAAAGTAAAAACTGACTGTGCTCGGTTCCGTGTATTTTAATGGTCCGGCACGAAATCTGGATTATAGCACGGTTTCCAAAGGTGCCAGTGAACTGCCCCCCCCCCACACACACACACACACACACACACACACACACACAGAGACATACACATTGTAGAAAAACAATAGCAGTTAAAAATAGTTTTTAAAAAAGTAGCGAATAGAAAGGTTCGACAAATGGCGGCTCTAGCCAGGGGCTTGTGCAGTTCTGAAGTGCGTTTCTGGCAGTAAAAGATTATGTTTATTCCTATTTATGTGTATTTTTTAAAACATCGTTTCTTTGATGACTGCAAACAATAGCAGCACATATCCTAGATAATCGGCACTTTTGCTTTTAAATTGATTTTTTTTTTGTCTGCCGAACTAAGTTTAAACGTGTCTGTACTGGGTGGGGTTTGTACTGCTATAGAAAGGATAAAAATTTTAACACCCACAGGCGATCTTTAAATTCTCTACGGCTTCCGTGAATTATAAATTATAGTTCCATGAAACTATAAAGTTAGAACAAAGGAAACTTAATCCGCGAAAGCCAACAATTATTAACTCCGTAATCTAACCAGGGAGGAAGCGTCACGTGTGTGAAGGTGATTGCGGCAAATGTTCTAAGATTCTTCTAATTTAAATGTTTCCGGAAGTGGAGGTACATAATGCCTAAATGTATATTCATTTCACACCCATGAGTCTTGAAAATCTAAATTTCAGTCTCGGTTTTGAATTGAATTTTTATCCTTAAACCGTTAATAAACTCCGGTGGGTGATTCGTACGAACAACGTGTATGTGCACAAAGGAATGACGGTAGTGTCTGGGGTGACTATTAAAAAAGGGACACTTTCTGAAAAATTGCTTTCTGGAAAAACCATGTCAGTGTCTCAAATCCCAACTTAATACTTAAATATATTAATGAACATTGAACACTATAGAAGACAAAATAAAGTATTAATAAACACAAATAAACTGTGATGTTTGACTCTCCCATTTTGCAGATTAGAGTATTGCAGATTAACAGTTGCCAGCTTGGGTTCTGGTACCCTGAGAAAGGTGTCCAACCCAAATTGCTCCAATAAAATATCATCCATCCAACCACTGATCCCATGCAGGGAGACAGGGGATACTGGGCCTATTCCAGAAAGCATAGGGCCAAGGCGAGGGGACGCCCTGGACGGGATGCCAGTCCATCACAGGGCCGGTGCAAGAGCCAGCTGAAAAAAATAAGCAGAGCTATAAGTGGATATAACAAGTATTACTGCTACAGAACTCAGGCTATGATGGGATGTTTGACTGGGACTGCAGTGCTCCGAGCTTTGAAAACTGTTATTAGAGCCGCAGTGTTTCAGCCCTGAGGACCCACATCCTCACAGCAGCTAGATTCATCATCTCACTCAGGATTTCCTACACCAAGGAAGGATACCTTTCATCCAAATATTGTGTTTTTCCTGCTTGATGTGTGTGATTTCATCCCTGAATTTCCCCCCTTAATGACACATTTTACAGCATGTTTTTTTTTTTTAACAGCCCCCCACCGCAGGCATCCAGAGTGAACACATTCATGCACAACGGCGCCTCCACCAGGCAACAATTATGACCTCATTAAGCTGGGTCAGCCGCACCGCGGGACCCGGCGTTCCGCTATTCTGTGAGCATGTTTAATGAGATGAAAATGTATTCGGGACAATAAAATCCATTTACACACCAGTGACAAACAGCGACTAACAAGCTGTAGCCTCGGTGCAAACGAGTGTATGTCTATCAGGCAGCTGACCCCCCCCCCCCTTTACTGACCTCACACTTCCTGCCTGTGACAGGAAGTACCTCCAGAGCCCCCCCCCCACACACACACACCCCCGGGTGTGCAACAGTTTATTTGCGGGGGGGGGTTGAGTTTATTAAAACTTTTAAAAACGTCTGGCTTTCTCCTCTTTTACTGCCACAACTCCCCCCCCCTTAAGAGACACTCCTCTGCCCACACGAGAAGAGGAAATACTATGGGCAGCTTGGCAGGGTGGTGTCTTAAAGCCAGACAGTCTTCTTGGGTGGAAATATGTGGAGGATGTTTTGTGACGGCATTCAATAAATACATGTATCATTTAAATGATTATTTAAATTATAATTTGAACTGTTATTTAAATGATTGTTTAAATGACCATTTAAATGATACCAGCAACCATTAAAATGATTTGTCAGTCACTCATTAGACTCAGTGGGCGGGTTGCGGTGCAATGCAGCCAATCAGATGCGATGTTTTGTTTTGAGTCCGCCTACTGAGATTGAGTGACAGATCATTTTAATGGCTGCTGGAATCATTTAAATTGTTATTTAAACAATCATTTAAATAGCAATTCAAATAATTGTTATTAGTCATTTGAACGACACTTTAAATTATAATTTAAATAATCATTTAAATGACATATTTATTTATTGAATATTGTCACAGAACACCATCCACAGAAATGCCCCACGGATTTTTAAGGAAGTGAACTGGTAATGTGTGCCTTTCACGGGAAATTCCAAGGAAATGTCACAAGGCTTTTGCCATTATTCCTGTGGCTGGAACAGGGGCCAAATCCTACTAATTTAATTTTCATTCACTCGTTTCTACTCGCAGCTGGCAGGGTCACATGGCTGTTAGAGAGGATTTGTAGAATTTCTGGAAAGTTCTTTACTCGAGAGTTACCTTTGTCTGTTAGTATAAGTGAGACCTTTCCTCTGATGTGGGAATCGAGGTGCAGGAACGTTGGTTTTCAAAATCTGAGCTGTTGGATGGATTGAGAGCCATTGAGAATATGTGGAAAATCGCAGAATGTATCTTTTAAGAGACAGGATAGCATCAATCACTGGAGTCTGACGTAAAGCGTTCATGATGTGAAAATAATTTTGAAAGTTAAAAAAAAATTTAGTACTGGACTAAAAATTCGAATGTGACTACTTTGCCTGGAGACCATTTTGTGCTGTTTTCGTTTTCCTTTACTGGTTTCTGTGTATTTTGGTAAAAGTCTGGTGAGGTGTGAGAACATTAATGTCTTCCCCCCCCAAATGTTTTGCCTCCTGCTGGGGAGAAGTACACGACCCAGAAACTCGGCAGCTGGGCTGAACGGCAGGAATATTACATTTTGCTTTTATTTAGTTAATATTTCCACTCACACCAGTCCACACCAGCGACAATATTTAGATTTGAATTTTCAATCTGCACGCTTGTGGGAGTTTTACGTACACAAAAATGTTCTGGAAGTAGAAGGAAAAATAATTGTTTCAGAGAGATAGCCAATCAGATTGTAGAGGAGGTGGGTCCAAGCAACTAGAGGAGGCGGAACCAACAAATCAAATATCTTGATCTTACCTCTTCTAGTTGCTTGGACCCACCTCCTCTACAATCTGATTGGTTCTCTCTCTGAGCCAATCCTTTTTTCCTATTGCTCTCAGGACATTTTCGTGTAAGTAAAACTCCCACTTACAATCTGCTCATTACGGCTAAGAAGGTTGCTGTTAGAAATCAGACTCAAAGGTACAACAGCAGTCCTCTTCCTGGACCTCTAGAATTCCAGCTTGTACGATCTGCCACCTGTTGCTAACACAAGGCTGGTCACAGACGGTCGTTTTGTCTAATCCCGTGCGAGGAGATGGCTTTACGAGCACAGCTTCTCAAAGATGATCCCAACCTGTCTCGGCATTTGATCAAAGTCATTATCAAGGTGCACATCCTGGCCCTGCTGCTGCCCAGCGAACGTTTCCTGTGCCTCGTTACTCCACCGATGGCCTTTCCTGCATTTCTATGGCATGAATCAGGCAGCGAATGTGGTCAGTATTTATACGTCACGCAACACTGAGCTCAGCGCGAGGCAGAACGTGGGCAGGAAGGAGCCCGGAGTCACTCCTGTACCCGTCATTAGCCTCACACTTCATAAAGCATTCATCAAACGTGGCGGAAATGTGAGCGGTTTAGCGGGGAGAGCCGAGAAAGGTCACCCAGCTTCGCAGTATCAATAAAAACACACATACCCCAGAGGTTGGGAATTACCTTGTGTTTTTTATTTAACACATGCATGTTTATGTCATCTTAAATAGGTGTGATTTTGAAAATGTGCTGCACGCTTTTTAAGGATTTGAGAGCTGCCTAATTTTATCGGTATATAAATATATATCAGAGTGACTTGCTGTGATGCCATTTCAGTCAGAGGTAAGGTGTTCGGTGAGGCAGAATTAATGGAGATGTCAGAACGAGGCCGCCCTTTCTCTCTCTCTCTTTCATCTCTGTCCTCCGCCTGTCTTTCTATGTATCTGTCTCTGAATTCTCTCTCTTTCTGTCTTTCATCTGTCGGTCAAATTCACTGGGCCGAGCCACACTGGGCTGTGCAATTATCAGCATTTCAATCCCACCGCCCAGTCCTCACCTGGATTCAGTGGCTGAGGTCCGATCATGCACAGGACAGCTCACGGTGACATGTCCAGAGAGGACGTGTATGCTGACCCATAAGCAGTCAGGGCCCAGAGCAAAATGGTGCTCAGATGGAGCAGGGGGCTGGGGTGGGGGGGGGCAGTTTGTGTGCAGGACCTCAGGCTGTGCAGAAGGTCACCGCCTCGACCTAATTCGATGCAGGCGGGACCCGGCACCCGGTTCGTATTTAGGAAAGGCCCTGCCATGGCAAACACTATAAATATACAGTGTGTTTGCAAGCTTGATTATTTAACTTTCTCTCCTCTTCCTGCCTAAGGCCAGCTGAGCAAAGACCTGGCTAGACCCTCCGGGTCTGCGCAGCGCGGGTCTGCGCAGTCGTATGCCGTGAGAAAGGCAGGCTGAGCCGACAGCCGGGGTTTCCACGTCCAGAACAACGTCACGCCTCAGAGTGCGTGCCCATAGCTCAAAAATACCTTGTGTTTTACTACTGGATTTTATAAATACCACTTGGTTATGAGTTATGGGATAATCACCAATTTTTAAAAATATATCTTCTCACAAAATCAAAAGCAATAAATATGACATTATGGGGATACAGACTCGATTTAAAAACAGTAAAATTCTTTTTTTCTCTGCTATAAAGTTTGTATTTCTAATTTTAAATTAATTATAGCATTTTTTCCTATTTTATATACATATTGCAATACTTTTAGGCATACATAATAATAAATTTTCAAATATTTTATATGTACATTTTACCCACATTGTTATGGACTGGCATCCCACCCAGGGTGCCCCCACCTCGTGTCCTGTGATGGACTGGCACCCCACCCAGGGTGCCCCCACCTCATGTCGTGTGCCTCCTGGCACAGGCTCCAGGATTACTTTGCTGGAAAGGCACTTATGGAAGATGGCCAGGTCATTATACGTCCCCAGAGTCCAGAGGAAAAAGCTGCAAGGACCGTTTGGCGACCGTGACGCCGGTGGTCTAATGCAGCGGTGCCTTCAGGCTGCAAGCTAGAGATGCAGCGGTAGGCTGTTTGCATAGCGCGCTGACCAGCGTCCCTCCCCTGTCAACAGCGAGCAGCAGGTCAGCACCGCGGAGGGCTGATGGCGCGGCCTGAAACTCAATAAGCCTAATTGCACGAGTGCCGGGGAGGAACCGCTTGGTTCCCACTTCCAGCGGCTAATGCGTAACTCATGGAGAGAGAGCATCCTGTTCCCCAAATTGAAATGTGAACGAAACGTGTGGGAAGGTGCTGACAAGAGTGAAGTGAACCAGTTGTTTCCTGGAGACCCCAGGGCCAGATGTGCCACATACTGGGCCTGATAAATCTGCTCGAAATTTATATTTAATAACTTGGAAATTTAGGGCATTTGTACAGTCTCATTAAGCTCCAGCACAGCCCCACACTGCACACACAAGGAAAAAAAGAAGGTGATTGGGGGTGCGGACAGCGTGTCGTTACGGGATGTTGTGGTGTATGGGGGGGGGGTGCTGGCAAGGCAGGGCCTAATAACGGCATGTGTGGGAGGTGTGAGTGACACTGTGAAGGCCCGGTCCGAAGCCTGAGGCTCGGCTCGTAAATAATGACCCCAAGCCACTCCTCTACCCTGGACCTCTACCCCGATTCTCTGCCGCAGGGCAGGGCAGACACCCGGAGACGTGTTAAAGGCCATGTTGTTGTCCAAAAAACTCAAAGTGATTTTCACATGAATTCAAAGCAACAAAATAAATAAAAAAAACCCAGACTAGAACAGCGCCCCCTCCAGCCCACAATGGGACTGCAGCTGTAAAGTAAAACGCATCCCTTGATGTGAAGCCGCAAATTCCAGTGTTTTAGGTTTGCTACAACCAAAAGTGCTTAAGGTTTAAGTTCAATCAGATGAACAGATGTGAGTTACAAGATATATATGCAATACATTAAGCATATTTTTAAATTCCCGACTCGTCAGTTCTGAGGACTACAATGAATCATAAACACCTGCCCCATGACACACCCATACCACAATAAATCCTGGCTCCACACACTCACACGCCCTTTCCAAGATATGATCCACATACACCTGTTCAACGAGCCACCCCCCCCCCCCATCCCAGCTCTGTGTTAATCTTCCTGATCCCTCTCATTGACTTCATGGACAATTGACTCTCCTTCATTCTCTACCTTCTAAGGCACCCAAAGGTCCCAGATCCAAGGGAACTCAGCACATGCTTCTCATTGACTGAACCGGCAGTCTTCAGCTGTGTGTGGGATCCTTACATTTTCTGCATTGTATATAGTGTATTCAACATACATTATTTCAGAGACTATTCATGAGGAGATCTTGTATCACTTAACTAGCACTTCACAGAATAGTTCAATAAGATTGTGGGATCACATGACCCTGCTAAGATTCAGACCTCTAGGGCTCCTGTCCTCCAGGTACCCCAGCTATGAACAGGTGGAGAGCCAAATGAGATGGGGAACCCCCTGGACCCTCGGAGTGAGCTCAGCTCGGAGATGGGGCCACGGGGCTGAGCAGCAGAACTCTTGCGCCACTGGTCTTCTGTTTTTCACTTAGTGTCACTGGTCCAAGTTGCAGACCCGCACTGGGAGCGGGTTAGGATGGAGACGAAGGGAGGGAAGCACCGTGGAAGCCACTTCAAACGCGGTGGGGGTGGGAGGGGGGACGTCAGTGCACCAATTATTATTCTGCCATATTCCATGTTTTTTTTTTCTCTCTTCCTTAAATCGTGAGTATCCTATAAAATGTATCAAAAGCACACTGAACACACACATGGATTCATTCAGAAAGGGCCCCTGTTTAGGTCTCTCCCCAATTTCCGTGCTCTTGTTTGTAACTGAGGCTTCAAAAGAAGACCTATACAGGACAGAGCTTGCCCAGAAAACAAAATTAATAAACTGTTCCTCATTTTTATAGTCAATAATATGGTTCTGATGAACATTGTTTTCGAATCACGGCCATGTTGTTTTAATACTGCATTTCGATGCATGCTTAGTCTTGGTGAAGAATTTAAATTGAATACTTTCATGTAGAATCACCAGGAAGTCGTTTGTATGGAAAATACACACAAAATAATTGCAATAAAAAAAGAACCAATTTCCACTGATTAAAGGTATTTAATTATGTATTGCTTTGTCTGTTCGTTTATCATTATTATTATTATTATTATTGTTGTTGCCGCTGCTGCTACCGTCGATGTTTTATGGAGGGATAAACGGTTTCCCACCGTGTGTATAAATGCTGAATATTAACACATTTTGGTTTTAACACAATTTTGTTGTAATAAAATAATATTATGTTGTCTTAAGATAATAATCGTGTAATACTTAAATCCTTAAAAACATTTTTTAAAAATGTTGGGGTTTGTGTATATTTAAGTAGACACTTCAACTCTACACTAACATTTATAACTACGTGTTCCGAATTTTAAAAAGGTAGTTGTTTACCAAATACACAATGTTTTCAGTTTTAATATTTTTGATCCTGGTAACTGCCTTTTAATAACGTTTATTTAAAATAAAGCAATGGGTCGACAGTAAGTAAGTACTAAAGATTTATTTGTTTATCAAAACATTTAAACCCGAATCTGTTATTGATTTTATTTTGGGTAAAAAGAAAAAAACACCTTCGCAATGGCTAACAAAGGCACTATTTATACAATAACCAACACGCCTGTCTCTCTTCATTTATACGGAGTAATATTTGTTCACTAATTTCTTGTTTGCACAACAATCGATATTATCGCAAAACACAATATTACCAAACACATCTATAATATATTTTCTGCAAAACAAACGCACATGAGCGCGTCACGAATAGGTTAAACATTACCCATTTTTAAGGACTACTATGCAGTTAATTTCTCATGTAAATATGCGTCTGCTGCTGCTACTTCAGAGAGAATATGGTCACACACGTAATTGCTTATTTAACGTTTATTTTCCCTCTTAAGCTAACGGCAGTTTATTTTTGCTGTGTTGGTTTTCGCTGAAATGTAAAAAAGAACATTAGCGCAAAATGTATTCACTCATGAAATGGGCTGAAAGGCCGTAGTTGTTGGTGTAAGGATAAAAATCGCAATGGTCTTTAAAATATTGCATTTTATGCTTTTCTAAAAAAAATGCATGATTTTTTAAAAGCAGTATTAATGAACGGCAGTAAAATATCCCTGAATTACGTGCCAAACATAGCCTACTCGTTTTTAACAGGCATGCATTTGGGTTTCTTTTCATTTGGGGAAAATTTATTTAACTTATTAAAAATTCCCTGAAATTTTCAAATAAAAGCCCGGGCTTCTGTTTTTTCTAACGTTTTTTCTGTTAAACTAACCTGCATAATTTTGTAAGAACTGCTCGAAAATGAAGTGCTAACTGTTAGGTTTTATTGAAAGGAAACAGAGTGGAACAACATACGTATTTTCTTAGGCAAGTTAGAGGCTTAAAGTTATACGCGGTTCCTTGGGGTAAATTCTTTGTTATGAATTACAACCTGCTTACGGATGAGTTGTTAATAAAAAAGATACCTGCTGTGCCATTAGCTCTCTGCTCACGGAGAAACGCGCTTAGGGGAGGGAAGCTTTTGTCATTAATGCATCTTAGCGTGGACAAAAATCTGTTCTCAATTTTTAAACATTTTCTTGCAGTTTAATTTAGATATTAAAGCCGCTGCCAAAGGTAACAGCTTTCGGGGGGGAGGGTTTGGAGTAATGAACCCGAAGAAAGAAAATCCAACCCATTTGAACTGAAGCCGAGAAAACCTGTCCGGCTTGTGCGTTACTTTCTATTTTCATCGGAGGAAACAGAATTAAAAACGGTTAAGAATAAACTGCCTGCTCCGCATCACTCCTGCCCTAAACGACTGTGAGGAATGAGGATTTGTGGCTCCAGATGTGTTGGGGGGGGGGGGGGCGGGGGGAGAGAAAAAATGCGTAGTATTTCGTCAGCTGCCGTGCTGGATTAAAAGAGAATGAAACGGCGACAATGGAAATACGCAGATCATAGGAAAGGAACTCTTAACCCAGTAATGTCCCTACGGCGACAGTCATACTTAATAAAGCCGTCAGGTGTGAGTACGATGACATTTTCCGCGTGTGATCGCCGGACGGGGTAATGAACCGCGCCGGGACCCCCGCTGCTCCCCCGGCCAATAGCTGCCGTTAGACGCTGATTCTCTGCTTTGCCGAATCCAGGTGGAAGCAGCGGCGCTTGAGGTGGCGCCGCCCCGCAGCTCTGCTCAAACAGGATGCGGACTGCCAGCCAGACCGTTGTTTATTTATTATGTTCACTTTTATTCCTACATCCGAGCATTTGGGCACACGGGGGAGTCTCTAAACTATCTCATTATTGCGGTGTTACTCTGTTAATGACGCACCTCGTTCGCCAGGCAAAATTAGGCAATTAAACTGGATGTGTGTTTAACAAGGTACATTTTAGGTGGCATGCGTCCAGACCTTACAAAGACCATCCTGTGTCGGTCACGGAGCTCTATCAGCTGATGTATGTCTAATACATTGTTTTATACGAAGCTGTAAATAAAGGTTGTTACGGACAAAGTCAGCATTAGTGGAAATTTAACTACAGGTTTAATGTTTTCAGGTGGGTTTATGGACCCCTGTACTGATCTGTGTTAGTAGTGTATGTGATTCAGTACTGCTGAGAACTACAATCATTATGGAAATGAATCTATGGATTTTCAAAGATCTGTGTAACACTATTGACAGTGTATCGTGCTTTTATTTTCCACTGAAGTGTTTTATAATCATAATGATAATTTTAAAAGATCAATTGTGCTAACTGGCAATGTTCTTGGCAGGTTTTTAATAAAAAATGGATTTATGGAGTATCAGATGCCAGGAGAAAGGCTTCGCTCGATGCATAAATGGGTAAGAAGTGATTTTGTGAAGTTTCAAAGTATAAGACATTTACTTCAAATACTATTCAAGAAATAGACTAATAAAGTACATTTAGATGGGATTTTTCTGTCACACACATCATATTTTTATAGATTTCCCTCAAAGTGGCAAAACAGTTGAATTCCAGCTTGTTAATCTAATTAAAATGATCATGAGCTTCTGTTAAAAGGTGCAGAGGGTCTTCAGGCTTCAGTCCTCGGTGACCCGCCGGATTGAGCCAAACTCATGTTTTAGCAGCCTGCACGCTGCGCCGTTGTAGGCGATGCTGAGTTTTAAACGCATATAAAAGTAACCAGTGCAATATGTGAACGGGAAAAGGCAGCGCGGCTGTGGCAAGGTGCAGGTTCTCTTGACACGGCCTGTGCATAGCGAGTGGCGGAGGGCGCAGGAAACCCTAGATTTCAGCACAGGAAGAGTCCGACTGATTTAGAGTCTTTCCAGGAACAGTGGAAAGCACATTTAGTGAATATGCTAGGAGACTGGGCTGTTTTGTGACCGCTTGCCATCCATGGCCCAAGCCACCAGTGACGCCGGCCTGATGGCGTCTGGCCTGTGGCTCCTGGGTGCGGTCCACAGGAAGTTGGCGCGGGGGACCTGTGAGCCCTGGGCTTGAGTTCTTCATTGCTTCTGCTTGACGTGGGTCATCAGCGCCAGACAGGGGGATCTCTTGAGTGATGCTCTCTGGAAAACTGCGGTCGAGGTCGAGGAAGGACCACGTGTAGCCAGAGAACAGGTGTGGATGAGCCATCCCTCTCCCCCCCCGGGGAGGTCCATCGTGGTATCTCCCATGCCAGATTCCATAGGCCACTTCCAAGGAGGGGTTCGGCTTGCAGACTGCGCAACGTCAAGTTGAACTAATTACGCGCAGCCATTAGGAATGGAAATAAATCAGGGTTCATGTCTGCCCAGTGCCCCGGCGGAACAGAAACATGAGAGTGGAGTTTCGATGCCTGTTTGGTTTGGTAAACTCATTATGTTCGCAGGCAGGTAGGAACATCTGAAGTTACCATGGGCACCGCTGCCTGCCCCCCCTCCCCCATCAATCGCCAGGGGCTCTACTGCCTTTCCAACAGATTTATTATTTGAGGACTTAGATGTGGCCATTTTAATAGGTTATAATTCGGTCCAGATGCAACAGCAGTGAAGTTTACTGTTGCAGTGTTAATATAATGGGGGAAACTTCCAGAAAGAACCATGCCTCTTTTGGCTCTTTGTAGTTCCTGGCCCACGAGGAGGGGTTGGTGGGCGGGTGACGGGGGTGTCCGGTTAACGGCGGAGTCCCACACACGGACCGATCCGCTGGCGCCCCAATACCTGTCCGGCCCAGGGGGTGCCCATGTGACAGTGGGACGTGGGCATGGGAGCCGGTCCGGGCTTCAGAAAGCATGACTGCGAAGACCACATTTGGAGAAGATTGCATGCACATTTTCACGAGTGCTAATGTGCTAATCTGCTGCTTACGCCATCCAGATGTATGACGCTGGGCATCCGTGCCTCCTAGATCCAGACCCGGAGCTGGAGGGGGGCCACCTGCGGGGCTGACCGGGTTTAAACGCCACGCCTGGGCCGGGTCAGTGCAGGTCCCGCCACCGGCATGACGTTTAACTGGCATGTTTAATACCTGAGTGGGCAGGAGCTGCATTCTCATGTGGATTCTAAATTTGGTTCTTATCCTCAAGGGTCCTGCCCTCCCCCCGTCCCTTGTATCACTCATGCCCTGTCAGCCTGTCCTGTAGCGTGTGTGCAGAGTTGGGGTCTCACCCCAGTGCAGCTCTGTGGGATGAATCACCTTCCAGCCTCAGACTGCAGACAGACATGGGTGATGCCCTCTGCTGTTTATACAGTCAATCCCCCCCAGAAAAAGGGAGCTAAGTTTGTTCATGTAGTCTTGTGCTAACATGACGTTAATCCAAGTTCATCTGTGCAAAAATTGCCGTGGCAACGATGACAGCTGCACACATCCCATCCTCCCAGGGCTGTCGCTTTCTGGGGGGGGTGTTAACTACTCACTGGAGCAAACACATGGAGTGACGGTAGCTGCTCTGCTGTCAAAGGAAAGTTACATGACATTAACTGTGGAAATTAACTGTGGAGAATATTATATATTGTGTATAATTGTACCCCAGCCTTGTGCTCTGTGGGATAGGATCTGAAATAGGGTCAGGACTTTGACTGAACTTTCAACTTTGCTCATATATGCTAATTCACTCACGTTTCATGCTCCTTTGCTTTTTTACAGGTTATTTTCAAATACTGAGATCCACTTTCCCTTCAAAATGTGGCATCTGTTCTTTAAAGACAACAGCAGGAAGCTCACAGCTCATGGGAGTTTTACTTACAGCAAAAATTTTTTCTGAGGGCAAAGTGAAGAATGATTGGTTCAGAGAGATAACCAATCAGATTGTAGAGGAGGTGGGTCCAAGCAACTAGAGGAGGTGGGACCAAGACATCTGATTGCTTGGTCCCTACTCCTCTAGTTGCTTGGAAGCTGACACCACTAACATCACAAGATGAAGTTCACCAGGTTCACCGACAACCCTGTTTTGCATGTCAGGGACATTCAGAGAGAGTGACCCCTACCTGCACTAGAAGGTGCTGCAGAGGGATCTCCATCAACTAAGATGTTAAGGACTCCAATGACAGGAAAAGTTGACTCGGAGACAGGGCAGCATGGTGATGTGGGATAGCAAATCATGTGAGCACTGGGGAGGTGCAGGTTTGTTTAAACAATATATGTAGCTGGATTTCACCGCCTCCTTTTCTTAGTGGAGACATAAACTCTCCTATCCAAATAAGCAGTGACACAGAGCTGGTATTCTTGGCCAATAGTGGATTTTCCTGGACTTAGACACGCATTTCTGATCGCAAAAAATGTTATACGGCGATATGATAACAGTCTGAGTGAGTCAGGGGTTTGGGATTAACTGGAGCAGCTGCAGTCAGCGGCCAAGTGATCTGGACACGTGACCACGAAGTTCCCTGGCTGTATTAGCAGGCTGTTGCGTGTTATTCTCGATCATGTCACTTTAAGCATGGAGACCCTTCCGTAAAGGAGAGATTTATAAACAGCTAAGTGCAAAAAAGCACGAGCCACACTTTCCCGTGCAGACGAAGCGGGGAAAAAAGAGGTATGAGGCAGAGGGGCACCATGATGCAAAGGGCTGTGACGGATGTCTGAGATCCCCAGAGGGCGCCGGTGGACGTGGGTTCAGCACCTCCATCTGAGTCACCCAACATGAAACGTACTGTCAGAAAACACCAGCTGATATGAAAACTCTTTTGAAGTAGCCCCCCCCTTCCCCCCACCAGCCCCCTTTTAATAGTGAGGGATGATTTCAATTTTGGGCCATAACCCAAGGGGGGGGAGGGTACCATCTGTACAAATGAAGTTGTTTCAAAGCATTCAAACAATAAACAAGCCCGATGTAGGTGGGCAGGTCCATCTCAGGTGTACAGACCACACACAGCCCCCCGCCCGGGAAACGAGCCGCCCCGCCCTCTTCCTACGTGGGGAGACGCAGAGGGTGTGGATATTTCCCATGGAATGCAAAAGGACGTTTTAAGAGCTGATTAAAATTCTTTTGTATTTTATTGCCCCCTTCTTTCAGAATCCTATCGACAGAAATATGTGTGATGTTGAAAGCCAGGAGTCATTCTGAGGAAACTTTTACGATGGAAACTTTGCGGAATATAATTTCGAGTTCCCTCCAAACCTCCCATATCATAACGCAGAGCCGCGTCTAAATTTAGATTGATTTATGTCCAGTATCTGTTACGTATTATTAGGTGTGACATCACCGCCTCGCTCTTCAACAGCCCATAATTCTTTAAGTTGTATAGATGATTTTTTGATAAACAGGCAACAAGTACTTGAGCATGTTACAACGCGATTCTGTTGTCCTCTTTCAGCAAACGGCTGTAGGGTTAGAGTGTCATATTGTGGAGATTACAATTTTTTTCACTCTTCTTTGTTAGGATAACAATAACTGTCACTGTAGCATTGTGTGTCATTCATGAAAAACACTAGAATTTAATTGTATTTATTATTATTTTGCTTAGCAGGTGCTTTTATCTAAAGTAACGTACAATTAAGAATCCAGGGCCAACCAGTCTCTGGAGCATTTGGGTTAAGGGTCCAGTAGTGAAATCACTTTACTGACTCTAGGATTCAAACCTGTGACCTTTTGATCACAAAGGCCCTATCATAGCCTACTGAGCCACACCCCCCTTAGTGTCCAGTACACGGGTGTAGGGGGAACCCATCCCAGGGCTCGGCTCACCTTGGATGGTATGGGGGAAACCAGCAGCACCAGCTCACTTAACTGTAAGTCTTTGGACTGTAGGGAGAAGACAATCAGAGGAAAATACACACACACACATACAGACGCACACACTTTTGTCTTCATATCTTTGTGGGGACCATCCATTAATTTCTATGGGTAAAACCCTAATCCCAAAAATGACAACCCTAACCCTAACCCCTACCCAGCCCTAACCTTAACCATAACTATCCAAACAAAAAAAAAGCAAGTCTTTTGGCATTTTTAGTTTTTTGATTGCAGTCACAGATTTTGCTAAAATTGAATTTCCCCTTGTGGGGGCCAAAAAAATTGGGCGCTACAATATAAAAAATAACAGGTTTTTATCACATCAGGGGGACATTTGGTCCCCACAATGTAATGTATATCTGACCTATACACAGTCACACACACACACACACACAGCATGAACGAGATTCAGCCCTGAACCATGGAAGTGTGAGGCAAACACGCTGCCCAGTGAGCCTCCACGCCAGCCGGGTTTTCTGCATTTTAAAAAGCCTCGCATGTGCGGCTTTTGCTTCTGGCAAGTTGAACACAACAAAGAACTGGAGGCGTCCAATTGAAAGATTTGGGAGGAGGGGCAAGCAGGTACTGAATTCCCATGGAAATCACTTGGCAATGGCTTTTATGGCTATAGGCCATTTTTGTGAATGATGTTGATGGAAATCAGGCTTGGTTTGTGGGGAGGGCATGTCACTGAGCCTGGAAGGTGACTTCAGCTCAGATATGAACCACCAGTCCTGTCATCTGAGGTGCTTTAATTAACACAGTAACACTTTTCCACAAACCGCGGGGGAGTCGCCCCCCGTCATCTGCTCTGCATCATGTGACACGGTCAGCTGTGTGTCTAGAGGCGTGTCCACTAGCTGACGGAGCGGCTAACGACTGCGCCTCGCTGGCAGCATGATGCGTCCTGGCAGCCCCACGGGCCCCCGTGCGCCAAGGCCGTAATTATTAGAAAAGCTGCCACGTGTTATTTGATTCAGATGTGTAACCATGGTGCTTTGTGACATCGCACAAGCTGCACACAGTGTGCTGAAAATGAAGCCCGTCACACTCCCAGCTGTGGCTCTGCCTTTGTGTTTCACTTCTTGTTCCCGTTTGAGTCTTTATTTATTTCTTGCTGATGAGTTTAGGATCTCCGTCAGGCTGCTGTCCTCAGTGCTCCCTGCATGAGGCGCTGTGGAGTTTGTAGGCCTTGAGAATGCATGTGACCAAAGCATTGTGAAGAAGAGGAGGGGTCCTTCGGCACCTCCACCTGGCCATCAGTTGTGTCCATGCCCCTTCCCTTACACTCCCTCAAGCCTCCCCACTTCTCTGCCAGACCCATGTGATCCCAGGGATCCCGTCACTGAGGGTCATGTGATCACAGGGAGCCCGTCACTGAGGCTCATCCTGGTCACTGAGTGTCATGTGACCACAGGCTGCCAGTCACCTAGAGTCATGTGATCACAGTACCGCCTCTTCCCAGGCCTGGCACATAGGGTCCATTTGTTTGCAAGCTCAAGTCCTACATGTTATCAACACCAGTTGATCACACTTAATTTACAAATGCAGACTGCTTCAGAATGTTTATCTTTATGTTTCTGCTTAGAAATAAAAGAATAACAATATGCCTATATTTTTCATATTTAGGTTAAGTTTAAAGCAAGTATTAGCTATAGCTAAATTAATTTTACCAAAAAAAGTTAATTTTGTCAATGTGAGCTGGAATAATTAATTATTGTATTGTAGGTGTATTTAAAAGGATATGTACACATTTATGTACAGGTACATTTACAGGTGTATTTGCAGGGATGTGTCCACATTTATGTACAGGTACATTTACAGGT
>JAODLD010000045.1:19983996-19997196 GCA_026781065.1 Mormyrops boulengeri | reverse complement strand
CATTTACAGGTGTATTTGCAGGGATGTGTCCACATTTATGTACAGGTACATTTACAGGTGTATTTGCAGGGATGTGTGCACATTTATGTACAGGTACATTTACAGGTGTATTTGCAGGGATGTGTCCACATTTATGTACAGGTACATTTACAGGTGTATTTGCAGGGATGTGTGCACATTTACGTGGAAGGCAACCAGTTTATGATTGACAGTGCATTATATTCCCACCCCTCACAAGATTCAAATTTCTCATCACTAACAGAAATGTGCTTACAGAAATATTTAGATATAGGTTTCACATGTTATACCCCTTGGGGGGCAGTGGCTGACACTTAGGTCCATATATGGTTTACACTAAAGGATGGCTTTAAAATCAATTTGAGCTATTGACCCAAATGCTGTTGTGAGCCTGGAGCCTATATGAGGACATACATGGTACAGGGCAGGGGGTTTGCTGCTCATGTGCGTTTAAATTGAAATGAACTGAAGTAACGAATCTGAAGAAATATAAAATAAATAATTGCAAAATAAAGCAAAGCAATTATTCTATATTCATCATATTATATTCTACTTATGTATGATTGAACTTAAGTCGAGATACAATTAATAAAAAGTTTGTCAAAATATAAATACTACATTGTTTTATTATATAATAAACATTCTTAATGGTTTCATAATCAGCGTTACCTGTGGAAAATGTTAAACTGTATAAATATTTGGCAGCCAGGAAAATGTGGTCAGTGCTTCCAGGTTGTAAGGGAAATTGTGTTTGACAAGCAACATGTAAATTGATCCCACTTCAATGACAGCGCTTTTTATCTGGTAAACTGTGTAATGCATTTGTTGACATGCAGCATCTGTTGTGACATACAGCACTGGCCAATGCAAATCTGGAACACAGGCCTACCAATCACAAACAGATGACAGCCCTAGGGCAGCCAATAGGCTTTTACAGTACTCCCAATACTAGAAGCAGACTACTGCATCACTGGCCACACTCACTATGGGCAATTTGGAGATGCCAGTTCCCTAACTGCATGTGTATGTGTATGGTGGGGTTTGAAATATCTGTTTCCTTTAATTTAAAATAATTGGATTTCATGGTCATGTACATGAAGGTACTTTTTTTGATAATGATTAATAGAGTGATGATCTGTTCTTCATTAAATAGCTGAGGGGTGATGGGTGGCATGTTGTACTCACCCCACCGGGGTTCAGTTCCTGCTCTGTGTTTGTGGTGGTTCCCACCCAAGGTATCCCCTCACGTCTGCTTCCTGGGACGGGATCCACACCTGCCGTCCTCCTACATTTGGTAAGCAGTTAAGGAATTTGAATAGGCAAAGACCAGGGGGCTATACAGGGGCGGGGCCACAGGGACACTGGCCCTTGCTGAAAGCTGATTGGCTCCTGGAGCGCCCTTTGCCCTGTCATTCTCCAATTCAAAACATTTCATTGGCTAATAATAAGGTTGACTTCTCAGACTTCAAATGAATTTTGGCCCCTCTTAAACCCTCCCCCACCTTAAAAAATCCTAGAATCATCCTGGCAACGACTGCCGAGATGACCAATGTCGTCACTGAAAATGACCACAGAGAGAAAGGGTCCTTCATCGTGGAATGCTCATCTTCCCCCCTCATTATGAATCCCTCTGTTTCAGTTAGTCTGTGATCTAAATAGCGAGGGATGACAAGCGAGGAAATAAGGAACGGGCTTAAGCTGAAAACAAGGCACTGTCCAGCCAGATGGGGCCACAGGAAGCGAGCCTGTAAACACGGAGCATGACGTACAACCTTCAAGATGGTCAGCCCTTGATGTAAATTAAAACGTGCTGTTGGATCCAGATGATAAGGTTATTAATGACTGTGGTCACACTGAGACTTGGGGGCGAGTCGATTAATCGCAGCACCTGCTTTCGGGCTCCGAGGCACCATACAGATGCGTGGCGTGAGTCACCGCAAAACCGTGCCCGCCTTAACGACGTCTTGTGCCCGGTGACGGGGCCATGCCGGGAGGGCCATATGGCCTGGGAACCTACCACCCTTGCCTCTCCTTCCCAGCTCACCGCTGTCAGTGCTCAGGAATTTTGATACGTCTCGCAATGCCTGGCCTGTTGTTCCAAATTCGAGGCCTTTGTCCTGAAACTCATTTAACAGGATGGTTAGGGTCAGGTTTGTCTCTCGGCCCGGTGGCGGGTTACCATGTGGTAAACAACACGCTTGGATCGTAGATCTGTACTGAAGCATGGATCTTAAGCTTGTATTCACGTATGATTTATCGACATCGTTATTGTTATTAGCCCTGTTCTGGTTCAGACAGCAGTTTTCTGCCATATTTAAACAGTTACTTACATACATAAATATACTAAAATATTTAGAGTTACTTTTATATATTTATATTTTTTATTTATTTCAGTATAGCCTGGCTCTTAGACTATAAATAATAATTAAAAAAACACTTTGTTAAAAAGTTGCACCGGTCGGCTCGCAAGACAGCTCACGTTTTTGTTGGGAAGTAGTTACGATGGGCCTCTCAGCACTGCTAGCGGGGTGTATACTCAGCTGCGGATGATGAGTCTGTGTTTATAAGAAGCTTACACAGAGGCTGAAGAGGAGCGGACTTCTCCAGGCTGTAGCGTATGTCGCAAAATGACCTGGCCTGTTTTCCAAATGTAGCGGTCAGACATCCGCGCGGCACTTCGGGGTGCGCCTGGCGCTTTAGGGGCCACAGTAGCAGAACGCGGAGAGTGCCAGAGGGACTGGCCTGAGCGGCATGGAGCCGAGACAGTGGCATTCCAGAACTCTCGCTGTCTTAAGTGTCTAACTGAGGATTAGGTCCAAACTATAGCAGTAGGACAAGAGAAGAGTGAGGAGTCGCAAAGTCACCAGACTGCTGTGGGACCACAAATGTGGTCGGATTTTGGTTAACAGAGCGGCCCCTAAGTCTTTCCACACAAATTCTCCCCACTCTTCTTCACAAACTAATTCTTCCTTATTTTTATAGGCAGAAGGATAAATTCAGTGACGCAAAATTGCAGGGTGAGTAACATGTCTGTCGGAACGGCGAGGAAGCCGACTTTTATTCTGTCATTTTGTGCATAACTTCCTCGGCCTTTTATTAATCAGACTGTCCGCAGTTCAGCCCCCCAGGGTCTGACAGATGTAGGGAGATATCTAGAGTTTCTTTTGACTGTGGCACTCTGAACCTTTATGGGTGGGGGGGGGGGGGCTGTGCACCGGGGCTGCCGGCCGGGCCAGCAGGGTCCCGGGATGAATGGAGATGCTTGTCTCATTAATCACATCCTTATCCAGCCCCGCGTGTGTTTGTTTTCCAGTTTCAGCACTTCCAACACGGCAGGGACTGGACCTCTCGAGATGGAGCGGCCTCTCCGAGGCAGCTGAAAGAGAAAGGCAAGGAGAATACCTCTTTTTTTACATCTCAGGTTCATATTAATATGACAAGGTCTACAACAGAGGCAATAATAATGCAGCGCCAACTGGTTTATTTTGACGTGCATTTCGCTGCCAACCTCTAAAATGGCTAAAATGGGAACGGAACTGCTGCACCGTGGGTTCGTAAGTGTTTCATATGGGCCCCTCTATTATTGCCTGCTTTAAAGAGCGGAGCCGGATTGTGCCGCTGACCATCTGATGACAGCCTAGTGGGCTCGTCTCCGTGTGGGTCCGGAGCCCCGGGGAGGGCCGCTTTGAAGCGGAAGCCTGGAATTCGCCCTGAGCCTAGGGGTAGGTTTTGATCTGACCACTCTGCCAGCCACCATCAGTCGTGGAAAGAGGGGCCACACATCCAGGAATCCCCGGTACAGCGTTTGGATTATTCCTTCCTCTTGTTATTAAAAAAATAATAATAATTTTTCTGTGGAAAAGGCTCCAGTGGTGTTTGGTAGGCCCCGACTTGAGTTATGGCTGTGTGTTATTCCAGGTGGTCGCGCTCGAAGCTTCGCTGTAGCTTGAGAACAGATCAGACAAACCCCTAATTCCATTATCGACGAACTGCAATATAAATATTAAAAACATATTTGCTGCTGGCATGTGTTAGGGTAGCTCCAGTTTCAGCGTAAGATGAATCTAAAGGTTGGGGGGTGACACTATATGTGTCTGGAGGCTATTGCAGTTGAATGTGAGACAGGAATGAAGCGTTGTGCTTCTCTCCGGCTGGGTGAGATGATAGTAAACAAGGTCTGGGCATTCATATCCTTGGGGCTACCGCTACATGCCTTCTTAACCGAGAACATGATTTCCTAATAAAGCCTTACTAATTCACTTAAATTATTTTTGGGGCAGTGAACTTGAAACGGATATTTTACCCTGTATTCGGTTGTTGATACATATTTTTGTCAGCAGAGGGCATCACCTTGAATAAAGTTTGAGAAGAGGGAAGTTGAAGTCTATAAGGGGACCGAGTCTATAGGGAGAACAGAGTAGAGCCTGCTTGGGTTTGATGAAAGATCTTGGCAGTGAGCTGGAACCTCCGTCAGCAGATCCCCAACAGAGAGCAAAAAGCGGGCACTGGAGTTTACAGAAAGGGGTGAAACACACACACTACGGATATGAACGTAACAAGAAAAACCATCAGAGACATGCTCAGAGCCTTACACTGTAGGAGCTGAGTCAGGGCTAGTTCTTAAGGAGGCCTTCCACCCTCGGGGTGTTTGCAACAGAATAGCTAAATATTTGAAGGCCAGGATAACAATCGAGGATTTCATCGCCTTGTATGATGGCTAAATGACAAGAATAATTTCCTTTTCGCCTGAAACCAATAGCTTATGAAAACCATAATGTTGCTCTGTGTGGAGAGCACAGTGTGTAATGAAGACATTATATATATATACGGTATGCTGTCATATAGTGGATCTCTAAAGCAGAGGTGGCCAACCCTAGTCCTTGAATGCCACGCAGTCTGTTGATCGTTTTTTAGTTACTTCGTTGAAGGAGTTCATTGGAGACCTGATGTCTCAACCAGGTGGTAAAAAAATGCTATTCTCCGAAACTGCAGTCAGTGAAGCCTGGGACAGCTCAACCATGTGCAAGATCATTTTACAAGAGCCTTTTTGCTATTCTCTGTTTGTTAACTGCTTAAACCCTTATTTGTAATCAATGATGAGAAATCGTGCGGTGTGTTTATTCCTGCTGTGATTCGCAGCCAGCTCTGTGGGATTACGTGTATATCAGAGGTGTTGAAACGTTCCGGGACGAAACACCTGGGCTCTCTGAAGACAACAGCCAGCCAAGATCAAATACAATACCGGCACTTGGCTCCATCTCATGAGGCATTAAATACAATGACCTCCTGCCTTTATTTCCACTCTCAGTCATGTATCCCCACAGCTGCTTTACTGTGGGATAGACTGGATTCTGGAGAAGAGGACCTGAATACAGGGAAAGATGTTGCATTGAGAGATGTCGTCTATCTACACACTTGTTGTGTTTGGTAAGGCCTCGCTTTTGGGCCCCATCAAGTGGGTAAACAAGAAGAACCAAAAATACATTGATTAAAATCAGTCTGTGGTTTTATGCAACTATGAACTCAGCTGCTGTATTTTTCCTTTGAAAATGAGGCTTTATTTAAATCATTTGTTGGAATGTTTTAGTTTTTGCAAACTCCATGTTGATTTGCTTTAAAACACACACACACCCATATATATATATAGGAGAGGTAAAGGTTGGGGTCCAAGCCCAGGGCAGGGTCACCCATTTACCCAGTCCCCCATTTCAGAAGGTTATGAGCATTACTCAAGGGCCTAATGGACATATGACTATTCTATCAAGGAGGGATTTGAACCAGCAACTTTGCGATCATAGACACAGCCCACTTAACTTTCTGAGACACACACCTCTTTTTTGGGGGTCGTCAGCCTCCCATTGTTTTTTTGCTTTCATGCTGCTCCAGTCATATGGTTGAGAAATTTGGACGTTTAAAGGGGGACCTCCCGGAGGCTCCTAGGTGTTCCCGGGCCTGCTTCACTGGAAGGATCAGGGAGAAGCGCTACTGCTCCCTTAGACACTGTGCAGCGGGTGGACAGGGACGCGCCCTGAGAGACAGGCATCTCTGCCCATTGCTAATGCCCCATGGACTGTCAACAGGTCCATTCTTCGGGTTCCCTCTACCATCTTTTTCTCTTGCTTACAGTTGCCAGCAAGACCAATTTCTGAGGGGCTTTGCATGTGGGCACACTCGTAAAATCTGTGAACCTGTGGATTTTATACACAGCATAGCCATACACAGAGCCCTAATTCAGTGTTTCCCAATCCAGTCCTCAGGGACCCACAGACAGTCCATGTTTTATGGAGCTCGGTGGGAGCAAAAACATGGACCGACTGTGGGTCTGTGGGAAACACTGCTCTAATTTGATTGGCTTGGCTCTTCTGACACTGAAAAGCATGGCAGAATATGGGCTGAGTTTGTGAGCTGCAGTGTCCTGCAATCTGAAAGCCACAGGTCCTCTCCGCTCCTTGGCCTTAATAGGAACACTGAGTCCCTTTGAGGTCTGCGACATATCATTACAGCCAATTATATGCTCTAAAATGTTTAAAATAGTAATTGGTCCTGGTAATAAAATACACATTCCTTAAATAAGTCCTAAATAGTAGTTTGCAAATCGGCTCATTTTGCCCGGATGGCTTGGAAAGGAAGCGAAGACTTCCAGGCGTGATTCTCACCAGCACCGCTATGGTTTCCACGACTTCGCCTTTGATTAAGAACTGAAAACGATTCCAGGTGAAAGAAGAGAGGAGCAAGAGAAAGAGAACAGTTTCGACATTCTCTAAGGGATTCTGGAGTTCAAAATAAGTGCTATTCTCTTTAAAGGGCTTGTGTGGTAGGACTGGCATGAAGTACTTCTTATGATTTGCAGATGTTAAGTTGTTTTTCGAGGCAACATGCATGCATAAGAAGAAATCTCATTATTTCAGATATAATTATGATTTCATAAATAGGCACCATGTTTTTCACGGTGTTGCATTTCCCGTCGGTGCTTTAACTAGCAATTGCAGTAATGGACTTAATGTTTACACAACAATGCAAACAAGATGTTCATGTGGGATGCAGTGGGATACTATGTAACAATCCTGAGCTGCAAGGACACACATGCACACGCATACACACACATGCATCCACACACAAAAGCTGTGCACATGCAGTTGGATGTCCTGGGAAAGAGTCATGCAGTGCATTTTGGGTATTTTGACCTTAGCATAAATTTCCAGTGATATGTTGGCTGTAATGAGTCTCCCACTGCCATCGCTTATGCCTCCGTCCAACACGCAATGCCACACCCCATGAATTACTTAAATTAAATGACCGCCACTAGAGTTCCCTGAGAGTTCAGCAGTTGCTCACGTGAAGCAATGGCTCATATGACCATAATAAACACTCCCCCCTTTGTGTGTGTCTGTTAAGAGCAATATCGTGCTGACATTCCCCCCCCCTCCCCCAGCTGCAGGTCAGATCGGCACGTCACCGTTGAAATGAAGGAGATCGTGAATAAACTGGCACCAGTCCAATCCCGGTGACGGACTGTACTAATGTCAGATGTCAAATTCAAGGGAAATATTTATGCTGTAAAGCCACAGACAGAAACTTGCTGCCAGTGAACAAGACAACAGTTCCTGGCTTAGAGTAAAATAATTTACCGGAGGATCAAAACGCAAAGTATCCTTTGAAAAACACGTCTTAAATCCGACTAGATGGGGATTAAAACCAAAATCCCGTGGAATGGCTTGAACAGAACTTGCGGCGTGCTTAATTAATTTATCTGTTTTTTCATTTCGTTCGCAGGACGGCGTGTGACACGGAGCAAGGCTGAGAATTTCCCAACAGTCAGCACTGAGGAACATTAATGCAACCGTGTAAAGTGATGCAAATCAGATCCAAGCATTACATCGTCAATGCAGATCATTTTTATTAAGCGAGATATACTTTTACTGGCACTGGGCAGAGGGTATGTTTTCACGTTTTCTCCTATGGAGAAAGCTAATAAAAGCAACACCTGTTCCCCCCTCCCCTTCAGAAAAAAAAGAGCTGAATGAAAACAGCTGTTTTACTGTTGCCAAATAACAAAGACCCCGTAAAATGTATTGGTAATTTAGACTGTCTGGAAATAGCACAGTAATGATTGTTCTGTATCCAGCGTTGTGGGGGCGAGGCACCTATGGCGGTTAACGTAGGGGTAGGCCGCAGTCTCCAGGTGCGAGCTAAAGTCAGCATCGGTTAATGGCAGACGCCGGTCCTGCTCTGCTGCCCTCTGGAAGAAACTGGAATATGAAACTCAGGGGGTTGATTTTATCAGGTCGCCAGAAGCATGGCTTTCCCACGCAGACAACGGTACCACCTTCACGTCCGCACCTAGGGTTTGGGACGTCGATGCTAAGCATGATGGGTGAGTTTCCCGGAGCCTCCTTAACGCTACCATGTTCCTAAGTTCTATCTTTTAACGTAGGACTTACAAACGACGTAGCGTTAAAAAGGCTTCGGGAAACTCACCTGACATCAAGCTTTCGTTATATATTTACATCCAAATCCACTGTGTTGATCTCTTCAGCTTTCGGCCCCCATAAATTTAGCTTGACTGCCGTTCGACTTCTGTTATGCCTCTGTGACTTTTTTCATGACATTGGTGGTATTTTAGTGCCCGATGTTCAGGTGTCACAGCCGATTTCTTTGATTTCGACATTTTTCACATTAAATGGGAGTTTTTTTTTTAGAAAATTTTCACGTGGGCATTTAAATTGAACTTCACTCCCTGCATATGGAGTGTTGTTATGTATATTATTTCCATGTGACATTTAATCGCCAATGCCAATTTTAATATGTAAGTACACAATACACATATCAGTTGTTTAATATCACTGGCTTTAGATTTTTTGGAGAAATACTGAAAAGTAAAATGTTTTTGTGTTCTATATAGCTTCTTCTAAAATTGTTATGGGCTACAGAACGAAAGCGACTGCAGAGATCTTCAGTCAGTAATCAGGAAAGGGTGAGTTATGTATTCATGTTAGGAGATTCAGATAATATGATGCTGACCATGCAGATGTTGATTGATGTCACTCATAATTAAGGTTTAATGTAAAGCTACAAATATATCTAATTTTATAAGTTAAACTATATCCTGTGGTCTATATTAATGCTCTTTCTGAATTCAAATTCTTCTGAAAATGTGCTCATCTCAAATCATTCTTTATTATTAAAGGTAACATGTATAAACAGAAATTGAGTTCATACGTAATAAAAGTAGTACATTCTTTGCATTCTTCCATGTGGATCAAATCTTTTTACCTTGCAGTTCCATATATTTTCTATTGAGAAATTTATCATAATTTGTGCCTTCTTCATAACAATTATGTATTTTCACAGTCTGAAAAAATACTGAGAATCAAAAATGAAGAATGAGTCCAAAAGCTCATGTCTTTTAACCAAAATACGCAAAAATATATGTATCCATTTTATTTTGTGAAAACACTGATAAACACGACATCAGAAACCCTGACTGATCTCTGCAAACGGACTTTTCATAAAATATAAGTGAAGAAATGATTTTTGACAGGAGTCGGATCTGCAAATCATTGACTGGCGATAAGAAAAATGAATTTCACTTTAAAAAGAATTAGTGAAGCTGGGAAACACGTGGTCAACCGTGAAACATTTCGTCATTTAGCAAGACATTAGTTAATTAGACCGCTTGATTCCGTCATGAATTGAAGTCGAGTCTTTGTTTGCAAAGACTTTGCGTGAGTCATCTTTGTCCATTTTCGCGCTATTGTCGCCGTGTCAGCCTAGGACTTCTTGTCTAACGTTTATTTACTAGTAGAAAGTGGGGAGGCGTGATGACGTCACGTTACCCCTCGCTATGCGTTAGATAATCCTGCGAGATGCTGAATCCCCGTCCAGCACAAGTAGCATGCTCTCAAACACACATCACGCATCACTTGTCAGCACTATCAAAGAGGCTTGTTATTTGACGAGTCTCTACAATATAAAATTTAATATTCTAGTATGGTCAAAATATAACAAAACATAATCCATCTGTTTGACACGAATTAACAAAGGAAAATATGTTCACATGAAGCGTTTCCATTAGTTACAAAACAAAACACAGTAGGGAAAAAATAAATTCAAATCCATTCAAATGTATTTTACCTGGAGTTAGAATTTTTTTGTTGTTGAAGGAAGATTGGCATCAGGGCTAAAATACTCAGGGCTAGGTTAAATTACTCGGGATTATAGCCCTGAGCGTGCGGACCTAACGATGCCCATAAATGTAACTATATCAGTTTACTGTTTATAGGGATTTTCTTGCATACAGCTAATTTTAAACTTGCATAAAGATTTATAAACCGTAATAGTCATTACGATATTTTCGATTATGTTGCGAATCCAATAAATTTAAGTGTTCACGCTTCCAGTTTTCTTACGTGTATATATTTTTAAGTTTTTGCATCTTTATTATTATTATCATTATTATTATTATTGTTGTTGTTGTTGTTGTTTGTTGTTTTCAAATAGTGTTTTTATGTCGTGGTTTCGGTATCCTAGCAGAACTCCCAATTAAAGTCCCACTTAAAGTCATTTAATATTTTATATGACTGCTTATATTGGGCGACAACTGCTCTCACTCCATTTTTTCATTACTGAATTATGTGTTATTTAATCAATAATCGAATGCCAACGTATTAAATATACAAATAATTCAAATGAGCACCAAAGAAAGAAAGGTAATTTAAGATTTATTTCCTAAAATTACAATAATTTAACTTTTGTTTTAAAGTATTAATGCAAAATGGAATGCGCCGAACACTTTGTGTAGTCCTACCAATGTGTATGTATGTATACCTGTAGGGTACACGAGGAACTGAGTTAAGCGCACCGCTGTCCTCGTGGCAAATTAAAGTGGGTGTTTTGGCAGGTGTTACGGGACTTCAACACAACCCCAGTACTGTGCAGCGCCCAGGGGGCGGGGAAAGGCCTCGCACCCCCCTCCAACTGAACAGACCGCTTCCTTCCTGACCCACACAGTAAAACATGAACATATTAGATGAAAACCTGACTAAAGATGTATTCCCTTATTCGATTTAATGTTACAAGTGCAACTGTAACGAAATACTTTTGTGGAGCGGGGGGAGGGGGGATCACACACGGCTCTGCATTTCAAAGAACAGTATCTTATGGTGTGTAGGAAAATGAAAGACGAATGCAGTTTGTTATTGCTTCTCCAGGTAGTTCGCAGGATCTTGGCCTGGGAGCCGCATATATACTATCCATGGGTCTATTTCCTCTATTTTGAAACGCATGGATACAGCAGGAGCCTCGGCCGCCGCGAGTTCGCACAGTGCGCGAGTCCTTCGCTTTAGAGTCTCTGTTCAGTGTCTAATGTGCCGCTGCTACACTTTGACAATACTGTGTCACCATAGCGCACGCCGTTATCCTTCGCCATAGGAAAAACATAGAAGCTAAAAAAATATATAATACGCTTAAATGTATGTATTTATGGAAAAATTGAAACATTGCATAAATAATAATATTGTTATTAGGCTAAAAACCAAACAATAAGTGTTGTATACCTCCCACATTTCGTTTCGGTCAACGAATTCATTTATTTACAATAAGTTGTTTATTTTTTTTGAGGTTGCAGCGATATTTGGTGGTGAATTGTTGCATTCTAGCTAATGCTGTAAAAACCTATGCAAACCGAATTTAATGTGTTTCAAAACAAACTATAATATATAGTATAATAGTATAATAGGCGCTTAAGTTGCCCAGACTGTGTAGGTATACTTAATATCTCGCGTGAAAGATAATATAATTATAGGTTCCTTAGGTCTTTTAGATTAAGACTGGCATAGATGGCTTTGACTTTAGCGCGTTTACGACGGCAGAGTCCGCTTTTGTTGTATATATGTGTTTTTCTTAAATGACAAGTCATCACGTGTCCAAGTAAAACGAGAAACGCGGTCGTCTTTTGTGGCGCCCAGTCCATAACCAGGCGGCAATAAAACGGTGCATTGGAGAGCGCCGGTGCGTGTTAGAAAGTAAAATCAGGATTTATACCTCTGGATTTTTATTAACACGTTAAAAAATCTGCACAGTGGACATTTACAGCATTGTTTTGTATCGTGTAACCTCCATAGGCTATACGGTTAATTTCATTGCCATATTTATGGTCAAGGCCGATTTTACATACGTCGGTGTCATAGTTTAAATCGCGTGAATGTGTTTTTGACGTTTTCGTTGTTAAAATGCAGACATGGTAGCCATCAACTGTCTGTTTTTCTCTTATCCATTACTATTCCTTCAACAACATAAACGTAGTCAACTTTAAACGTCTCTCGGAGCTGGTAACGCGATGGCCAGGGAGTGGAGACGCGTTTTGGCTGGTTTGAATTTCTTTATGCGTTCAAAGTGAATTATTTTCAGACCCGTTTACTTATATATTCTAGTTCCATGGGCCGCCACTTCCTCAATAAAAGCATTGGAGAAGTTCCATGTTGCCATTAGCACTTACAAAATAACTGTTAACAATGTGGCATCCAGGCTCACATACTTTGTAATTAATGTTAAATGAGTTTTCGAGGGTCGGGCATTATACTGCAGAACGTAATGAAGACAATTATTTTCACTTGGCTTTTCCTTTTTCTGTCTTTCTGTTTTTAAAATAGTATTCACAGATATTTCGTCCCTTAGCACTTTCATTCTACAGAGAGTTGCTTGTCTTCGCGCTAATAATTTGCAGTCAATCATTGACATGATCTTGACCTGACTTTGATTTATGAAAACTCTTTCGATGATTACAAGCTTTAACTTTAATTAAAAAAAAATTCTTGGACAATAACAAGTTAATTTTAATGATTCTGGGAGGTACCTGAACGACGTATCTGGGGCAGGAAATTAATGACAAACGCAATTACTTTTTATCACGGCCTAGGTATTATGTCTCATTTTCCAGATCCCCTTCGCCTTCAAGGAAACCAACCAAATATCCCCTACCGCTAAGTCATAATTGAGGGATAGGATTTAAAAATTCTTAGGTTATTTAAAATGTAAAATGATTAAAGTGCTTAATTAACTTTTGATATGCACTACGTTCGCGGCACATGGTTTAAATGAAGTACTGGTGTGTGTGTGTGTGTGTGTGTCTGTGTGTGTGTGTGTCTGTGTGTGTGTTCCGCAACTGCTCTTCAAATGTTTTTC
>JAODLD010000045.1:19955474-19970942 GCA_026781065.1 Mormyrops boulengeri | reverse complement strand
CCCCCCCCCCCCCCCCCCCCCCCCCCCCCCCCCCCCCCCCCCCCCCCCCCCCCCCCCCCCCCCCCCCCCCCAGGTCGGATGGCTTGGCAGCTTAGGAATGCCTTCCAAGCTTGAGTCAGATACGCCACACGTGTGTCCTTCAGAGGGGAGCCCTCTGTCAGCCCCACTGCTGACAATACCTGCACTCCCCCCCCACAAGGCCCCCGGCATCTACAAGGGAAAGTTCTACAAAACACTGTCATATCAATGGAAAACCATAAGGAACCACATTAATGAACCATAAGGTATGGTTTGGGGTGAACAGAATTAAAATAATAATTAAGTTTATACATTTTTTTTTTTTAAATTAAACTTATGTGCTGTCCTTTCAGCTGGTCAGGATTACACAAACCTACATAACAAAAATAAAATCAGGTCCTCACCGCTTATATTTTTAGTCACTGATCACTAGGTCAGGGTCAGGCTCTCAGACAGGGCTTCCAGGTGAACAAACACACGTTAAAGTCATTAATTAATTTGCCTTTATATAACGATTTTACATCGTGGAAGATATCTGTAGTCCGGAGGGAAATACAGAGAAAAAACCGGCGACAAGTGTCAGAGAGATCAGAGAAAAGAAATAATGTTACAAAATAAAAGCGATTGTTTAAAAGACGGTCCAATTATAAGCCGGGACATTGAGGCGACAACAATAATAAGGAAAATATGAAATTAAGGCTTTATAATACAGTTTCGATGTAATGGGGAGTATAGCCATACAGTGATTATCCTGGCTACATCTCCCATCATAACTATAAGAGATCTGTAAAACATTAAAGATTTTTGCTGAGGCTCAAGGAAGAGACACGCCCGCTCATTGTTAGTAATCAATTTAGGACAAGCGTTCGCTGAAATGCACTTTAATAAGGAGTTTTTAGAAATAAGTCATAATAACCAGCAAACAACTAACGGCGACTAAACAACAACAGAGCAAATCGTAACTCGGCCCGGCCGCTAAAATGAATTTATATGATAAATAATGTATTTATATTTTTATAGCATTGGAAAAAAACAGTTATTATGGTCGGCGAACGCGTTGCCAAATCCTGTGATGGTTATGAATGTTAGTTTTTAAGCCGATTTACATTTTTATGTTCAGTCCACATCTGAGGATCGCCGCTCTGGGATGGATTTGATTTATTCGGCTCAGCATCTCCTGCGGTCGTTTTAGACATACAGGCACTTATTGGACTGAAAACTCCCCTAATTGCACTAAACTACCATGCAAACTTATATTGTAGGAGCTACTTGAAGGTTAAATGAACGTCCGTCTTTTCGGTCTGGAATTAGACCGGTTTTTATGTGGTTTTTATGTCGTTTTCTGTCGTGAGTCGCCGTGACCACGATGTAAGCGGGACGTCAGGCGGTCTAGAGGTCAGTCTGTGCAAAAAAGTGCATGGAAAAGGGGCAGAGATTGCCAGCGGAAACATCAAACCACCTTCCGTGGGTCATAATTTCTGCTTCTTTACGACAAATATTGCTTTAATATAAAAGTAACAGTTATTATGCAAAACACTACATCATAAGCAAAAGTACAAATAAAAGGTGGATCCACTTTATATGATTTATTGATCCCAGCAGTATTAAAAAATGAACATCTGTGGAAAAAAAATTATCGGTCTTTTCTTGGTAGCCTCCTTTTGCTCCTGGTTCACCGTAGATAATTTTTTGGTGTTGTGAAAAATTCTAGTATACCAAGCCTGCACTTTAAATGACATAATATCTGAAGCAAATTTACCGTGCTTTGTATCTGGACATGCAGCTGTACCGGGGCCTCAGCAGTTATGACCTTAACCTGAATGTCGTCGGCTTGAGTCCTAAGAAGTCTCCTGCTGTTGGACCTTGTGGTGGGTATCCAGTCTGAATCGGTAGAGTAAATTCTCTAGATGTGTGCAAACTGCTTGTTGACCTGAGAGAAAGATCAACTGAGGAATGGAGTGTACAGATATGGATGTACCCCCAATTTACGTGTGTCTTTGACACTGGGGGGAGACCTTTGAGGACAATGCTGTCCCTTTATGAATAGCGCAGGCTGGAACAACCCCCCTGTTGGGGATGGGGATGGGAGGGACCCCGACAGACTCCTATGACCTGTTAATGTCCTTGCGGGGTATTTGATGACAGTGGCAGGAATCTGATGCTCACTGGTGCCCTTTAGTGGAGTCATCCTGGTCTTTGTCATCAGACCCCCCCCACCCCCAGTGATTAATGAGCCTGACAGAGCTTGTTCTTAAGATTTATATTTGGCAGCCGAAGCCCGAGTGGAGACTTTGCCTTAAAAATGACGGTGTGACACAATATTTTGTCACAGATCCGAACCGTGTTTGCATACATGCCGAAGGGTGGCCATTTGTCACCGGCTGGAGTTACGTTATGAAGCGTAAACCCTCACCCCACCCCCCCGCACCCCCAATACACGAAAGGAAGCCAGGTGCTGTGCCAGCCGATTGCCTGAGTACGCCGTCCTCATTTATCGCTGCCCTTTAATAAACGAACGCTTTTCTGGGCCCGAGGACAGCGCCGTAATGTGTTCAGCTTGAAGTGTGCTAACATATAGGATCACATTAGGGCTGCACAGTTAATCTTTAAATAGTTTAATGTGCAAGATGCCCCCCCCCCAAGCCACCAGCTTCATGGCACTTAATACACGCACATGTGCACAATGTAGGCAAGAAGAATGTCACAGGATACACTTGTGAACGTTCCAGCTTTCAGGTCGTATTCTGGGAGGGGGGGGGTGGTTATTTTCTTACACACGCAGCTGAGTTGTCACACTCATTAGCACCCATATCTGTTTGGGGGAGGAGGGGGGTTAACACAGGATAGCCTTGGATCTGCACTGGAAGACCAGGGTTGGTCATTTATAGCACAAGCTGGTCCATCAATCTTAATAGGGCCTCGAAGTGTAAAAAGCTTACAAAATGGCAGACACGTTTGCTATTCCTGCCTGGGGAGGGAAGCTGAGCTCCCCGGGATAGAGATGTGGGGGTGGGGGGGGGCTTTCAGAACGGTGGAGTGTCAGCACCCATGTGGGCACCCTTACACAAGCGAGTGGGGGGGGGGGCTTGCCTGTTGCTACGGAGATGTAGGAGAGCTGAGGCCAGTGTGGCTAAACAGGATGGGGGTATAGCTTGGGGGGGGGGGAAGGGATACAGAGTTAGGGAAATAATCAGGCAGGGACACCCCAGGAGCCACAAGGTCAGCTAAAGGTTGGAATAAGGTTGTCATGTTTGTATGGATTTGAGAACTTGACACCGTGATTGGAAACAAGCTGGATACAAGGAAATTAAAAGGAAAGCGAGGAATCAAGCGGTGGGGTGTTAAGATTTGGGTGGGGGGTGCTGCTACCGCCTTTGGGCCCAGCGTCTGCATGGCACTGCACTGAAGTCGCAATCGCCCCATTTGTGGCACCTGCGGCAGAATTGATTGGATGTGGAACACAGATCAAAGATAAGTCTTTTATTTGTTATGGGACATTGTCTGGTTTACTTGAGGACTTCATACAATATCTCTATGTCATTTTTTTAAGAGGCAATAAACTATTAAGTAGTCTAAGCCAACATCACGGATGAAAGATTTTTTCAAGGGAAAATTACAAAACTTGAATATTTTCTTTTACCTTTTATTACAGCAGAAACACGGCATAAACGAGAATTAATACATGTCAAGCGAAATAACTGTCAGAATTAATTTGACAGCATGATCTCCTTGAGTGACAAAGAGCTTAGCTGGGTGAAATATGGCAGAACACACATCGACCACCCAGAACGGGGTTTGGGAACCACCGGGGCTGAGAAATCAGCCCAATGCTGAAGTAAAAATATCCCAGGTCAGATGTCAACAGCACAAGCAGGAGCTGCAGACAGAATGCTGCCGCTCTGAATGCGCGTGAGCGGGCTGCCGATCTGAATGCGCGTGAGCGGGCTGCCGATCTGAATGCACGTGAGCGGCCAGTCTGATGCAGCAGGAGTGTGAGGGGTCCTTCTTAAAAGCTGGCCGCTGTTTTGTGATGTCTGGAGCGGAGAAGGTTTCAGTGAATGTATGAGGGTTACGCTTTCCTAACCATGGTCTTCTTATTCCTGCTTTTGAGTGTGTGTGTGTGTGGGTCAGATATACATTACATTGTGGGGACCAAATGTCCCCACAATGTGATAAAATTCTGTCATTTTGATGTTATGGGGACCATTTTTTCTGTCCCTACAAGGGGAAATTCAGTTTTTTTATTATTTTAAATGTCAAAATACTAGTACAGACGCTCCTCTACTTACGAACGTTCAACTTACGCACTTTCAGACATACGAATGAAGAGGATCTTTATGTCCAAATTGTGTTCACTGGGCTTCCGTTTCTTGTCCGCAACATCAATTTTTTTTTCTGCGCTCCAGTTCCGCCTAGTATGACTTGTGGCCGCTACTCCCGCCGCGCAGCAGCGTAGCGTGCGTACTCCCAATATCCTAGTTCTTTGTACTGGCGTATACCCATAAAATGATGGTGAATAACGACTTACGAACATTTCAAGTTGCGAACAGCCGTTCGGAACGTATCTCGTTCGTTGGTAGAGGAGCATCTGTATTTTGTATGGTTACTTATGGTTAAGGTTTGGGCTGGGTATAGGTTAAGGTCATCATAACTGAGATTAGGGTTATGGGCATAGAAATGAAATCAATGGAGAGTCCCCACAAAGATATGAATACAAACATGTGTGCCTGTGTGTGTGTGTGTGTGTGCGTGTGTGTGTGTGCGTGTGTCTGTGTGTGTGTGTGTGCGTGCGTGTGTGTGTGCGTGTGTGCGCGCGTGCGTGTGTGTGCGCGTGCATGTGTGTGTGCGTGCGTGTGTGTGCGTGCGTGTGTGTGCGCGCGTGTGTGTGCGCGCGTGTGTGTGCGTGCGTGTGTGCGTGCGTGTGCGTGTGTGTGTGCGTGTGCGTGTGCGCGTGTGCGTGTGTGTGTGTGTGTGTGTGTGTGTGTCAACATTGGGGGGAGCAACGTTGTGTTAGTTTAACGGGTCTTTAAAAAGGACTCAATAAAATAAATAAATTTGCTTAGTTGTAAGATAAGTCATGTAATATGAATGGCAGACTTTTTGTATTATCCATCCATCCATCCATCCATCCTTCCAACGTGGCATGCCTTTACTTATTTTCTATTCTGAAAACCAGAAATTCAGTTGCGGAATATATTTCTACATTTTACTAAGTTTTGAAAATACAGATTAATTCATTTAATGTAAACTGTAAACTTTTTATTTACCATGTAATATCTAAATGCTATCAGGCTTTCTTCCAGAAAAACTTAAATGCTCAACTGAGAGGAGTAGAATATTCTCAGTGTTAACATTTAAATAATATTGCATAACTGGCATCAGCTAAACCACCTTCTGCATGATTTGAATTCCCACTCTGGTCATCACTCATATCACTGGGTGGCTGTTGGAGAATGCCGTTTTTAATGAGGGGTAACGATGGCCCCCCTGTTTCACAAGGCATACGGCTCAGACGGTAACTCTCCCATGACCGCTCAGCCAATGACCTGGAAAATTCTGCAGCGACCGCATCGTTCGAGGGCCCGTAACCCCCCATTCGCCACCCTGACCGACGCACCACGGCAAAGTCACCCAATTCCTCCAGTCACAGCTCACCCCCACGCTGGTGCTCACACGCGTCCCACACCCATGCAAACAAACCTCGGATATCAAGCCGTCCGATCCCCAAAACCGCAGACACCCTGCAGCTATCGAACAGGGCGCGTCGTGTCCCCCCCCATCTCAGACTCCTGGACCCAGTTCCACAGACATCAGAGAGGCTTAAGAGCAAGAGTTCACATTTTAGGAACAACAAAATGTGATGCACAGGGTAGCTGTTCTGTAAAATCTGTCTTCTGTCCTTTTCCATGGTGATTTATTACCGCTGGGTGCCGAATGCGAGCTCGGGGTTCTGAATCCTGTCGTCGGGAAATCTGTGTGATTTATCAACGCAGGGTGCTCCTACTTGCACGATGGGCTTTGGAAGCCCGCAGAAAACCGAAATAGTTTGCATAGGAATCAGGATGCAGCTCGAAATTACACATGTGCTTTGGCGTACACGGGAAACGCACGAGCCCGCGGAAAGCGGGCTGTAATTTCGGGGACGGGATGGATTAAAATGCAGTGGCTGTGTCATCTTTGCGGCCAGTCTGGCATTGCTTGGACCGGCATCCTGACAGATCTGAAATATAATTACTTGCAAATATATATATATATGGGAAATGGAGGACTCGCTTAGGGAAATGATTTAAACTTCACTGCCTCCTGCTACTGCTGCTGAAAGAGGAATTTCCGCTTCAAATTACCCCGAAATTAATCCCCCTCATCGCCAGACGTGTCTGACAAATCGTATAAATTCAAATGAAAATGATGCCCTGTGCTCTTTAGAGAGGGAGTCATGTGACCCTCTGACTTCTTCTGTTCCACTTTGCACAGGGAGCAAAAATTCAAGCCCTCTGCAAGTTTTTTTGACTGCGGTGTCAACATCTGCTGTGTGTATTCCCAACCGCTTTCAGTCCATCGACGTGTTTAACTCTTCAAAACAGCATTCCTCTGTTGTTATACTCAATACCCATTTCTGGCTTCCCAGTTTAGTGTTGTGAAACAGGGCATTTTGGATGAGGAGGGAAAAATATTCACTGAATTCTCATTTCCCCTACAGAGACAGCTTGTGCTGTTCAGGGTGAGGTGATCAAATTCTGGTGGAATCTGAAAACCCACAAAAGTGATATCAAAAAGAACTATGGTGGTTATACAAGTCATGTGACATTAAGGCAGATTGTGGGTGGTTGGTTGAGTGGTGATTCTGGTGTCTCTTTGCTGACTTCAAGCCTCCTTGTCCAAACTAACGGGTTAAGCTGTCTGTTATTGTCGGGGGCCCCAGCAGCTGTGGGGGCCTTTTTGCTGGACCCTAATTTTAGCCCTGGAGACACAGTTGGCAAGGCCTCAGCTGCCCCCCCCTTCATAGGCCGCATCTGCACAGACACCCGGCCAACAACGCTTGGGACGCCGTGAGGGGGATCGTTTTTTGGAAAAGGAGATTACCACCTCCTGACGTTTATTATTCCCGCGCTGTTAGCCTGTTGCTAACAGCAGAATCTGCGCAGACTGGCCAGCGCGAAGAAAAGGTATACCTGTAACCAGATAACGAAGGAGGATGCTTCCTCCCTCAGGATTATCTTATTTTCAGACACCTCCTTTCCTTTCTAGTCCTCTGCTTGTCATGTCGATGTTTATACATGCTTGTTGCTATTGGCTAGTTATTGCTCAGTAGGGAATACCGGACAGTGAAAAAACAGGCAGAATAGTACGTGGGGAAATAGACATTTTGGCTCATTGCTTAATGCCAGCAGGTTTATGATTTATCTGGTCTCCTTTAAAGAGAATTCCATGAATTAGTTTATATTGATCTTGTCCCATTCAGTCGAATCCCAAAAGTCCGAAGACGACCGGAGTTCCTTTCATACGCAGTTTCGTTTTCACTTTAAACCCCAGATTAGTTCCTAGTGCAACTGTCATTCTTTTGCATCTCAATTCCTCCCTAATCCCAAATGAGGGAACTGCGGTCACAGGCCATTAGAATGCAAACGTGGCCCTCTGTGTTGTGGGGGGGGACTGAGAGGGATTACAGTAGCGCGTTGTTTGGGCAGTACAGTACAGAGCGTGTGCAGTTAAGTTCTTTGGGAAATACGATCAATATGTGTCCATCTGCTTGAGGGTTTAGTGTGAACAGGACCCAGATGTGTGTGCACATGCAAACACATACAGTTCACATATTCCTATCATTGTGGGGGCTCCCCATTCATCTCTATGGGCATAATCCTAATCGCAACTATGACATCCTTAACCCCAACCCAGCCCTAACCTTAACCATAAGTAACCAAACAAAATACTTTTGGCATTTTTAGTTTTTTTGGGTGTATTCACAGATTTTTATAAAATTGAGGTTATCCTTGTGGGGACTGAAAAAAATGTCCCTACAAAACAGAAAGTTACAGGTTTTTATTACAATGTGGTGACATCTGATCCCCACAATGTAATATTTTCTAAAGTACACACACACGCACACACACACACACGTCACAGTCACTCTTACTTCTGACATCTTATGTCTAGATTAAGGTAGATACCATCCAGGATGTCCAACGGCTCGTGTCTAATTGGACAGGCTGTTTGCACTCCCAGGAAACCGTTTGAAAGACAGCACCCCCTCCCCCCACCCTCCGCCTGCGCTGTGCCACGCGGCAAACATACATAAACCCACCGTCCTCCCCAACTTTCGCCTCTGGTTGGAGGTCGTCGGGGTCACCGGTGTGGAAGGATTAGAGCCTAATTCCTCCTCCCCGTCAAACGCCAAATTAGTTTATTTTGACAAGTTGGCGATGCAGCTGCTTAGGGTTCCAGCTCCATGCGGTGCGAGCGGCCGAACGTGGGCGGGGCGGGAATCCCGGGGGGCGCGCGTCACGCAGTCCTGTGCGGTCTCTGCCACTGCCGCTTGGTGTTTTTATGAAACACATAGCTGGAGTGTATAAACCAAAGTGAGAGCCTATATCACGCCTCTTGTGACGCCGTATCACCGTCCGTGCAAAGATGAGGGCACCTTGGCTGATGGCCAGCTTGCCCCCTGCAGGTGCCCTGAGAACTGCGGTGTCCTACTGCAGTGGCATCAGTGGAGTCTGAGTACCTGCGCCCATCCCAACTGCTGACTGGAGGAAAGGGGCGTTGAGATGGAATTAGCCTGGTGGTAAAACATGGTAAAACATGATAAAACATGGTAACACATGGTAAAACATGGTAAAACATGGTAGCACACTGTCGCATAGAGCTGTGGGTCAAATGACAGTCTGTTGGGTTATAGCAGCGCCTGTAAGTGAGCAAGTGGAGCCTGGAATTCGCAACGCAAAGGCCTTGGGTCTGAATGCATAGAAATACTTTGGATAGAAGCATATAATGGTGCTTTCACACTGCCACCAAGAACTGAGTCATACCATGAACTGACAGTTTTCCGTTGTGATTCATCCGAGTCGCTGCCGAGCCGCACCTGAACGGTACCTGCGTTGACATGGTCCTGCTTACTAGCAGGGCTGAAAGCGCGACCAAAATGAGATTGTTGCATGCACGGAGGTACCAGTGTTCTGCGCATGGATTTTCTGAAGGAAAAAGCATATATTCCATATATATTATTAATTATTATTAGTATTACGCATTGCAATATATTGATATATTCCCAATAATTCAGGACTTGAAAATTTCAAATGCTAATTCCGCTAGTGTTTGTTGCTGACAAAACACAGCAATTCTCACAGATGTGCTAGAAAATTAGGAGATTAGCACATAGTTAATCATGATGCACACCGAGTGAATAGTAAGTAAACGTCTCTTCGGTTTTATGTCACTGTCACTCTCCAGACCCCACCTATACCGAGCCGCCCCTTCTGCAGTGGGAGACCGAAGCGAAGTGGAACCGCGCTGAAACTGGTCTCTCTTAGCGATATGACTCAGGTATGTGTCGGTTCCTGTATGCCAGTGGAAATCGCTATAAGTAGCCGGACAACACCGCTCAGCATCTCTTTGAGTGATCTTCTTGTGTGGGCGTGTCCTTAGTCGGCCTTGGGTGGGGGGACTACATTTCGGGACCATCTCTGACCTCATTAACAGCACGGGCACACAGGACCGCAACGGATGGCGCGTTTAAAATAAGGAACCCAAAACCCACGTGGCGACATACACAGCCCAAGGAGTGCCCCCCCTCAGCCTGCTGCAAACTTTACGGATATTCTTACACCCCCCCGGAACAGTACGGCATGTAAACTATCTGGATGTCATGAACTGAGGCAGGAACTCGACACCCTGCGCACTAACGCCATGACCCCGACGGCATAGCTACACTGCTTTATTTTCTAGGTTGCTGAGCAACAGGAGCTTTTAACAGCATGTAGTGCATATCAGTTCTCTGCTCTGGCACTGATCTAGATGAGCAGACAGTTTGTTGCACTGTGAGCTTTTCACCAAGATTATTATCGTTATTTATGCTTTTCCCGCGTGCTGTGAGTGCCTCCGCACTGCCATGGAATGAGTCCAAATACCAACCTGGCTGTGCGGCGATGAAAGAGTCTTGAAACTAGACCCCTGATATTTTTTTTAAGCTAAGGGTCCCATGGATGTTTTGGGAGAGCTTTGTAGATAATCTGCTTCTTCTTGTAGAGCTCCAGAGGACTTGTTGAGGTTCACCGGGGCTGAACGCGACGCACGGTGAAACGGACGACGAGATGCACCAGCGTCGATCCATTTACACCCACGATCGCATATGGACGGACCAATCACTGCGTGTTCCTAATTCCTGGCTTTGCCCAGGGAATGTTCCGGTTATTAGGACAAGGTGACATCTCTTCTGGTACGTCAGGAGCTTTGGGGCTGGCTGATATTTGCCACCTGATCAGCTTTGCCATTGTGGGTTTTACTGGCTAGCAAGACGTGACTTTGGCTGCAGCAGGGAGGCAGCCCCCTGGACCCCTGGACCACAAGCAACATGGTCGGCGGCATCCGCTGTGGCTGCATGCTCCAAAATTTCCCTGAAATTATTGCTAAAATGCTAAAAGCTGCTAAATTGGTAAACTAGTAAACATGCACTCATTCATAAATGATAAGTAGTTCTATTACTGTCAGGTGTATTTTTTTCATTATACTCGTACAGGCGTTTCTGAACACCAAACCCGAAACCTGCAAAACCCCAAGCTTGTGTCCCAGCAACATTTATTGGAAGCTAATCCTGTTGCACCATCTTACTAAATCAGTGAAGACCAATAGCGATCAAGCTGGCCTTTTAGCCACGCCCTACTGCAGAAGGCTGAATTGTTATTGGTCAGTGGGCAGCCAGTGACAGTGCTGTGGAAGCACTTTAGCCATGCCGGGCTTTCTGATGGTGGCTGGCCCACTGGCTTGTTCTTCACTGGTTACTGGAAGCTGAGATGCGGGAACACATATCTGCCACAGAGCCAAAGCCTGTGAGCCTGCATCTTACTTAATTATGGGCAGTGCAGGGGGCGGGAGCTGGGGGTGTTTCTCAGGTGTCAATGCCCCACTGGAGCCTGGCGCTCTCGCTCCATCCTGGACAGCCCAGCCCATGCCTCTTATCTGACGGCAGGCGATGACAGCCCCTATGAGAATGTCCCAAATCTGGGAGCACATCTCATAAACCTCTAATGCCTGTGAGGCACTTTTTAGCAGACTTATTAATGACTGAAATCGAGCAGAGCATTCAGAACAGGACCTGCGGGGTCGGGGGGGATCATAGTCATATGCAACAGCTTGGGTAGCTTTGGGGGCACCATTACTATGGTTATCACTGAAGGCTGATTTATTTATTTGTATGTATTTGCTATTAAGACAATGGTACAGGTTGAACTGCTTGGCTGTCTTATCGGCCGTCTGACTTGACCCAGTAGTTTGGGCTGTCCCCGCCCAGTACCACAGAACCAGCTGCACAGAAGAATTAATGACAAGTAACCCAGGAGCTTAGACCCTCTTCTTGGAAACTGCTTACCCAGAGACTGAGAGGTCCCTGCATCCCTGTAGGTGGCGTCTGCGTGCGACCATACCTGTCTGTGACGAAAACCTGTGCTTTTCATCCCTTGTTTGCTGAAGCAAAGTCCTGGTAAATGTGTACACAGTGCCAGTTTACCAGCTGCACCTTACCATAACTAGTCATCAAGTGATGCTAATTTGCCCATCAGTAAACAGATGTGTCTAGGTTACATTCAACAAAATAATATAAACATTGAAAAAAGCATACATATTACAAGGACACTATTAGTGAAGTTGTCTACACATAATTAATTGGGAAGGTAATGCTTTTCATTAACTGCATCTTCATAATGCATTCATTATGCATTCATAGAACATTCAGTGCACCTTCATAATGCATTCATAGAACATTTAGTACACCTTAATAATGCATTCATAGGACATTCATAAGCAGCATGTAAATATACCTTAACATCCTAACAAACCTTAACAGCCTTAACACACTGATAACAAACATTATATGATAATAACAAAGGTTACACTCATATAATAGTATACTGTATGTTATTAATGTATATTAAAGCGGTTAAGGTATGTTAAGGTGTTAAGATGTTTTATGTTTGATGAATGTGACAAAGCTAATGTCATGTCCTGAACCTGACTGCAGACCTTCCATCCAATCAAATGATTCAATTATCTATCTGTCTTTGAACTGTCATGTTTGAGATCCAAACCAGTTCTGTTATAAAAAGTATGAAAAACTCCTTTGAATAAAATCTTTTTTGGTTCTTCATCTAGGTGTGCCATCAGAACCATTTGCCAGTTTTGCCAAGGTGGGGGGGGGATCTCAGCAGCTAAATGTGCTGGTCATGCGACCAACAGAGGCGTATCATGGGGGCCGGAGCTCAGTGCTCAAGATTGCAGATGCAGTTTCCTAGATTATAGTGCTAATCCCTTGGAGATGCAGAAGTTCAGGATGTGTGGTGCCCAGTCATAGCAGACAGAGCAGACATCTCCTCTCTCTGTCTGCTTTGAAGGAGTCTCCATCTGTCTCGTTTTCACCCCGAAAACAGTGTATATAAAATCCAAACAAGATGGTTATTGAGTTTTATCGCCGCACCTACCATTCTGCTAAGAGGCCCTGGCAGCACATGCTGAGGGAGGGCGGGTCGTCTTCACCTGTCCGCCGTGAAATGAGCCGAGAAGTTCACCCAGCTCCATCTCTGAAGCCAGGAATTTTTCCAAAAGATCTTAATTTTCTTTAAAGTAAAACAGACCCAGAATTACCATGATATACAACATAAATCTTTGTTTCGACATTCACCTGTCCGCAATCAGCAGCTGTTTAACCATGTCCCCATAAATGAGCCAGCAGGAGATCTGTGACGCTTTATCTCCAACATGGAGGTTCCTGCAGGCTGTTCAAAGCTTTGAAGTTACAGATATGATGCCTATTTAAAGTTATAAGACTGATAAAGCAAAGACTTACGATTCCTTAAATTACTCCCCAGATAATTTCATCAAATTGCTGGATTAGGAGACAGAAAAGCGTAAGGATGACACACATGAGCCGGAGGTACCGATTATCCTTGTCTCAGGTCATTAACGACCCACTTGCATGTTAGACAGCACAGCTCGGAGGCACAAATACATGCCCGTTAAATTTGAAGCCAATGATCTCTGCAGGAGATAAGAGCCCTCTCCCGTATGTAGGGTGCTGTTGAAACCTTTCAGTGCATCGATAGGGGTTAAATCAGGCAGAGCGTACAGCTCACAACGGGCAGGATAGCGCTCGCCTCGGTGTCCATGTGCATTCTGGGAAAGTAGGGGTCTGTCCCTCTCACCCTAAAGCGAACGGGATTCCAAATGAATCAAAGCCCAGATGGGTCTTCAGTAGAGACAGACCTCTCAGCTTTGGCCTGACCTTCCCCAGCACTGACTCTGAAGGAACATCTCCAATGGTCTGTAACAAAACCTGATCCTCTTTACACGTCGTTCTGGCAATTATCGTCAGGACCATGAAAAGGTGGATTCCATTATTCTTCTGCTGTCACCTCCGATGCGATGCCAGTCAGACAGTACCCCTCAACAAGGAGGTGCAAGCCGCTAGTTTTAAACACCGTGCCACTGTCCCACCCTCCATGTCAATATTTGCGGCTCAATTTTGAGATTCTGATGATGCCCCACCCACCAAGGGTTTTAAGTGAGGACAGCAAAGTGAGCAGCTTCAGCAGCACGTGCGGGGGTGGGATTTTAGGCGGCTGGGGGGGGCCTGTTTAGACTGGGATGCAGGTACAGTGATATTTTCATTCCTGCAAATGACGGTGCACACTAGTAAACTCTTGGTTAAAAAGAACTATTGACAGTGCCGTTTTGCTCCAAAGGTCTTGGAACAATGCATTATGGGTCAGTGGAGCTGTTTAAACTGGACTCCAGCATTTCGTCCGGTTCAGCCCACGTTTTGCAATTTCAAACACCACACAATATAAACAAACGTTGCTAAAATACTGTATGAATGTCTACAAATAGCTGAAATGATTATCTGACCATTCCAGGATGGACAAAATGCAAGACAGGGGACACCCTGGACGGGACGCCAATCCACTTAAAGACACATCACATGCACTGTCATACACTATGGGCAATTTTGAGACACCAAAAAATGGTAATATGTAGCTACAAGCTGTCTTTGGATTTGGGATATGCAGCCACGTCACAAAAGAGCAGGAGTTTATGTCCCCCAGTCCTCCCTGTCACCGTGGAGTGAAATTAAACTCAGGCACCATGAAAGTCTTCTGCGGTGCATCCTGGATTACGTCACTTTAATAAACGTCTTGTGTCTCTTCATAGGGATTATTTTCCCGGGGAGCGCAGTCACGCGGCCTTGCGGCAGATTGCCGGGAATGAATGCTTCCTTCTTCCCGTTTTCTCGCGAGGTCTCGTGGGACTGTCCGCTGGAACCTGCCTCCATGACACAGCTGCAGGGCCTAAAATAGGAAGGGTGTGTTTACCTTCCGCTCCCCTAACATTCCCGCCGCTTAGTAAACACGCTCCATTTACTGCTGGGTGCAGCAATCGCTGGTGCAGTTGTGATTCGGTGTAGATGTTGAGTCGGGGCGTTGACAGAGACTGAAATCTGAGTCTGGGCTTCACTGGGTCATAATCTGCTGCCACTCCCTGTAATCTGTGTGACCTCGCTTGGGACAGGGACAGCCCCTCTCTTTGTTGACTTTGCAATCTTGCAGGCTAGCAGGAGAAACTCGGGTATGCGGTTTTTACTGTGAACTCAATCCCAGCATGCACTTCCCATTCTACTGCATGGGAAACATCGCTGCATGGTGCACACCTGAATGTACCACCTGACCCATGGATACACCTGACCGTATCACCTGACTATACCACCTGACCGATGGATACACCTGACCGTATCACCTGACTATACCACCTGGCCCATGGATACACACCAGCATACCATTTGAATCAAATATATAACTGGCAGTGCTAGCTGAATATATTGCTAATCACTGGGACATCTGGTAGGTAGGTACTGCAATGCAGAATAAATTGATATACTACTTTGAATAATTTGAATAAACTCTTTTTGTTATTGAATCTTACAGCATTATATATAGTTATTTGCAATTCTTAGCAATTATAACATAAACACAGTGATGCTTTGTGACCTGTATTGCTGTTTACAGGAGGTGAGTCCCAGAGGTTCTGCTGATGGCTTTTTCTGACTCATCACATGTGGCCTCTGTCAAGCTGCGGCCCAGACCCCTGCCCCCGCCCCCCCCCCCCCCCCCCCCCCCCCCCCCCCCCCGCCGCGGCCCCCCCCCCCCGCGCGGGGCCCGCGGGGGGGGGGGGCGGGGGGAGGGGGGGGACCAC
>JAODLD010000045.1:19934867-19948026 GCA_026781065.1 Mormyrops boulengeri | reverse complement strand
CTCCTATCCTCCTTCTCCTTGTCTTCATCCCCTCCCCCCCATGGCTGCTTTCTCCAGTGACAGGGTCTCCCCGCTTCCAAACTGGCCTGCATCGTCACCCACCATCTCTCCAGGCCTGGAAAGGCCTGATTTACGGCCTGACAGAGGTCCCATGTTCCCGCCTTCGGCTCCTTCTTGGATTCAAAGCGGTCACCATATTCCCGCCACTACCTCGTTCCCTAGTACAGGAGGTATTAGTGGTCGGGAAATGGGGATGGTGGGGTGGGCTGCTAGCTTCACGCCCACCCCGCCCACCCCCTTGAACACACACATCAGTGCGCGGGGTCAGGCGCTAGCAGAGGGGGTCTCGTCCCCACGGCAACCCCTCGTTTGAGCCAGTGCTGGTTCTGGCTTTTCGCTTCTCCTTCTCTCCTCATCACTCTCTGGCTAAGGGGGACCAGATGGTCCCGGGCAACAGGAACGGGCTAATTGAATCTCACACGCAACAATTTCGCCATTGTCCCAGGAAGTGGCTAAATCAACAGCACATTTTCTCAGGCTGGAAAGGTCGCCTAATTTGAACACAGGGAGTGTGACTAATTGCCCGGCCTTACAGAACGGGGTTTGACATGGCCGATTGAAGTGCGCTCATCTCGCTGAGCGCGCAGGCCGCGGTTTGGCCGTCGCCAGCGCTGCGGTTAGCCGATGCGAACCGCTCCCCAGCTAATGAGCACGGCCTCCCAGAGCCAAGGATAATGGACGTGGATACACCGAGGCGATTCCAGCCTCTCCACATGTTGGCAACACCTTTTGGATTAGCACAATATTATCTGCGTACACATCACCGAGGGATCGATGCTGTTCCCGTCTCCTGCCGTTACTCCCTCATGACCTTGCCATGGGAGGTTTATGTTCTTCAGGGGAGTTACACATCTTGAAATGACTGGCGGAGGTTCAGACCAGCCAGCAGCAGGAAGCCCCAAATGGCTGCCACGTCCCGGACGAGAGGTGGAGACAGCCTCTGTGCCGGGCCGGAATCTGGGGCCTAAGTGCAATCCGGAAACCCTCATTTTCTCCGTGCTTCCACCCTGAAGTATAAAATAAAACAAGCTTTTCACTCAATCACCACTCTCGGTCAGCGTAAATTATTTGTTCCAACAATTACTTTGATTTTTTCTTTTTTTTTTATTAAACCCATAAAACGTGTCCTAAAATGACACTCAGTCACAAACCAAGCCCACTGCTGATGTTAATCTCCGCTGATGATTTACAGAGTCCAGGAGTCCGGCCATCGATGAACTGAACGTCGAACTTCGGCGCCCGTTTGGTAGGTTACACTCATCCAGCATGTCCTCCTTCTGGGATACCTTCTGTACAGTAATTTGGCAGTACTTTGTAAGTATTTCATGCCCCCCCTCCTGTTTTTGAAAGTACATACCCTTGGGTCTCAGGGGTATGAATCATACACAATACAGAGACCTTGCACTGTCAGGAAGGGGGGAGTTTTTCACTCAAGCCCATTAATAAAGAACTCAGCAGCTAAATACAGCTCACCCTACTCGTGGTGGGGCCCCCTGGCCTGGAACCACTTCTTAATCTCAGCCTCTTGGCCCCTCCCAGGACCAGCAGATAAACGCATCCAAGTTGCAGCAATAATTAATGACATAACGAGGCCCGCAGTCTGCAGCCGGCCGGCAGCGTCGGGGGGGGGGGGGCAGCTCTCGTGAACTCTCAGGACCCCATACGGGGGCAGAAAGGAAGAGCCGGTACAGAGACATCGCCGGACCTCGATAAGCGGCCTAAAACCCGCATCAATCACCTTTAAGGCTCGTCATTCCCAGATAGGTCGAATCCGGCCCGCCCACCTCAAAATTATCACCCAGCCGCCTGCCCGGAGGACACAGCCCTTTTGTGATGCCTCGCAGTATCTCCGGAACGCCTCATTCACTGGCCGGTGTTTGATGGGACACGCATCCCTGCCGTCCTGATTTAGAGGTGCACTATGTTACGGGAGACATGGGAAATGGTGGGGAGGACCGGCTCAGACAGATAAAATGCCGCAAGTGTAACCGACATGGGGGTTTAATGGCCCCGACGAAAGCGCCAAGCTCGGTCCAAGGCGAGCCCCTTTGATCCGGGGTCTTAGGTACTCTCTCATGTGATGAACACTATCCCATTTATATAATTCTGAACCTACAATGTCTAAAAACATCTCCATTTGTCTAGAAGTTCAACTTTATCGCTCTTGTGTTATCAGTAATAATCCACATGTTGAAATGGCTTTAAAACCGTAAGTGATTAAAGATGGGGGGGGGGCCTCATGGAGTGTTTCCTTCATACCCGCCGGCCTTGCTTGGGAGGGGGGAGCTATGCTGAGGGTGGATCACACTGTATGAGACAGGTACCCCTGTTCAGTGTGTCACTTTCACACCCCATTGAAAGCTCTTAAACTTCTTGTCGGTGTTGAGCTTGCAGCACTTTGGACCCTCTGCAGCTCCTGGGCGGAGGGGTGGGGGTAATGGAGGGCACTACCGTCTTGGGGCGCTTTCCCACTGCACCAGGTATTGTACTTTGTTACGTCAAAAAAGTACCAAAAGTAAGGGATTTCGAACTGTTGGTTTACCACTGGCAAAAAAACTGGTATCGGTGCCAAATGACATGGCAATGCGAGGTGGGGTATTATGTACTGAATTCTAAGAATAGCTGTAGTGGATTATGGGGCTGGGTGATGTGCGATATTATGCATGCACAGCTCTCGCACTGCAAGACCCCTGATCGTCAGCTGGGTTGAGATCAGTCTTTTTCAAACCTTCACACTGTCAGGATGTTATAGCATGGGGGGGGTTTAAGTTTCACTAAAACATTTTTACTTTGTCATATGAAACAAAACTTCTCAAGCTTCGCAATGTTAATATTTGTTCCTTTTCAAGATCATCTAATATATGTTTAAAAAAATCAGTTTAAAGTTTACCTGCCTTTGCATGAGCGCTGCATGCGTTCTCCGAGACAATCGTACTCATTATCATCCTTGCTGTTTAAATCCCTCCTAGACAGGTTTGTGAAAAATTTATGTTGAGCTCCTTTCTTGCTTTATAAATACCCCCATATTTATCGACAAAGAAAGCATTTGCAAGTCCTACCCCAAAATACTGAAGTACCAAAAAAGAACCCCAGCAGTTTTGGCACTTGAGGTACTGGAACCTTTGGTACTGGTACTTGACTGGAAGTCAGTGGAAAAGGGAAAGTTCCAAAAGTGCGGTACCTGGTGCGGTGGATAAGTGTCACCTGAGCCAGACTGTGCTCTTCTGCTTTTGGACCATGTTTGTATCTAAGTCCTATGTATGCTGAGCACCACAGTCCAGTCCACCAGGCATGACCTTCTCCTCTCTAACGTTTTTGGAAATTTCCAGAAGGATCCCACCCTGGAAACCAACTGTGAAATACATCCACCTTACGCTGACTTTACAAGCACCCCGACACGCAACATGACACATGACATGCATGACAAATAGCCGGCAAACTCCTGGCTCACGGAGTACAGGTTGACGGCCTCGCACTACCACGTTTCAGGGATCAGCCTTTTCCCAGCTCTATCGCCTCACCCGGCTTGGAGTCACTCCCCCTGACCCACGGAACCGCTCGAGATACGGGCCTGACAGCAGACATGTGGGTCCGACACGCGAAGGCCATGGGCTCATGCTTGACTTTTGAACCACGCAATCTGATCGGGGCTCCTCCCCCATCTTGCACAGGGGCCTAGCAGCAACGGTCCTGCACCAGCCCAAAAAGCCTTCATTAAGATTCCTTCATCTGGAGCAGTTTTATCTGCCCCATGCCCTCACCTCCCCAGAGAGTGACTCCCAGTGCCGGTGACAGTACAGTGAAACAGATGCCCGCGGTAACTGTCGCGCCAGTGAGGGCGAGGCCAGGGCTAGGAGATAACAGCGGCCGGGGGAGGAGAGGACAGTCCCATGGGGCATGCTTGGATGAACCCCTCCGCAACAAAAATACAGCTCGATAAGAGACCTGCCAATGAGGAGTAGTGGGAGTGGCCAACAGGTGGGTGGGGTTTGCGGGCAGGGCTCCAAGAGAGGGCCGCAAGTGTGGGGGCAATAATGCTGCCACAGGGCCATACCTGAAAGCATAGGGGGGCCACCCTGGGGTTTTCCAAAAACACTATATACTGTATGGAAATAAATGAGATAACCCCAGAATATGCAGAACTACAATGACAGATGAATAAAACAACCTAAAAGGTCAGACCACTTCTTGTATGCAGTCCATCCCATAATTAATTTGAATGTCTTCATTTCACTTTCATTCATTCAGCCCATGTCTTCAAATAGTCCATGATATTCTGGTGTCAGAACAGTATCTCCCACCATTGGGTCATTGCAAAAATGAACAAATACTCAATAAAAAATGCACATATTTAATTCCATATTTCCTTGTTATCCAGCCAGGCAAGGAAAACACGCATCTCTTCCTCTTTAAGGTTTTAATTGCATCCGTAGGGAAAATGTTTTTAAAGCTTTAAAGTTTTTGGTCCCGAATCAACAAATGGAGCAGCTTTGGGATTCCTTTTGTGGATTTCTGTTCAGAGTTACGGCGTTTGCTTGAAAATAATCAGGGTCGCAGTCAGCTGCAGCACAAAGCCACATGAAGAGACCTGTAAATTGGGGTGATTGTGCATTTCATTGCACCCCCCCACCCCACCCCACCCCCACCCCGCTTTTCTGCGAGGAGGAAAGTGGCCCCTTCCCAGGATTCCCTTCTCAGACAAAATGGCAGTCTAGTTTTTACTGCTGGTTTTCTATTTTTCAGATGTCTTGTTTAATTAGAGGCTCTGCACAAAGTGTATGAAAGCTTTTTCTGTCTAGTAAAACATATATCTTTGGCAAGCCATTTCATTTTGGGTGTCATAAACTTTTTAAAACATTTTAATACAATTTTTACTGAAACGGTTTAATTTACACAAAGATGCAAAATGGCTACAGTAACTTGGGGAAAGTTTTTATTAGCTTTGTGTGTTTCTGTGAGTGTGTGTGATTGCCTGTGCATGTGTGTGACTCTCGATGCTGTGTCTCTGGGCCTCCCTGACTGTGTGCATGTGTATGACTGTCAATGTTGTGTTTCTGCGGCTCCCTGACTCTGTGCATGTGTGTGACTGTCTGTGCCTCTCTGACTCCTGCATGACACACTTCAGCAGTGTGACTCACCGTCTGGTGCAACTGATATTTACCCCACTGCCACCCCTGGTACCCCAGTCAGCACACTTATACCCCACTACCACCCCTGATACCCCAGTCAGCACACTTATACCCCACTGCTACCCCTGATGCCCCAGTCAGCACACTTACAACTGATACCTGACTGCCCCTCTGATACCCTGGCCATGACACCAAAACCAAATTACAAATTCTTGATGAATCTGTGGGAATTTTGGTATAACTCAAGATGAAAATGTGAAAGTAACTTTAGATTAAAGTGTAGAACATTCTTTAAATACTGTAGTTTAAATCTTGGTAGGAAAGGTGTTTTTGTGCCTCTTTCTTTTAATAACCTCAGCACCCCCTGCAGAGCCACAGCATAAGAGGGCATAAGAATGGACAGAGAATCAGAGACACACCAGTACGTGGGACAGCCTGGTCTTGGTGGTGTTTCCACTGATAGTGGTGACCAGGGATGTTGGAGGGGCACGGACACCATGACAGATTAAGGGGGCCTGTACTTTGCCCCCCCGCTTGGCAAAATCCATTAAGTTGTTGAAAGTGTCAACTCAAGCGGCGGGACCAAGGTGACATTTTCTCAGGGAGCCTCTGGTGGTGACTCTGGTCCGCACACACCCCCCCCCCCCCCCCCCAAGCTACTGCCAAACCCACACAGCTGTACCAGCCTCCTTTAGCTGATGGAGATGCTGGATCCCCCTCTGGTGTTGGGCTTCCCTCAATCAATCCAGCATTTCTGCATCTTCACTGTCTATGGACATGATATGAGTAGGTCTCCCCCCCAACGGAATTTTTTTTTATCAATCATTGCATTCAGCTGATTAAGGCGGCAGTCTTATGCACGCCAACTCGGCTCCCGCTCCCCCCGTAGCCCCAAGCGAATCTCCCTGTAGAGCCGTAAAGGGGAAAAACAGGACGCTTGCTGGGCTCCAGCACAAGGTCCATCCCTGCTCCATCAGCCTCCTCTGCTTCCCAAGAGTGGAGATAAAGTGGGAATTTGCATGAGTCAATAGAATACATTTCAGCGATAAGTCCTGGCATTTAAAGAAGGATTTCCCAGTTAAGGCTGGAGGCCTTCGCTGCCCCCCAAGGGGAAACTTGACTGGTTAAGATTCATGAATACATACATACAAGGCACTTCCATATGGATATACTGTCACACATAAGCACTGGACACACACACACACATACACGCACACATGCACACAGACACACACACACACAGACCTATACTCATATCTTTCTAGGGACCATTCATTTCTATGGGCAAAACCCTAATCCCAGCAATGGTGACCATAGCCCCTTAACCGCTACCCAGCCCTAACCTTAACCATAAGTAACCAAACAAAATACAAGAGTTTTGTTATTTTTAGTTTTTTGATTGCAGTCACAGATTTTTATAAAGTTGAGTTTCCCCTTGTGATGACAGAAAAAATGGTCCCCACAACATCAAAATGACAGGTTTTTATCACATTGTGGGGACATTTGGTCCCCACAGTGTAATGTATATGTGGACCACACACACACACACACACACACATACAGACTCTGTGGGCAAGGCAGCCTAAAATCATATGAACAGAATTGTTTATTTTTATTTGTAACACCTGATTCCAGCATTCAGTGCTTTCTGCATATCAGAGGGTGGTTTTCACTCTTTCCATCTCTGTGGAGATGGTTCCGTCCTCTTTGTGTACCATGTGACATCAAACCTGTTCTTATCTGCTACCTACTACCCCTAAAACAAGCTGTTTGCTGACACAGGTCCGTGTTACACAGGTGTGCTGTGTACACATATGAATTTGACACATCCAGGTACACACATACATAGGGGGATGTGCAACAACACACACAAGTGGCATGCTTGTACACACAGGAGATGTGAGTAGAGCCCCTTGGACATTGCTGGGCCTGAAGCATAATCCTTAGCGACGTTTCCGTAGCGACCAGGAGACGACTCGGAGCACATTCATCAAAATAAACTCATCACGCCACACAGTAAGTGGGGCCCATTTGTTAGCATGGAGATGAGGCCACAACAGGGTGGGCGGAGCAAAGATAGCACAGTGCGGCGACCTGCTGGAGACATTAACGAGGGGGACCGGCAGGGCGATGCGGCCGGCGAGATTTACAAACCAGATAATGTCTTCAGAACCTTACGGCTCCCCAGGAGCCAGTTTTCCTTAACCAATAAGACGACCTCCTGGTGGATGACATCAGAGCAGAGCCAGGGGACCCGGGGCTTTGTGGGTTTAGGGCTGTTTTAATCGTTCTCAGATCGTTCCTTTTTAAGATTTCACTGCCACTGCAGCTCCTCCTCAACTGAACTAAATTAAACAATTTATTACACCTGTAATTACCATTGCACCGCCATTACATTTTGCATTACCAACACAATTTACCGAGATATTTAAAAATCATAATTTTAAGCAAATTAGGTGGATGATCCAGGATTTTACATAGAATCTGTACAATGAAATTATAATTTCAGAGATTTATAATTCCCCTGCACCTATACAAATACGGCATACAGTGCTATACAGTGCTATACAGTGCTATACAGTGCTATACCATATAAAGAGTAATCAGGAAATACAGACATAGACTGTTACAGGGTTAAACAAAACCTTGTCTTCGAAGATTTCCAAATATTTGCTAATAAAATATACCATTGTCTGGTTAATAGTTTCACCACAGAGTCACCACTGCTGAACCAAATAAAGTGGATTTTCATATTTTCCTAGCAGGATTACTGTCATTTTCCTATATAAAGATCAGCCAGGGAGCAGAACAAGATGTCTACAAGTCCGGATGGGCCTATTAGAGTCTGTCACTGATAAAGGCCACATTCTTGCGGATTTTCTTGCGTAAGTAGTAAAACACACCGAAAAACGGGCCCACGAACACGGAAACACAGAGACACGTGTCGGGTCTTCGGCTCGCTTCCTGTTAAGCGCACGCTGGCTTCATCTCCGCGCCTACTTAGTCCATTTCGGACCCAAACCAGAGATAAACTCATCCTGAGCAGACACGGAAAGGGATCCTTTTTCACACTTTTAATGTTGTTTAAGTTTCCCTCTGACTCTTCAGGCCAGCCTGCTGTTCCTCCATCAACTTTGGGGGCTGTAAGCAAAGCAAGGGTAATATCACTAATAGCTAACCATGGTCAGATGGAACAGTCCTGCCCTGCGCATTAAGAACTAAACCGACGGACCCCCCCGCCCCACCTTCACTGCTCGATCCCGGCGGTGGTTTAAATTACGATAACAAAGGCATGGAACGGATGGAGCGTTAAACCTCCGCGGCCCTTCTCTGCCGTGGCTGGTCACTGAAAGCTTCCCAGGATTAGAGGAATTAGGTCAGCAGTTGAAAATGCTTTTAGGAGAATCCGGACATTTGCCGAAGAAGCCCAGGGACCCCGTGACTAATTACCCCATGACTCGTCTAGCGAAAAACATATTTATCCATGCACCCAAACAAGGCAGCCATCGGGACCCGGGATGCGGGTGAGAGGCCGCCTTTGTAGCGTCTGAGGCTGAGGTGGAGCGAACGAGGCGCCCACATGGTGTCATTTATTTGGTAAACAGAGCTGGCGGATTTCCTGCCGGTGAGTTACGGCCTCATTAAGGGCGTCGGCACGGGAGCGTCGTGGCCGCCACTGGCGGGGGGGGGGGGGCAGCCCGCGAGAGAGGCCCACGGAGGAGACTGGGGGTTTTTACAAGTTGCCGTGCGACACACTCTCCAAACGTTTAGAAGCTCTGTTTGTTTAACGTTGACTTGGGCTTTGAGCTTCCCAGCTGCCCCCCCCCACCCACCATTTCCTGCGGGCCACAAACTGCCCAGTGAACTTTAATAAAGAGCCACAAAAGAACACAAACAGGGTTTCCTCAGAAAAGTGTGGCCTTGTCCGGTTGGGAGAGAAATGGAAGTAAATACATGGAAGACATCAGGGGAAGACGGCACCTGGAGATGGAGCCACACTCACTGGTCAAAAATTACACATGAAACAGGACATAAATAAAATACAGCTTAAAATATATCAAATGTATAATTACATCCCCTGACCCTGAACTGAATAAGTTGGCGGGTTTTGTTGCTTTTGTCATCGGATTAAACAAGGAAGAAACAATTGTATTTGCTTATTTTAAAATCTGGGAATGTGGTTTAAAGTTACGTTAGGTTATTTCTCATTCGTATACGGTTATTTGTGAATAGTGTCTTCTGCACCGTTTGCTTTTATTCAAGCACTCACTGGAAAAGGCAAAGTGGTGATTTCCAGTTTCAGACCAGAGGACCTACAGTTCAGACACCTTTTGAGTAAATTGGGATCATTTGTAATTTTAAAATATTGTTAATTACAACAATAACCACTGTGATAAAAATTATTATCATGACATTATAAAAGTCACACGCAGCTAAATAAGTTCTTCATACTGTTCTACATAATTCGGAGATATATTTTATTCTTTTATTACCTTTTGTATTAAGTTGATTAGGATAAGGTTTTTAATTAAAGAATTTCATCCTTTATTGTTTAAATGTAAAAGATATTTTATATGAACCAATTTCAGTTTTAGTATAGTCACAATAAAAGTTAAATTTGTTCTCTAAATTATCAAATACAAATTATCCAATAATAATTACATGCGCATTATAATTTACGCGTGAAGCGCTCAGTCACCGAACCGCAGACGGAAAAAAACTCGACAGCAATCGAGACGCCGAATCATTAAGACGTTAGAGCAGAAAATCACGCTCGGGGCGTAAACTGGGATCCGCAAGTCGAAGTCAGGTCGCCCCCCAGAGGCTGAAGGAGAGAGTGCATCGTTCTGCATTTCATTTGGCCATTAATGCCTCACAATGCTTGAACTCTTAATGGTGCGCGTACCTATCGGAGTGCAGCTGTTCCGATGGCTTCCTTCTCAGAAATATATTTTGCGGGCCCGGCAGGATCGACCTGGAGCGAGATATAATAGCCCTTCTGCGGTGAGTATCGGAGGCGGACGGCTGCGCACGGGTGACCGGGTAGCCGTGACGGGAAGCGCACATCTGCTTTAGTCTTCATCCCCGGGATGAAATTCCCGTCCTGAGCCGCTTGCACCAACCCCGTTGATACACATCCAATAACAGTTGGAAAGAGCCCTAATTTTTATCGTCTATGTAATTTATATCAACGGAGATGTCACGTGGGATTTGCACCTCTCCGAATTAACGCGCGAATGCATGCATTGCTTGTAAAATGATTCATTATTAGCGCAGATGAAACACAGCAGTGTAGGAGGCCTGTTGAGAGAGCAGGCAGGGTGTCTAAGTTATTGTGTAGAATCCCCCCCCCCCAGCCTGGGTCAGGTTTTCCTATTTAGCCATTTGGGAAATGAGGCATTTGTTGGGTTTCCACTCAATGTAGATAAATGGGATCGTGGACCATTTGCGAGTCGCTCCCAGCACTGATCTGAAGGACCTTAAACAATTAGACCACAGGCAGTGGTGCTTTGGGGTGGCCATGGAAATGGGGGGGACGTGTAAACACTGGCAACCAGTGACCCCTGTATGCAGGGCTGGGGGGGCAGAATGACCTCACGCTTCTGCAGCACATTTCGGCTGATGGATGGAGGAGCTGATGAGTGCAGCAGGCCCTGGATTTGGCTCCAGCAAACCCACTGAAGCAGGAGATCTGGAGTGGGTCTCCGTGCCACCAGAGTGGGCCACAGTGCCCCCCAGAACCAGTGCCGTCGCCCCCTTCTCCATGGCAGAACCGTAGCCCGGGCGGAGGAATCTCATCTTAATGATTAACGATCATGCGTTGACAGCCTTTGTCTCTGGATTTCCACCCGTCCATGTACAGACACATTAGGAACACTTTACAGCTAATGTATTTTTATTGCACTTTGACCGTTACAATATATTATTATTTGCATTAACACCACCCTCCTGTTCTAAATGGGTAGTTATGGAAGATAAGAGACTATCAGCAGTAGTAGCTTATGTTGTAACATAATAATTATTTAATTTCAGTGGTCATTTTTAAATACTGCTACATTTTTTGAGAGGTTTTTAAATTAAAAGTAGATAGATTGCACCGTGTTGATGATGATGACGTGCTTGATTATGACAGCTGCAATTTGCACAGGTAAGATCAGAGATTAATTAGATTAATTAACTAGATTAATTTTCAGTGTTAATAAGAATGTGTTTCTTTGATAACAAATGAGAGAGTGACAGTAAGGCAACCCTCACTCCAGACAGCAGTTTGGCAAATACACTCCCCAAAAAGTCCCCAAAAAGTCTTTCACCTTTATGCTGGTGTTCTAAAGACGTACGTGACTTTTATTTTCTGGAAAGGCAGTAACCGGGGCAGCTGCATTGTTCAGCTTCAGCCATGAAATGTTTAATCATTTGGTCTGCGTTGACGTTCTGCATCTCGGCCCTGTGCGTGGTCGGCACCATCAGCACAACATGCCCACTAAACGGAACTTGTTTCTCTTCAAATTTCATATCAGTTTCTTTTCAAGTTATGACAGAAGTTGAGGTTTTTTTTCTTTTAAATCATTTCCTCTTCATTTTAGTAGATAATGGTCTCATTTACAATTAAGGACTTTTGTTGTGTACATTTATAAATTATTATTGCTCAGAAAAAGGATGTTTTTTTGAAAAATAAAGGATTCTGTTTCTATTTGTGTCATCACCCAAAAAAGAGCTGCATGCAGACAGAAGATGTAAGAAAACTCATATTTAAATGGACAGAATTCAATAAATTTGAGACTGTCTTCAGCTTGTGATCATTATATACTGGCAGGTCCAGTTTGGCTAAATTTAGTTCCTATTACCTGTTTATTTTCATGATTTACTGGTAAGCCGCACTTATTATTCAAAAATGTATTATTTATTGTTAAGTATTTCTATGATTATTTGACATTATTAGCCAATCGGATGAGGTTTAGCCTACCCGGGGGCTAGTCATTAAGTTGGAATGAAGGTCAAAGGTCAGCTGGTTATGTCTTTGCAGCAAGGTTTGTGTCAGCTCCCTGGGGTGATCCTCATTCCATGCACTGCATCAGATCCGAGCAGGGGAATGTCCTGTCGTCAGGATCAGGGACACGGGCCTCACAGAGGTTTCTGAGTCCTGGATAAACAGCCAGGACTGTCCGTAAATGAATGTGACAGCGCCTCCCACAGACCATTATATGCCAAGTCCAAATGCTGAGGTATTAGAAGCAGAATTTCATTTGCAGAACACTGCAGCAGTGCGATGGCGCGTGAACATTTTGCTGTCATGTGACTTAACGGAAATGAGCGTTACAGGTCAAGTTTAAGATGATCTAAATAACTCAGATTACAGCAGTTTTCAAAGTACTATCCAAATGACAAAGGACTGTAATGTGATGGTATGAGAACACGCAAAATGTAGGTTATTAAGCCACCCAACCATTTTCCAACTGCTTTACTGCTTTCAGGGTAGTGGGGAAAATGTAGAGCTCTAAGATTAGTATATGCACTGTTACACTTAGCTTTGTTTGTGCATGGATAAGCTTATATGGGTGTGTATATATATATAAATAAAGTGTAAAAAATATGGCACGTGGCTTTAGTAAGTACCCTAGCAGTGGGCGTGTGTCAGACCGGAGCAGCTCTGGGGCTGTTGAATGCACGTGTTTTGTTAATCTCCTCAGTAAGGCAGGAACTTGGGCTCCTTCTGGACAATGCTAAGATCCATATGCTGGAATGAAACCCAATTAAAACTGCCACATGTGTCATGAATTGGAGTGAGAGAGCGCTGCCCCCCCCAGCACGCACTGAAGGCTCACTTCTGTGACCTCATAAGTTCTGCAATTAATTATGGTGGGGGTCCCGATCCGGCCTGGAGTGGAACGGAGAAGGTGGTGGTGGTGTGTGTGTGTGTGTGTGTGTGTGTGTGGGGGGGGGGGGGTCAGTCTGGTGAGGGCCTGAGGTCC
>JAODLD010000045.1:19899376-19918389 GCA_026781065.1 Mormyrops boulengeri | reverse complement strand
GTGCCCCCCCCACAGAACAACCCCCCCCCGACCGTGGGGCCCCCCCCCCCCCCCCAGTTTACACAGCCGTTACGCCCCATGGACGCCAGCCTCACACAACCCTGCACGCTGCCATATCCTGCTTGTCTAACACGATCCCCCCAGTGTGCTGGAAACCTTCTTTGGATCGTCATTGTTTCTAATGAGGTGTCAGATTTGACTGCTCACTGCTTCGCCAGACTGATGCACAGATTCAGGCCAAAAGATTCACCATGTGGCCTGAACAGGAGTGCCACCTCAGATGGAAATGCTAACGCTAATGCTAACACTAATGCTCATGGCTTCTGGGAGCTACGATTTGAGATTATTTACATTCACTGCCCTACATCTGCCTTATAGTGTGTTTACAGTGAACTTACACATCATATTGAGGCCCTACATGTTTCAAAGCTATAATTTCACAAATACAGGTAGTTTTTAAATGACCATCATAACACTGAAATAAGAACAACTATCTTGCAGCTAATACGGAACAGATGTACTGTATATGCACATTTTATCTCTGTCACACATTGTCACTTACGTTACATTTTCATTTAAAATAAAACACTCAGTCATGCTATTCTCCCATCAGTCTTCTGCTTATTTGCTGTGTTAGCGCTGATTTTTCACCCTGGGCCAGTGGCTGACCTTTTAGTTTAACATTTTCATGTTTGGAGGAGTTTAAAAGACCGAAAAGTCGGCACGCCGCTCACATCGGCTAACATGAGTGGTAGCATTACACAACTACACTACACAATTACACAACACTCCTGGGAGAAGGGGGAGGGAGGTCAGAGGCTGGAATAAACCAGATAAACTGGGATAAGTAGATAAACCAAGTCTTTCCAGAAGCTTCCAGGGTGAACAGCAAATACATCCTTTTTTTGTGAGCCTACAATTATTATTATTATTATTATTATTATTAAGGTCCATGTGGCCAGCTGTTTTACCACCTCATTAGGCATTGCAGATAAGATGTTGGGTTTCTCTCTGGATATGAATGTATACGAAGATGTCAGGATTTTTTCCCCACATTGGGGTCCTGCCTCTTTCCCCCCCAAGAAGGGACTCATTGTGGCCGTCCACCTGTGTGCCACGAGACCGAGGACTTCAGTGTTCCCTCAGCACCAGATCAAACAGCCGCAGGGAACCACGGCAGATCTGCCGCAGCTTAACTGCCGTGTAATTAGGGACCCGCTGGAAAGGGCACTCCCTTATCCATCCACAGAGGAAACCGCCACCTTCTCGGTTCCGTTCCCCGACGGCGCCCCCAGGTTGCACCCAGAGCTCAAATCCCGTTTGAAGGCAGATCAGATGGACCCTGCAGCCTGGAGCCCCAGTACACAGGTGTTAAACCTCACTGGCCCTTTTTTTTGAGATATGAACAGTGACCCCCCCCCTCCCCCCCTCCACACACCCTCCATTCCATCATGCAGGGAGGGACCAGCCAAGTCAGCACACCCTCTGGATGCAGCTTTGGTTGGACACCAACTTTTTATTGCATCAAGAGATACGGCTTTGACTATATGATCCCTACAATGGACTAGTCTCTTGAAATGAATAGTATAGAAGACTTTACCAGGAGATGGATCAGAAATCGAAAAGCACGCTGTTTGTTTTTGCGACGGAAACGTAACTAGCTCGTCCTCTTGCTTCTTGGGCAAGAATAGACCACAGTGTAGCTATTGGCGTGTATTTCTTGCAATGAAAACAATGCCTTGGGGTTATAATCATATAATACAATTAAGCATATAATAAGATCCTTGATGCATTCACAGTAAAACAGACACAGGGAAGTGATTGGGACGAATGTGATGAAAGTGAACATTGTGACCCATGCTACAAAAAAAAGCTACTTTAAGTCATGTTTGAAAAATGCTGAACAAATCAGGGTTGGAAATGAACAGCTATGCCTAGTTAGTTCCTTTAAAAGTTTCGAAAACAGTAACAGTCTGTCCTGTGTGCAAAGCTTTGTGATTCCACTTTTAAATTATTAAATGTTCTGAGCAGCAGATTTTAAACCAAAGGGCTTCGCAATTATCCTGTAAAAAAGGACTGAAAGTTTTAACACACACACACACTTAATTGTGGATGATTTATAATCCTGTCAAGAACACTTCCGTATGGAAAACGGCTCACACGCTGCTTTGGATACAATGCAGGTTGCAATGTCTCAGAATCACCGCGTTCGCAGTATATATTTAGCCTTCAGTATTTATGACTTGGGTTGGCCTCAGTGTTCATTTCAGAACTTTTGGGTTGTCAAAAGGCTTTTAGCGTATTAACCTGTCAGTAGTGGTGATTTAGTGATTTAGCAATTTTGAGGTGGGTGGAATACAAAGTGCAGATTTACATTGAGAACAGATATATGTCAATAAAAATCAAAACTCCAGATATTTTTACTTGACTGCTTCCAAGGTTTGTGTCTAACTGTTGTTCAAAATCAGCCCTAATTCACTCCAGTATGTGTTTTACTTGCTATGTGACTTAAGTGGATTAACACTCTCCAGTCCCGAGTTTTGACTAGTCCCACTACGGGGGACGTGTTTACTGGTGACCGTAAATGCTTTCGCGCTCTGCGGCACTCAGCCGTCTGGAGCCGTTGATAACAACATTGCGTTAATGTTACACGCTGATCTTTCCCAGAAAAGTGGGGAGCATGAGGACCCCATCTGCCCCTGTCAACTCATTAGCCGTCCTCTCACGTCTTGAGTAGCTCTTGTTACGGTAGTAAACTGCAGCTTTGAAGTTTTAATGGTGCCCTGAAACTCGACCGGGCCCTAAAACCGCATTTCGCGTTCCTGCACCCGGTGGCCAACCACATCGCACGCAGCTAGCCCCGACAGCGACTCAGCCCGGCACTTCGGTGTATGCAGTACTTATCATTTATAGACCCCAACATGTTGCTTGCATGCTCAACGCCAGTCTTTCAATCAGACTTGATTTGCGCTAACCTCAGCCTGATGTAGCAGTGGTCTTCTTTTTTAGCTGCGCATCAGGGTGACACATTTCTTAAAACTTGGTAACAACTTTTGAAACGGTTCGACATGAGCATCTTTGCACGTCAGAGCTTTGATTAAAACAGAGACCTTGATGGATGCTAGCCACAGCTGTTGCTGCAATTGTTCAAGCCTCTTGGACGCATCTCCCAGAAGGCATTTACAAAATGGCCATTAAATGTTAGCCTGTTTGTGTTTTTGTTTGTTTGCTTTTTTTAATGAGAGGTTACACCACTTTGCTTTCCAGAACTCGACTAGCATACCCCATATGTACACAAAATATCATTCTAGCATCTCGCTCGAGCTCTGGGTGTTTTTGTTTCTCAATTTAGCCAACAGGCAAAAATGCTAATGTATCCGCTAAATGCTAACTGTCATTTTTAGCATTTTTGATGTAGCATTTAATCTCCAAGTGCTCTACAGTTGTGGAATCCCCCCATCCACTAGACAGGGTCTCAGGCGGTCAGGTGGATGCACTGTGCATGTGAAAACAATCACAGCGCTGTGTATCAATGCTAATGGAGCATGAGGTGGTAAATAAAGGCCTGAGGGGTTCACGTGATTGACAGGACACCCCTATGAGTCACACTCCTGATCCCCTGGAGGTCGTTAGACATGCATAGTCTGGGAAGGGGGCTGGGGCGGGGGGGAGACTTTTTATCGTTGTATTAAAATGATGTGGGGCTTAATAGAAAACGTGGTAAAATTTATAGGACCTGGAAGGCAGCATTTAAGGGTGTATCCACTGAGAACTTCTTAAAAAATGCTGTGTTATTTCAGCCTCCCCAATAACATAACTTTTAAGTATACTTTATTTATTTTACAAGAGTTTTAGAATTATTTGTTAGTTGTTAAAGATGTTTTTAAATGTCTACAATTTTGCCCTGATTTCAAATGTAACTGCTTTCCATTATTAGGATTTTATGATCTTTTTCAGGATGCAGTGTATCTTACTTACATAAATTAATTTGTGTTTGTAAAAGATCTGTAATACATAAATTAAAAATTGTGAAACAAAAAGGGAAATCACGAAACAATAAAAATTACAGGCATTTAAAGTTAAAGTTTTACTGTAAATTTGTTACATTTATCATAAGGCAAGGAAAAATGTAATATATACACTGATTAGTTTTATTTTTCATTCATGATAACAATTTCAAAAATAATTTATGAAGGATTTGAGATATTAATGGTGCATTTGCTAATCTGAAGAAACATACAAGTTACGTATAAAAATATAATAACTCAAAACAAGGGAGGATACCAGTTATTTTTTCTGTGATTGAATAATAATATGTTATGTCTAAAAATCATTTTACATTTTCAAGAAGTGTATTTTTTCACTTTATTTTTCCTCTTAAAATATTTTTACTGAAAAAAATATTCAAACGCCTTGAAATCGACTGGCATCCCATCCAGGGTCCAGCCCAGCCTTGAGCCCTGCGTTGTCTGGGATAGACTAAGTAAAATTCTGGACTGTCTGCAATTCTCTTTTTTGGTGTAGTACTAATATCTGTCAGCAAATTGATGATTCTATGATTCTTCTTTTCACCAAGTCATTTTACAGCTGTTCATGGACTCGCTCATGTGAGAGCACTGCTAGACCGGTGAGACAGTGTGTCAGAGAATTTTGGGGTCGCTGTGATTGTATCCTTAAACCCACCAGCCTAATAATGTTCGTTCCATGTTCAAACTATTGGAAATGGAGAGGAAGATGGCAACGTAGATACAGAGTCATGAATGTCATCATAGAAATGTCCGATCAGAGTGTGACACTTTAGTGCATCACTTGTGTAATGAAAGACACACGTTCCTCTCTTTGGCTTCATCCTACCGTTTAATCCTGCCATTGCATTTCTCACAGCCAACTTGGGTATCACTACTGGGGTGAACTTCCCAACTCTGCAGGTAGGGGGACCACCTAATCTATGTCAGGAGGGACACTATGAACCTGAAAGGCCGCTGTGCTCGGCTAAATTGATTGGTTCGTCTCGTACTTTTACTGCTTTGTTTCCTTTATTGAAAGACTCATCCAGCTGTTTCACATTAACTTTAGTGACACCTGCATGATTATAGGAGACTGACCAATCAGCACACAGCAAGAACTCCAAGTGAATTCCAAGTGAATGGTTGAAATGGTAGTTTACAAACCTTGTTATAGCTCATAGTGTCCCTCCTGACATGGATTAGGTGGTCACCCTATCTGCAGGGGTCCACACAACGGCACTAATGTCACACATGACTGATGCAAAACGGGTCCCATTGGGAAAGGTAATGTACAACATTACAAAGCAGGACAATAATGAAATAAGACAGTAAATAATATAATAACACACCACATCAGTAAATAATTATAATGTGAATAAATACAAGTAATAATTGCAATGGCCAGAGGTTTCATTATGTTTTACGAAAACAGTTTGAGAACCGTGAAAGCGGCCCTCAGGCATGAAGCCTCGGCTCGCAGCTGTACGCTCCCTCGTCTCTGTAAATCTGGAATTCGGCGCCTCCTGCACTCTCTTTCCTTTCAGAAAAATGAGAGCTCAGATCTTCCAGGTCCAGAGCGGTGGCAGGGCTAAATCAAACAGCCGTCTCAGTGCCTGGCCACTGACCGGCCGCCCGGAGGGGCTGATTCCGGCCTCAATGCACCTCTGTGCTGGGAAGGGCCCTCACCGTACTCCTTGGGTGCTTCCCGTCCCCTTCTTCTGTGACCCCCTCTCAAGGGGAGATGTCCATGCAGGCATTGAATCTGATACTGTATAAACACCGGGAATAAAAGCAGAGTCACAGGAAGTTAATGAAAAATTCGGCGGAGAGTGAAACGTGGGAAAACAGTCTCCCCGCATCCTCGGCACGATGTTGTTTCTGCCCCCTCGTCCTGCCTCGGAACCCCCTCTCGCCCCACATGAGAACTTGCCACCCACCCTGGCTCTTCCTGCCCCTGACGTGGGCCAGCCCGTGAGTGTTGATCTATCTAATCACTTGCAGAGTCCCCACCCTGCAGAGGTCAAAGGCCTGATTTCCCAGACTTATAACAGCTAAAAATAATGCGGCAAGGAGCATCTACATACAGAACAACAAATGACAAAGAGTGCAACAGGACATCTGCACTGAGAACCACACATGCATCTACACGGGGCCCCATCCGAGAAGCACATGGGAGGAATCAGCTGACAGGAGGTCCACTCGCCATCAGCGAAACACACAACCTGCTTGAGGACTACAGGTGTGAAAACCAAGACCCTATAGTCAGCTTGGAGCCTATCCAAGGAAGCAGAGGGCATCCCAGGATGCTGATCCACCACAGGTGACACACAAACTACACTCAATTTAGAGGAGCCAATTTAGGTCAACCACATCTTTACACTGTGGGTGGCAACCAGAAGAAGCCCATGCAAACACGAATGTGGCAGATGCAGAAATAGAATTCTGCAACCCTGGAGGTGTCAGGCCACAGTGAAGGTCAAGGAGCCACTCTTCTCCAAGACTATGAATCCCACTTCCACGTTGGTGCTTTCCACAGAAATGTTTTGTATATTCAGGTCGTAAGACATCCATTAGCAACAGTAACGCTGCATCGTTAAATGGTAATCATCAACAGAGTGCCTACAGATTTTAATAAGGCCTCCACTGCAGTATAAGAATGTATGTACCTACTTCTTCTGGAGTTTAGATCTGGACAGCCTGGGAATCTACATGTGGCCTTCAACCATGATAGAGGCAACACATCTAAGACTGAAATGCACTCCTTAATATATGAGCAATATGTTGCCCATAAATATCAAGCAAAGATGTGCTTTTGAAATGAAGAGCCTTGTAAAAACAGGAATGATTTATTGCAAGCAGTGAAAGGAGCTGGTGATTCCGAGATAATATGAAAAGAGAATTTTGTCCGACGCCCCTTGATTGAGGTATGCTGAAGAGAAATGGACAAGGGGTGCTGGGCTGGCTTTACGACCTAATCAGAGCTGCACAGAAAGAATATAAAATTGGCAGGCGGCAGCATTTCTGTTGTTTAATTCCTGACTTTCTTCCCACACTGGTACGCGCAAAGTCATTTATCTGCATCTCATATCTGCTGCTTTGAAGAGAATAAAAGCTTCGTCGTCCGAGGGTTAGAGTCCCGTGTCACAGTTGGAAAACTTAAAGATCCGCCGCTTCAATCAGATGGCGACCCTCCAAAGTCACAGCGCCTCTCCCCACTATGAAAATAACAGCGTACGTTTTGGCGTTGGCACCAGATCAGATATAGGGTTTCAAAACCAAACTCACGGATACGCGAAACACAAGACAATAACAGCAAACATGTACGCCGTATTTTTAACTTTGATTATAAGGAGAGTCCGGCGCTTGATGAAACTTAAGAAAAACGTTCAATTTGAAGAAATTGCATCATACAATTCAGTATAATCATCCTGTACAATTTAATTCAGTTGCATGAATACAAGTACATTTCATGTTCCTTTGTTTTTGGGGAAATCAAATTGCCACAAAAAAGTACAGTAAGCGGATTGAATATAAACATTCTGTTTTTTATGCATTCATCTGCTCCATGTATATATGGCTCTGGCTAGCCGATGTGGAACATATTGCGTGAGCAGACCTCACAGTGTACTTATAGATCTGTAACCTAAAGGACAATGGTTAAAATTCTCAGCTAGGATATACTATAACTTTGATAGCTGGTTTTTAACTTCAACCGGCAATGCTTAAATTTAATCATCCAAATAGAAAAACGTAGTAATAGTAATTTGCCAAAACGTAAGAAATTACCTATCGTCAATGTATCTGGAGCTTATTATGAATCGATTGGGTTAGTAAGCTTGTGATTAAAAAGTAAAACAAGAAACGGCTTTTTTGTGGCCTTAATTTTTTTAGTAAAATGCGCAATATATCCGGGCAGAGGAAACCGTTTTATTTAACAAAATATGCCTGACAAGCCAGCCAACGGACCATAAGAAAGACCACTGAGCAATTGCAGGATAGGCTTCTAACTTACTGTTATTCTTATAACGGGCTTAATAATAAGGGTAAGCTCTATGCCGTTTAGCCATAACATTATTGCTTAAAAACAACATTATTCCAAAGTAGCTGGATTAATTTTTATAGGCTATAAGTCGCCTGCTGTTGCTTTCTATTTGTTTTGGTGTCGGTATTATTTGAATGTTTCGCTGTCAATAGTCCCAGACGGTTTTAACTGTGTTGAGGAGGTTATTGTATCGAAAATGTAGGTTTACAAATTTCCGTACAGTTTTGTTTCAGTGTGGCACAGAGTATTCTTTTTATTATTTCATTTTAAATTTTATTGCAGCTATTTTAATGAACATTGTAAATTAATGAATTTTATGAAGGGCTTAAAGAAAAAGAAGTATATGTTAATCCATTAATTTAATTTAAATTAAGGAAAGTAACATCCTTACGACGTTATTTTAAATCAGATATATGGAAGCATAATACCTAACAATATGAATTACTTAATGATACAGTTATTCTGCTTATCAGTAGAATTATCGTCCATGATAGCCTGTTAATTCAGTCGTAGGTTGCGCATGTTGAGATTGTTTATTGAGATTTACCGCGCCAAGGCAATGGATAAATAGTTGGGATTTGCTGCCCTCTAAAGGTGAAACAGAAGAGGAGACATTTTCTTACGTCTCCATTTAAAACTGACAGGAAATACATTAATTTAAAGCTTGATTTCCCCATTGTAATGTGTAATTACACAGATTATTTTTAAAATTCGTAGTTAATTGGAACACATGGTAATTTGTATTCTTCATAGATATTGATTTTTAGTAACATACAGCTGCTTTGAAAACACAGGCCTAGTATTCACAATTAGCTATGCGATTTTTGCGTAAGGCGCGCCTGAAGGCGTGGCTGTCAAGGGATCACGTGTCTTGCGGATGTGGGACTACATATCCCTAGATCCTGTGCGCGTGCTGGAATCGATTGTTTGCAGCCGTTGCCATAACTATGCCCCGTTTACGCCATCATGGCTAGCAGTCCTGCCCGTGTATATGCTGCTCTCGTACCGGCCAGGGGAGATAATTTGACAAATGAAAACGACGCCTGTTTGGGTTGGTCCGTTAAACGCCCCGGTCCGAACTACCGAAGCCCTGGGGGTGAGATTCAGGTGACTGGCAGCGCCGAAGTGACCAGCCCACCGGACCGGGCTGTGCTGTGCATCAGCGTTAGTAATGCCAAAGGGTCGGTGAGCGATGTTACCGAGAGTATAACCCGGAGGCTGGACTACATCCTGCAGACTCTGAGACAGCATGATGTTAAGGTATGCTTTATGCCAGGGAAGTGAGCATTTACATTTATCTGTTAGGCAAAACAACTTATGAATTAATCAGTTCATACATCGCAGACATACAGCAGAGAGATGACTTTGGTAAAAATTAGCCAGAATCGAGTACAATTAAGACAGTCGTGGAAAAAAGAAAATACACGAACAGTCTAAAACTATAACTGGAATTGAGTTGTAGTTTTAGCAAGTCTGCACAAGTTTAAGTGCACTTGTTTCTCTTTCTTTCCATTAAGTCGAAACGTCTGAATATCTAACCTTAACGAACTGCGTTTTACATGTAGAAAAATGTACAAGTCACAGCTTTTGGTCTTGCCAGCGATCGGTATATTGTACACTGCCAGTCGAGTTTTTACACACGAATTTTCTACATTTGCATGTTACTCACTTAACATTTACTAAAAATAAACTCAATATTCTTTGCTAACAAATACATTTACGGTATGTTCACCATGTGAGTACCTTTATTAGCAAGAAAAAGTCCTATCATTGATTCATCAGAGTAACCTCTTCTAGCGGTTATAACAGCAGAGAAAATTAGAGTAATTCTTTCTACATGGGATATTAAATACTAATGCTCTGTTTCATGGGATGAAACAGAAAGGACAGCCTAGAATGTGACTATGCCATCACCACACAACCAGTTAATAGGATGTCAGACCTGCATTGTTACTTAAGAATAAAAAATCAGCCGTTTATGAAATAAATGGAAAAGTGGTAAAAACCTGTGAGGTGCAAAAACTTTTGACTGGTAGTGTAGGTGCGAACGTGTGTGCAGTAATTAATTCCCTTTTTAGGAAGAGCACACAACTGTGACTAAGTCCGTAAGAAGAGAAGACGACATGTATTACATGGAGGCTGAGGTAATCGTGCCATATCGACTGCAGGCAGAGGGAACCTGGCCTTTTGAGAGCAAAGTGAAACTAGTTTCATTTCCTATCAGTTTTTTAGGTATTTTCTTGTTTTTCAAGCTGTATCCTGTGAAACCTACATCTGCACAGTCGTGCTGCTTGATCGCTTCCATGGTGTTTGTTTTGGGGACGTGAGTTAAATAAACAAGATGAAAACTTTTGTGGTGCTCGTATGTTACTCATTGATAAATGCTTACTGGTTATAATGGAGTGAAATTTTGGTTATGTGGCTGCTTACCTTCAACTATTGGTGTTGGCTTCTGATGCATGAAATCAGTGAGGTGGAGAGGGGATGTTGTTATTGAAGTGCACGACTGCTCTTGTGCGTTGGTATGAGATGGATCACCCTTCCTAACATGCATGCATTGCTGCTTATGCGTATGTATGCCCTCAGGTCAGTGCAATATTCACAGACTTCGGAAAGATGCAGGTTGTGAGCAACACACTGGTGGAGAAGCTGGACAAGACTGTGTCAGTGTACGCACCTCAGTTCTCTCACAGCGCCGAACACCTGGCTCAGCTGAGGTGGGCAGCAGCTTCACCTTCTCTTCAATGACCAAGTCAGTAATGGGCCGGCAAGCTGCTCATATGTCCAGCTGATGGAAACAACTGGAAGAACACTTTAGTGACTTGTTTGCCAGGTCAAACACTTATCCATTCTTCTTGAATGGATTCAGTTCCATAGAGCTTATTACTTGCTTAAACGCAAGTAGTATCTGTTGATTACGTCTTTTTAGTGGATACAGGGGTTGGACAATGAAACTGAAACACCTGGTTTTCGACCACAGTAATTTATTAGTATGGTGTACAGCAGGGGTGGGCAATCTTATTCGCAAAGGGCTGCTGTGTGCAGGTTTTTGGGATAACCTTTGGTCAGCTGTTCAAACCCAGGTCTGAGGACTTTTCAGCCAATCACTCCTCTAATTAGTAATCTAATTAGGTAGTTGCAGCGAAAACCCGCGTACACAGTGGCCCTTTCTGGGTAAGATTGCCCACCCCTGGTGTAGAGCCTCCTTTTATGGCCAACACAGCATCAATTCATCTTGACACATTTTGAGCCGTTCCTCTTGCAGAACAGTGGCCAGGTCACTATGTGATGATGGTGGAGGAAAACGTTTCCTGAGTCACTCCTCTAAAACACCCCAAAGTGGCTCAATAATACGCAGATCTGGTGACTGTGCAGGTCATGGGAAATGTTCAGATTCACTTTCATGTTCACCAAACCGCTAGTCTTGCTGTACAGGTGCATTATCATCCTGGTTAACGGAAACACCTGCAGGGTATAGTGTTTGAATCATTAGATGAACATGGTCCTCCAGAATGGTTCGGTAGTCGTTGGCAGTGACACACCCATCCAGAACAAATGGGAAATGCCATGATATTGCAGATCAAACTATCATTCTGGATACACAACAGTCCGTGGTAAGTCGAGGTACACATTTAATTCTGCAGTGAGTTGTGCAGCTATGGATACAATCTGGGTTAGTGCCCGGATGTCCCTTTCAGACAGTTTCCTCTTTCATCCAGTTACTCCTGTTGGATGTGGTCCATCCTTCATGGTGGTATGCTGACATTACCCTGGATACTGTGACACTCAATACACCACAAAGACTTGCTGTCCTGGTCACAGACATGCCAGCGAGATGCGGACCAGCTATTGTCCTCTTTTGAACTGTTAGGTCTTCTGTTTTATTGTGTGCTTTTGCTCTGCTAGCTCGATCTTCACACTCTGCGCATTCCATCAGTTAGAGCAATGAGTGAAGATTGGCCGCCAGGCCACGCATACATATGCGTGAATCCTGAACCACTATTGAGCTGGTGTTTGTTTCATTGTCCAGTCCCTGTACATACCATAGTAGTAGCAGCAAACACTTCTTAAGGCTTGGTGCCATTGTGGGTATCTACATGTGTCTCCAGGAGGAAAGCATGTGTGGCGGCGGTGGCCAATGCCCAGCAGAAGGCTCGCGAGGCATGCAGCCTGGTAGGACAAGGTCTGGGGCGGCCCTTACTCATCAGGGAGGAGGAGAGCCGGGAGTGGAGTGGGGACGGCGATGAGGCCACGCCCCCCCCACGGGCATCCCTGCAGCAGTGGATCAGACAAGCCACCGTGTCGGTGGCAGCACAAGTGTTTGTCACCTTCCAGATTCGGCCCAAGGAACGAGGAAGAAAAAGACACTAATACAGCATATTGTCTGTGGCAACTTTTATTACATCTGCACTGTGCAGCTTCAGAGATTCTGCCCCACACTACAAGTATTAACATTAAACTGTATAACTCTTCCTGACATTTTTTATATATACAGATCAATAAATAAGCTTTTCCAAACACGCAGTTTCTCCGAGGCACCTAAACACCACCTTTACCTAGCAAACCAGAGTTATGACGCATTTAAGTTTTCAGTAAAGCACAAAAATCACATAATTTCTTGACATGATGACAGAACCTAAAAAATTCCCAATAACACTGTACACATTTCAATAACTTAACCAACATTTTCCATACAGCTTCTGCATAATTTAAATCATGATTTCATCATCTTTCATTATTTAAAAAAATGTAATAACAAAGCATTCCATTTTCATTTTACTACACAGGGTATGTCCCCCCCCATGACTTTGGTACTCATTCAATCTCCATCAAGCCTGAAGTACTTGACAGAAATTGAGATGTATCCCTGGTCTCACTGAAGCACCGTGTAGGAGAGAGTTTCATAGTGCCAGTGGGTGCTGTGAGAGACGGTTCTTACATAACTCATCTGCCACTGCTCTGTATCTGCGCAGCCAGTGGCATCTTCTGCGCAGACGCACTTCAGTCCTCCGGGAATAGCTCCTGCAGCCAGGGCTTCATGACAAAACGCTCCCCGTCAAAGTGGCTGAAATAGTTGTTCAGCGTGGGGATGTCCGGCTGCCGAAAACACAGGGACACTCAGGGGCGGCTCCGACAGCGTTCACGCTGACTGCCGGTCACACACGGCGTACCCATAATGCACTCAGGATTTACACAAGCGCTACTTTTCAGAGTTGGGTTCACTTCATGAAAGTGGCCCATTTACTTCAAAAATTATTGAAACACTTTCATCCAAAGTGACGTACAACTGAGAAAGCAGGATTAGACAAGCTCTGGAGCAGCTGACTTAAGGTACCAATGGAGATATCACTCTGCCAACTATGGGATTTGAACTGGCGACCTTCTGATCACGGGTATTACTACGGGTACCACCACTATGATATGTAGATTTTTCATCCACATTTCTGTAGCCTGTTCTTCTATCACATTATTACGATCCAAATACATGCACATGCACACACAATACCTTGAAACCTGTGAAAAGCTTTAGCGACGTTTGGGGGAGATACCCCACCAAGATGGACGAGGGTCCTGGACCATTGAAGATCACCTTGTAATGAGGAGTGTCTTCAACTTTCTGCAACTGCAGGAAGCGCAAAACGTTTTAAATCTGCTTACTTTTAAGGTCGCAGCATGCAAAACAATGCAACAATGCCTGTTTTTTTTTTTAAGTTTCATATCCAGTTTTAACAGATTACAATAATAGTAATAATAAACTTGTGCTCCTTTGGGGTGCAATTCTCGCATATTTGCATCGATATTCTGTAACTGACCTGGATCACTGTGGTAGAAAAGCATTAATTCACATTAATTCACCTCCTGAGCCAAGAAGTGAGTGAAATGCGGGAAATGCCCTGACCTCGTGCTCCGAGTACATTCTCTGCATCCACTCCTGGGGGGCTTTCAGCTTCTCGTCCCAGCTGACGATCACGCCCACCATGTGGTTGCCTTGCGCCAAAACCACCTGCCCTACCCTATGCAGGACGTACGCTGGACGAGGGCTGCGGACCTCTTTGGACGCTGGGGAGGGTCCCCGGAGAAAACACGTTTTCAGGCCATTTTAAGTTGCGGGACGCAAAGAAAGAGTTCAAGGGCCGGCGTGGCTTCAAAACTGGCGCTCACCTCCGAAGTAGCCCTGGTTATTATCGTAGAGCAGCACCTCCAAAGCAGGAGATTCTCCCAGAGGATCCAATTGCTCCTCAGCAGCCGCGGGCCTGATTAGGACGGGCACACCGTTCAAACGCTCCGCTGGTGCGATCGGCTCCATAAACCGCACGTTTGAAATCGGATTTGACAGAAGCTTCTTACAGAAATTCAGATATCCATTGTTTCGCCCAGTCTGTCCACGCCGTCACATTCAGATGATGTTTCCTCAAGTCGTTCCAGACTCCAAGAAGCCTGCAAAAAAGTACATAGCAAACAAACGAAAAACGTAAGACATTTCAGAGGCAATGCCCATCCGTATAGGTGACAGCGACATCAAGAGTCACATGTACCGCATAGTGGCGCGGTGGCGCTCCGCCGACGAGGTCCCGGTCCACTTGGAGATGAGAAACTGAACGGGCAGCGCGGACAGAAGCAGGGTTATCTGCAGTAGCGCTACAGGTGATATCTGAGGCATCGTCTCCTGAATTCAGAGTAGGAACAGTCTTCGAGGTCGGAAGCACGTTGACAGATAACAGTAGCTGCGCCTGTTAACGGGATACATTATGGCTCCTCACCAACGTTCTGTACACTAATACCGAAATTAAGCAGATATGACGGCGCCTACCATAAGTCAACAGCAATATAGTATCGTAAAATACGTGCAGCATGTAAAAAATTTAAGACAAGCTCCCTTGTTTATGTTTGCTGAAAAAAAATCTCGGTAATGTATGTTTTCATATAGATAAAGCAACAATCACGTACCTATTCAGATGCAAGTGGTCAGTTTTGCTTCAAATGCTTTGAAAGAGACGCCAGTTGGTGCAGACAGTCGCTTGTAATTAGTGTTCGTCTAAGCGCTGAAACAAGACGACGAAAACGGGGTCTTTCCAGTGCCATCTGACAGTTTCTTTTGCAAGGGGCTGTAGTTTCACTCTAGCACCTGTGTATCTGAAAAAGTATTAAATGGACAAGCCGCTCAAACGTCCAATCGCAGGCGCCCACGAAAAGCAAAGGCGCCTCTCTAACTCCGCCACGTCAGGGGACGCGCTTCACATTGATGCGGCGCATACGGGCCGCCGCAGTGACACGGGGCTGCCGCAAGGGGGAATCGTTTCCGCGTTAAACGCACCGGCTCAGCGTCCGACTGCTGGCGGTAACGAATCACAGCTTGAGATGTTATACAAATGCTGAGCATTAGATTCCATTACAAAAATCTTTTAATTTTCAGTATGCAGAATACAGATTCCTTGTATATCCAGGTTTACTTGACTTTTATTTAAAAAAAAAAAGAATTACAAGACATGGAAACACAACTGTTTATTTCTTAAAAATATCAGTTATGTACTAATATGACAGCAGTACTCTACACATACATTCTAGGTGAGGTTTTTTTTGCCTTTGGGTTTTTTTCTTAAAAAAGTATACAAACTAACATAGAAAGCCCCCTCCCCAACCCTCCACAGTAGGACAAAATCTTCCAAACAGCCAGTAAGAAAAACTTAAATGAAATCGGCATAGGGAGAGATGGAAGCAGGGAAATCCCTTTACGGGTGGGGGCACAACACGGTTTTCACACACTTTTGGGAATCTTTAGCTGATCCCTCCCCCGCCCCACAGTTAAGTCACAAACACATCTCTGTGATTTCGGAACGTGTTACATACATCATGTACAATGCATTAACAGGCAGTCTGTCTGTTTTAAAAGGAGAGGGAGAAATCATAAGTAATGGTAAAAAAAAATACCATTTAAGCACAATTAAATGCACCAATATATCTACTGTATACCTGCTCGTATAATGACAGGATATGACAAAACACTAGAGCAAGAGCATGTAACAAGCATTGTATTTACACGTCAATTTTCCTACACAGTATAGATCGCCGTTTCATGACTTGTACCATGTTAAGCTTCCAGTGTATCACCAAACATGTATTTGGTTCACTGAACCTGCTTAAATGAAAAAAGGAAAAAAAAATTTAAGACATTCATGAAAGGTCCTTTAAAGGTAGCAGGACTGTACTACAGTGTTCAGTATGTTTTTGGCGATAACAAAAAACCTCTAAAAGCAGACAGGCTGCTGTTAAGTACAGAACCACACAGTGCACATGGTCTGAACAATACACGTCCAAACCCAGCCTCGGAGGCGTCGAACGCCTTAAATCATTTACAGAAGCACACCCCTAACCCCCAGCACATCCTGCGCTGCAAAGACGCGAGGAAAAAAAATCCCGAAGTATACAAGGCACAATCAAACAGGATTTTTCTGGGAATGCTTCTCCTGTGTCAGCATTAGACATGCCTGAAAAAGTGCAGCTAAAATCCATGCAATGTCAATGAAACATGGCTGCACATGACGGAGATGTGGCCACAATCAAACGAAGAGGAAAAACACTTTAAAAAGATTTTACAAAAAAATATAGGTGGTTAACCTAATCTACATATTTTTCCTAAGAAATAAACAATGTATTAAACTTCAAATATTGTAAGTGCATATTAAAGTTACACAAACAAATAAATTTGCTGTACCTTAGGTATTTTATATAATATCTTGGCTATGTAGTATCAACACATGTATATACTATGGACATCTGAAATACATCGAACAACTCTTTTTTAATCATTATTATTAAAAAAAAAAAGAAAGAAAAAAAAAAGATAAACTTAGGTCATCCAAGGTTTTGCAATGGCGTTGAAGTGCAAGCCATCCTTTTCAATCATTCCTGTTGGGTCCACACTACAACATACCGACACCGGGAAATGGGTCCACACCACCCCACACCACCATGGCCCTCCCCAGGCACACAAACACTTCAGGTCCATGTCAGTCTTTGGCAAATGTGTCATACTCCCAAACCTACATAAAACCGAAGGCTAAACAGCTGAGAAATGGGATGACAATGGAACATGGATAGTGTCTCATGAGATCAGAGTTCGTCCCACCACCAACAGGCACCTTGGTTGATATTTCCTTAGCCACCAGCTTGGAGATGTTCCTTCTTAATTTCACCTTCTTGTTTAAAAACGCCCTGTACCACACCGACTGTTTATTACTTTTTTTGTTTTGTCACTACGTTCCTTAATACCCAGATTCATTCGGCAGAAATGAGAAAAATCTCTGGAAAATGAGTTCAAGCCGTGGGCGGACGACAATGGAAATTCCCTGGACTTGCGTTTCCTGATATGAATTTAAATATGCCAAGGACAAAGGAATCGGCATTTTTTTGAACAGAGAGAGAAAATACCTTGAGATTCCCCCATTCAGTCTCAGCAGACAATGAACATAAGCCGAATTTCTCCGGGCACGAAGGTCCCCGTATGACAAAAAAGCCGGGTGCGGGTCGGCCCTGGTGCCATTATGATGATGCCATTTCAATTACGCCGGCCGTCCATCGTGACCAGCACGACATCGCCGCCGTAAAACCTGTCGCATCCTCATACTTTCGGCTTCGTGTACCCATCACGTACGGCTTCAACCACTGGCCGAAGTCGCAGGACGACCGTCATATACGAGTTTTACTTCTTTAAAAACGTACCATAATGCTGGAAAGCCAAACTGCATTATCCAGAGATACCAATCCGGAGAATCTGCGGGATACCGGGATATCTCATCCGACTTATTCCGTATTTCCTTGTATCTTTCTACCCAAGGTAATGCTCTCTGTAAAACTGTGCATGGGTGAATAGTAGCCTATATTCATATTAAATTCCGCAGCCAAACATTTAAAACAGTGTTTTAATTAGCCTACGTGATAAAATTGAAACTTGCGTCGCAGTTATTTCGGTCTCCCCGAACCACTGACATTCTGATCGGGAGGCACCGCCACTGATTTCTTCATTCACATACCGTTTACAAAGAAAAGAAAAGAAAAGAAAAAAGAAAAGACAAGAAAAACGGTCTTTGGGAAAATGCGTCTATAGACCTCCACCCTCGCTGGGATATCCGCAATGTTCGTTTTCAGATCCGCTGCGTGATCTACAGTTTACTAGATATTAAAAGACTCTTAAAAGACTAAGCGCTCGAAGAAACCAGCGAGACTTGATACTTATTCTCTCGGTAGCAGGGTTACGCCAATTCCTTCAATACGTAAAGCTAATGAACCAAGCGTCCCGTCAGAAGATCTGACTAAAAGAGGCCTGCAGTAACAGAGGCAGATCTCCGCACAAACTGCGTCCGCTTGGGCACCCAACGTGTTTACTGGCCTTTCAAAACTGCCAGCTGCCGCAGACGTGGAGGCAAAATCTATACACGTGGTCCGCGGAAAATATCAGCTATACTATAGCAGCCTGCCAGTGAAATGGTTTAAGTAAAATGCGTTTAAGATTGAATGATTCATGTTAAACCATATAAAGGCACAATTTATTGCTAAATTTAAAGTCTGTATTTACTCTTAATATTCAAGACTTAAGTGTGTGATATAATAATGGAAAAAACTCAGAATTGAAAACAAACGTAAAAGACAATTCCCTATGCCGTTTTCAATTTTTTTTGCTTTAAGTTCTGAATAATGTATTGTACGAGGTCACTGTACATCGTTTTACGCCATATGGCCAAGCTGCAGGTGGGATGGTGGATAAGGACTCAAGAAACCAGAAGCCTGTGAGTTCTAGTCCCTGGCAGGGCCCCAAACGTACACTTCAAAACAAGGTAAAGTATACAGCTGTATGAAATGGCCAGAGGAGAATGCCAGGTCGCTTTGGATGAAAATAAATAAATAAATAGTGAGATCACAACTGGGATGGAGTTATCACATCTACCTCTGATTCATGGGGGGGAATA
>JAODLD010000045.1:19853897-19884190 GCA_026781065.1 Mormyrops boulengeri | reverse complement strand
ACGAGACCTAGCCAAGGATGTGACCCTCCCCACCCCCTTTGAGCCCTACCTGAGGACATGACCATAACCCCCAACCCTTTCTCCCTTCGAGGCCTACTCGAGAACGTGACCGTATCCCCATCCCCCTCCCACTTCAAGGCCTACCCGAGGACGTGACCCCCATCTGGGGAATGAGCTGCTCCTCCCGGCAGTTCTCCCGGCCGGGCACCAGCCTCTGGAAGCGGGAAGGGTGGGGGTTCCCATCCACGTCCACCAGGAAAGGGGGGGGCATGAGGTGTGGGGCCTGCTGGGTCTGCTCATCCAGCACGTAGTTGTTGGCGTCGCGGATCAACGGCCTGTAGTCAGTGTGGAAGAACATCTGATCTGCAATCTAAAACATTGAGAGGTCGCAGAGTTCAATGGGCAAGCCTGCCACCAGCAACCATGGGACATTTCAAACAAACAAGAGGGACAATGGCACATGTCATCAACAACAAACATCAGAGATTTAACATGCTTTAGTCAAAAGGGCACAATATTGATCACAAGACGGGCAGCTGTGTACCATCACGCTACACTGAGGTTACGCGATGAAGACATAGGGGGGCGATCACGGGCGTCTGGAGCGACGGGAGGGCCGCCTACCTTATCGTACTTGCTGCTGGAGCCGAAGCCGAAAATGAGCAGGTGTCCGTGGGAGTCAGTGCAGGCGAAATGCTGGCCGTCCGGCGAACACTTGCAGTCGAACACGGCGCCGTGGCCCTGTCCCTCGATCTGAAAGCGGTGGAACGACCCATCCTAATTACCATTTAACGGTAACGTTTAAGTAAAGAAACCGCACCAGACGTTACTGCCGCTGATCCTCAACCGTTACCATGGAAGCGGAGCAGGGGGAAACGATAATTACAGAAATTAAGAAACTAAATAATGAGGATAATTATAGGAAATAAAACTTACTCCGGTCAAAAACTAGATAGTGCTATCTAGCTGACTCATTATTATATGGTGTCTAAGACTTACATGATGGTTACGTGACACCAAAAACAATCAGGCAGTTAAAATCAAGGAACTTCACGGAAAAGGAAAAGCAATTAATGAGTCAGAGTATGAGGGAAGACAGTGAACAAAAGTCACAAGTGTGGGGTCTAGCGGGTACCATGTTGAAGTATGAGCGGATTTTCACTCCTCTGGCCAGATCCCAGACAATGGCATTGCCGTCATGCCCCGCGGAGAACAGCACCCTAGGGTCAAAGGGATGCGGCTCCAGCACAAACACTTCGTCCTCGTGCCCCTGTAAGATAAGCCATCGCACCGTTAGCGGCGAATAGCGACGTCCTAAAGCGTCAGTCAAAAACAAGAAAGCAAATGATGAAAAATGATTCTGAAATGGTATAACCATCCAATACACGTAACCAGAGCAAGGGTTAGGCTATTATACAGCTAAAATGCTGATAATCTACTTCATTTTTGTCTAGCACTCTTCCCACATCACTGCACTGAGGCGCGTCACCATGTACACCTTCGGAGAACAACTACAAACTTGGTGCTTCCGGTCATTTCTTGCAAAATCAGTCCTGTTCGTGTTCAAACCACCCGTACGGACGTCAAGTGATGCTGGCATGTATTTGGAGGGGACAGCGTGCCGCCGTCCCGTGTGACACGGGTGTGGTGCTCACCGTGAGGATATGGATGAGGTTCCCCGTGTAGGAGTTCCAAACCTTCAGGGTGAGGTTGTTCGCTGCGGTGATGACTGTGTTGTCATGGCGATCCCAAGCCACCATCGTAACTTTCAGTTTGGTGACTTTGTCTTCCAGAGGCGGGGGGTTGCTCCTATTGAAGGGGGGGTGGCGCAGACAAGCAGAGATAAATTTAACAAGTGCCTATTCAATATTTCACCTGACCTAGTTAATGGACAGAGGGGAAGGGAGGGAGAGACGTCCCACATGCCCAGGGCTGCGGGGCAGACGAGGGGGGGTTGGTGGAGGGCTGTTCCTCACCCTGGGAGCTTGCTAGCCATGTCCAGCAGGATACTCCTCCACTCCTGCTGGTGTAGCTGCCAGATTCGCGCTGTACCATCTCGGCTGCCGCTGACAAACCTAAGAGACACACACAGAGGAACACAGTGAAGGCTGTAGCAGACCAGGCGTATTCGCGCACACACAGTGCAGGGCGCAGTACTGAGACTATACATACACAAAGAGGAATACAGTAAAGACTGTAGCAGACCAGGAGTATTTGCGCGCACGCAGTGCAGAGTGTAGTACGGGGACTATACATATAAAAGGAGGATTCAGTCAATACTGTACTGAACCAGGCATATTCCCCCACACAGTGCAGAATACAGCAGTGAACCTATAGAGTTGTGCTTTTTTTTTAGATTTTAAGAAATGAATTCATCACACCTAACATTAAAACTTATATATCACAAATATTACACATTGAATCCCCAAATAAATGTAGAATTAACATAATGGAAGTATAATTTGGAAGTTAAATACTTACAAACTTGTGATATACGGATTATTCATTTCTAACAAAACTTCTACTTGCAAACAAGCAGAACGTCAAGTTCAGTGCTTCCAAAAAGATCAGGTGAGCAGATGGCAATAAGGAAGTAAAGGGCAGTGTATTACAAGCAGGGCTGTCAAAGCACGACATTTATTTTACACACACACACCTCGGCGTTTAACTGTATATACAAACATGCAAATTAAATCCTATTTGGCAAACGACTCTAAAAACAAGCTTGACAACCACTGAAAATGCACTTAACAGCTGGAAAAATATTCATTTTCAGATAATAGCCCTGAATAAAATAAAACAAATATTGCAAATTACATTTTAGTCCTATTTATGCCTCTGTCTGGCATTTTTTTTTAATGAAATTAACCAGGTAAGAATGTTTCCTCTCCATAGGTTTCCCTGTGACACGCCCCTAACCGCATGGTTCTAGCTGTGATTCTGTGCACGACTGAACCTCTCGCACTCTATAGCCAGGAAGGGATACTACAGGTCCCTATTAAAAATCACTGCTCATATTATTCTCTCATACATGCAATACTGCATATGTTAACAAACAAGAAATAATTCATTGCATCTTTAGAATCAATGGCATGCATTAGCACGTTAACTTTCATAGCCGTCCTATACACACACACTGAAGAATACAGTAAATACTAAGCTTGGGTGGTATGACGGTATTACGGTATAGCCCAGTATTTAGGCATCAAAGGTATTATTTTAATACCGTAAAAAATACAGATGCTCCCCTTTCTATGAAACTGATGTGTTGCACAGTGTTACTGGTGATTGAAGTGTCACTAAAGTCACAAAAAAAAAAAACACACAAGTCAATGAATAACGCGCGTGTTTTGGTGACTGCCACAAAACTAAATGCGCGGTGAATGCGCCATAAACTGTAGCATAGGTAAAACCTAGTACAGGTGATCTTCTAACTCTACAACAAGTCGTCGTCTCCTTGTTCCCCTAGCGCTTCCACACCCATAAGCCCATTTAGGCTCACTGATTCCAGAGTTCATAGCAGCATACATGATTAGCGTTTTTATTTTTTTAAATACCATCATATACCGTATACCGCCGTGACATATCTAGAAGGTATGATGCATGAAAATAGCTACTGCCAAAGCCTAGTGAATACTGCTGTGGACCAGGCGTATTTACACACAGGAACACACAGTACTGAACCTCCATGTAAAAACACAAGGATACATTACTTAGTTACGTCAGCGATCACTGAAAAGCCACTGTGACTGTGAGTATCTGTGAGTGAGGACCCTGTGATGGACTGATCCCATATGTGTTCCCCCCCCCTCCCCGACTTCGCAATTCCAGAGACAAGCTGCAGGTTCACGGTGTTCCTGTACCGGATAAGTGGTCAGAAGATGGATGGATGCAGACAGAATGTTTGTCTGTATATATGGGGCAGGAGGAAACACAATAACAAGCCTGTTATTCAGGGCTGCTTCACGTCGCGCCAGCAAACGGGGCTTCCTGCTGCCATTTAGCCTCCTCTGTGCATCTCCATTAAGGACAGCCCTGAGAAACCAGATCCACTGGTGGATCTTCAGCGGCAGATAATGTGCGCCTGCTGTCATTACACTTAGCTGGGGAAGCGCTTTTTATCTCAGGGGGGCGGGGGGGGACACAAAACCACTCTCTTTGTGGCTGGGGTGCCTGGTAAACCACAACAGCTGATAGTTTAGTTTCATGTACTTGCTGTTACTTTGAACCTGGTTATCTGGGGTTTTTGGGGGAAAAGGTAGGAAAGTTATCAGACGAGACGATGAAGGGGTGTAAGGTGTAAAATTTTAAATCGCATTTCCTGATATAGCAAAAAGAGACACTGTAAAACACGACAAACTGAAACAACGGACGGGCCAGCGAGAGGAACGGGACAACAGTCGATAAAAATCAGGAAGGTAAAACCTGCAGATTAACTGACCATCAGTGGATTTCTGAAAGCCAGCAGGGGGCATGACCTTTGAACCCATGAGACAGTCAGCAGACTGAATACGCGGGGGCAGTTCGGTGCCGCGTCGATGTGCAGGGCGCAGGTACAATCAGGGGAGACAGGCATCAAGAGCGTCGTGAAAAGTGTTTGCTTTCCGGGAGCAGGTGTGTTTGTGAAAGGTTTTCCCAGGAGCTCTAACACTAAGCCTCCACGACCACGTTTTCAACTGAAATGCCTCCCCCCACAGAGAAAGTGAGGTGGCAACATTAATTCACAAACCAGTACCTGAGAGATGGTGTCACTGCAAGATGGCACCAGTGTTTCATTCGTTACATTACGTTATTTAGCAGATGCTTTTATCCGAAGCGACATGCACATTTTTGACAAAGCAGGGTAGGAGTCACTGGAGCAACTGGAAGTTAAGTGCCTGCCTTTCTGAAGAGCCCAATGGTGAAATCACTGGGCCGATCATGGGATTTGAACTAGCAACCATCCGATCACAGGTCCGGCATCCAAACCTCTCAGCCACACATCGCCCTTCAAAGCCTTCACCATCGTCATCGCCATCTCAGAACATTAAACATTTAACCAGCAAAATGGTCTTTAAAGTACCATGAAACCGGCTCAGCTTGACTAGCAGAAATGAAAAGTGCCTGAAGGTGCTATATGACCCTTCCTGCTGCATAATTACACCTCGGAAATTCTGTTCTTTCTTCCACAAACTCAGACCATGTCCCAACACGTCACCAGTTCTTGTCGGACAGCCTCGTCTCCACTTTCGCTCGCTCCCACCGCCTTTCCAGTAAAACCCACCCAGGAGGATTTTGGCTCGCGTCCCACCATAAGAAGCGCCCATGCTCACGGTCACTAAACAGCCCATTGTTTCTAGGGTTTGAGGCACCTAGGGATTTGCTAGTTACACTTACGGGACAGCACGGGATAGGGGACTGGGGGGGGGCGTTCGTCCTTTCTACTCACTCCCCCAGGTGTTCAATGTCCTGAAGAATCTTAATAAAAATTTAAAAAAAACTCAAACACTAACATCGTGAAATATGATCACTTACCGGTCGCTGCAATTGGAGAACTGTATACTGTCCACTTTATCCTGTTGAAGGAGAGTGGGGAGGGGGGGACGGATACAGCATGTAAGTCACATGACATGATATAAAAACAGGGACAAACAGATGTGAGGTGGGATCAGAGGTACGTACAGTATGCGACTCCAACTCCGATATCTTCTCCGGTTGCCCGGAACCGAAGAAATAGACTCGGATGACATGATCTGTGCTCCCTGTTGCCAAGAACATTCCACCTACAAGAGGACAATGACAGTCAATGAAGAGCTGAAGATCTTCTAATCAAACAACACTCTTGGCATGATGGCATGTCATTTAGGAGCCATTCAATACCCCTATATCCTTAGATGTGGCAATGGGATGAATCACGCAGAGGAACGGACTGTGTTTACAGAAAGCCCTGTGAGAGTAACGTTCCCTTTTCCTGAGAATACGTCCTAATGACTGGTTACAGCAAAGCCCTTCCCAGCGACTCATCTCTCATGATGTATCATATTTCTGATGCAGTGGAGGCACATGGCGAATGGGATGAAGAGGCAGCGGCGAGGGACCGAAGCGCGCCGAGGACGACAACGTACCGGCACTGAAGGAGGAGCAGATCATTTGTACCCCAGGACGAGGCCGCTCCGTGAACTTACTGGGTCTTGGGCTGTGAAAACAGGGGAACTCAATTCAATTCAATTCAATTCAATTCAAAAAACTTTATTTGTCCCCGAGGAGCAATTAGAGGCACACAGGGCAGTTGAACAAAGGACACAATGACAAAGTGCAACAGTATTTACAGTATTTAGAAGAAGCTGTGCAAAATTACAGTCAATCAAGTAGATGAGAAATGAATAAATATGTAAAAGGGAGGGATTGTTAGTGGGCATGGGGGGGGGTCAAGTGCAGAATGAGTGACTGGTTCCAGTGCAGGGAGGCGGGGGGGAGAAGAGAAGTCTGTGAATTGAGAAGTTGAACAGCCCTGGGAACAAAGGTCGCTCTCCTCCTCTGTGTCCTGCAGACGGGACAGCGGAGCCGTAGTCCTGAGGGGAGCCACTCAAATTCCGGGAACAGAGCATGGAAGGGGACCTGCAGAATCCTGCACGCTGTTCTTAGAGTTTGCTGCTCACATAGGGATGAAAGTGCTCTGACCGGGAGTCCAATGATCTTAGAGCAGACTTTCACTGTGTTGTGTAGGCGGGTCCTGTGCTGCAGGCTGGTGGAGTGATACCAGCAGGCGATGGAGAAACAGAGGACACTCTTAATGAAGGGTCCGAATATGACCTTGTCGACCCCAAAGCTGTTGAGCTTCCTTAGGAGATATTGCCGCTGCTGACATCTCCTTAGAATGTCCTCTGCGTTGGGGGCAAACTTTAGGGTGTCGTCAAAGATAGTGCCCAGATATTTGTACTCCTCCACCACCTCCACTTCCTGACCGTGGTTTATGCTGACAGATCCTGTCGCCAGCTCCCTCGGTTTACTAGAGAAGGTCACCACCATGTCCTTGGTCTTCTCCACGTTTAGCTCCAGGGAGGCATTGTCACACCACTGCACAAACCTCGGAGACACCTCAGAGACAGGCACCTTTTCCAGGCGCAGATAAACACCCCCTTTACGGCAGAGTGAAGCATTTGCTGCCATACAGGTTACAGCTGAAAGGATTCACACTGATTCTCCCCATACCATGAGCTACCCATCGTATGCCATCCATGGAACTTTGAGTCTGTGCCGGCTCAGCTCACGCATGCATCTGTGAATAATGGGGAGTGGCACTGACCTGAACTTTAGTGTCCTGGCGTCCCACTGCCAGAAGCAAATAGACCCATCAGCCCCAGTGGAGGAGAGGTACCTCCTGGCTCCATTGCACAGCGGGGAGAACTGGGCAGAGAGACCACGGCATTGCAATATATCCTCCGCGCCACCAGGGGGTGCAATCACACAAGCATACAACATTTAATAAAACGGATAAATTATGCATAAACATACCCTGAACATTGCCTGTGTCCACAAGACATGAACAAGCCCCCTTCCAAATATATATTGAAATAACTGAATGCCACAGCAGCGCCTCCTACCTGTAAGGAGGTAATGGAAGCGCCATGGCCATCCAGCACAGCCAGGGGCGCGCAGGTTTGCAGGCACCAAACGCGGATCATCTTATCGCAGCTGCCCGAGGCGATCATGGTATTCTCGTAGTTGACGGCCATATCAGAGATCTCGGCAGCGTGACCGCGCAGCGTGTTTAGCAGCCGACCATCGTCAGTCGCCCAGATCTTCACCAGACAGTCGTCCGAACCCTGAAGGCGGGGGGTCCGAGAGAGAGAGACAGCATTAAGCATGTATCAAATATGAAAATGGTAATACTCCTACAGAAGGGATTCTGGTTTCATTCCGATGAACCCACTCTAAGTGGAAAATTATCGTAAGCAGAATGACAAATTAGTAAATAACTACCGTCATGGAATAAGTAAATGAATAATTACAGCAACTAACCAAATACCAGTAATTGTGGTCTTTTATTTACTTTTCAAGCTTATTTGGTTATAAACGGAAAGAAAGAAAAGAAGAAAAAAAGGAGAGAAAAAAAACGTACGATACGATGTTAAACATTGCATGAATTGTATACTTTCGTGATCGCTACAGAGGCTGGAAACATGGCTGCTGCCATCACCTGGAATAAGTACGAAGTATTGTATGGCATATCGTTACCCCGGGAGCAAATGAATATTTAAAGTTGAATGTGCACCGCTATCATACCATTGAGGAGAAATATCATTAGCCGAACCATCGTAAAGCGAGGAGCAAGTGTATATAAATTATCTTCTTTCAGTTCAACGCTGAAGATTACATTCCTCCATCACAGTATTCAACTGAAATGAAAACCTAACAGGCTTTTGAAGAAGCCTTCCAACTACCAGGTTCTACGCAGATGCTGAGTTCTTTTCTTCACACTTAAACACCAGTCGGTGTACAGTAATCATGCTATGAAAGTATATTTTGTGAAGATTACTGAGCAGCTCACACAGAAGGGCAAAAGCAGGATTGTGCGTGTAAATATATTATAAAGCCCATGGTATGTGAGAAAACCTCAAAATTTGTCTTGCTTTTGGGTCTTCAGTTAATACCAAAAAAATTAAGCATTCGTTTCACTGAAGACTCCCCTGTGCAAAAATACATACACATGAAGATAATACCAGGGATCAACGGGCTGCATTTTCCGTGGCTGATCCCAATTGCTGATTTTTTTAAACCAGACCTGCAGATACCAATGCAGGCCGATTCTGATTATATTAGTCTAAAATAATTAGCAAACTATTTTAATAAACTGAGCTTTCTGCAAGCAAAATATTTTAAATAACCGTTTCTAATGAAAATGGCTCAGCAACTGTCAAATTAAATTGGTCATTCCAAATGTTTTTGGGGTAGTTCTTTCACGGAACACTTTTTGTTCATGTCTTACACAATGAATTTAATGTTTTCATCTCTGACTGCAAAGAATCTCCACACGACAGATGTGTTTCCCCATTAGTGTTTAACCTCACCTATCGTGTGATATTAGTGGGGGAAGGGAAGATACGGGATGAGGGACACGACTGTGGATGGAACCTGAGTCTATTCATAACATTTCTGGTTATAATCACCATCCACAATATAAATCATAATTTTGGAATGTTCATAGCAATGCTAATTAACTATTTAACAACCACCAGCAAGTCTATCCTGAAACACTGCTTGTAGCATTATAAGAATAAACCTTATTATTAAGGTAGGTAAAATACATATTTAAAAACTGACTCATTATATAAAAGTGCTTTTACACACTATTGAACTTCCAAGTTTCATGTACAATGAACATTTATCACTTTAGTTATTAACTGCACTCTTCTGATCTCAGTTTACAAAAATCACATAATGCATAGATAAAATAACTAAATATATGCAATTCTTTGAATTTCTGCATCAGTAAAACGTGTTTGCTTTTGTCTGGTTACTTCAGAACGCGTGGAACACACTGCACATAGCTAGGCATTCTGCGTTCGCTCACGGGCACTAATATTTCAGGTGGTTAAGATGATTGGCTGTGTTGCAAACTATTTCCACACAATCAACACAGAACCTTTCTTGGAAATTACTCCTCATCAGCCATACTGCACACTATATATTTGAGAGTATAGCAGACCTATCTATGGACAGTGTGCCGTTTACCATGTGACACAAATGCAATATTTTTAGCATGTAAAAAGTCTGCAGTTGCCAACTTTAGTCAGCTGGCTGAAGTGAGATTTTCAATTCGAGACAAGTCTGCACACACATTTACAGGGGTTGGACAATGAAACTGGAATACCTGGTTTTAGATCACAGTAATTTATTAGTATGGTGTAGAGCCTCCTTTTGTGGCCAATACAGCACCAATTTGTCTTGGGAATGACAGATACACACCTAAAGGGATTTTGAGCCATTCCTCTTTCAGAAGAGTGGCCCGGTCACTAAGAGATGCTGGTGGAGGAAAACGTTTCCTGACTCACTCCTCCAAAACACCCCAAAGTGGCTCAATAATATTCAGATCTACTGAGATAGAGTTATTTATGTTGACTTTTAACGCAATGCCAGGAACTAGGGCTATATTCATGGCAAGAGCACTACATATGGACAATAGATCAGACTGAACAATCAAAAACGTACAAACTTCATAAATATAAAATGTTACAAAATTAAAGCAATCTAAATAAGATGCTTAAGATTAGCTTTTGATAGATTTTTTTTTTTTTTTAATCTAAAAGCGCCTTTGGCTTGACTTTATTAAAAACCTCTTTTGACAAGTCAGTAAAATGGTAAACACACTAAGGCAAAAAGAAGGACAAAATAATAAAACATGTTTAACATAAAGGAGTTTTACTTACAGGACATGCAGGTAAAGTACAAACAAGTGGGTCAGCCCAGTATGACACCTTGTATAGGCGACCTGGTCCCAATGGTTTTTAAAACTGACTGTTGCTCCATTTTTAATAACGGGTAATTTCCTACAGTTTGTTATTTATGCAATTGTTTCATTAACCTTTGCCATATTTTCATTACATACCCATTCAGAACAGGTTTGAGGTGTGTCTGAATAGCGCTCACGTCTGCTTGTTCATTACCAGGCAAACCGCGATGACCTGCGTCCCAGCAAAAATCAAATGCTAAAATTCGTTCTTTTGATTTGTTCAGGATGACGTTACACGTCTTTAGGTCCCAGGGAGAGATGCTACAGATGCGAGTCTGGTTCAGGATGACGTTGGGCGTCTTTAGGTCCCAGGGAGAGATGCTACAGATGCGAGTCTGGTTCAGGATGCGCAGGTCGATATTTAGGTTTAAATGAGCTTTGATCTTTAGTCCCAAAGGATGAATGAGTTAAGCCTGGATTCGTATAAATTTGAATATTTAGGGAGGAAAACTCCCAAGTTGGCCAGATTGCATCTCTTGGTCCATAGCTTAGCTGTATGTTGCAGAGCTAGTTTCTGGCATGTGTTCTCAAGCGAGCATTTGCAGGCTCTCACATATAACCTAAAGCCCCCTAAACAAGATGCATGCCTTGATGAACACTATCCAGTAACTGTATCACAAGATTGTCTAGCAGAGCCGTAAACAATACTCCTATAATCCAATTTTGAGTGTATCAGTGCTCTGTATAAGTGTAAACCTTACTGCACCCAGCTTTGGGTTTGCCAAGACTCTTTAAAACATTCTGACACCTTCTTCTAATGTGGGATAAAAGGACACCACTATAAAATACCTGCAATATAATCCCTAATCAACTATCAAAAATAAGGAACTCTGCATTTCCTACTTTCAGGGAATTTCTATCCAAAAACAAGTCTGGGGTCTTTATGAAAAGATCATAACTGGCAAAAATGTAGAGAGATGATTTTCATGGTGGAAAATTTAAAACCAATTTACTACTGACCAACTATGGATTCTGTTTATTAACAACTACAGTTTCCATTCAACTGCGTTCATATTTTTGCCTTTGTAGCAGAAGCAAATCTATATCTATCCCAATCACATTCGCAAGGCTTAACTTTCATACTACAGTCATGCGTCACTTAATGACAGAGATACGTTCTAAGAAATTCATCGTTAGATTACTTTGTCATTGTGTGGACATCATGCTGTATGCTTGCGCAAAACTAGATCGAATAGCTTACTACACACCTAGGCTACAGTATAGCTTTTAATAGAAAGTACACTTCAAGATAATGAGAAAAAAAATTTGTAAATACATAAACCGGTAACAGGAGTATTATGAAGTATTATGTACTGTACATAACTGCATGCACTGCACTTTTATATGACTGGCAGCAGAGTAGGTTCATTTACACCAGCAGACCCACAAAGATGTGAGTAATGTGCTGCGGTACGACGGTACGACTATATTACTAGGCAGCACTCATTTTTCAGGTCCATTACACTGTAATCTTATGGAACCACCCTCATATATGTGGCCTGTTGCTGACCAAAACGCCATTATATGGCAGACCACTGTAAAAAGAGTAATAGATAAAATACTTACCCGAGATACTCTTTACTCGTGTATGTAAACCTGTTTGGTAAGATCTGAAATAGATGGACAAATGCCCCCTAAGATGCCCCCTAAGACTCAATTGATCCAAGTCTTTCAGCATTGTCACACTTTTAAGTTGTACTGTAGATTTTATACAACCCAAACAAAGTGACACTGCTACATTCTTTTCTGATAAAACCTTCATGCACATATGTTTCCAAGCTGATGAGATGATCTAAAAGTACTCTCAACTTGTCTGAAGCCACACAAGAAATCGCCGAGATGATTGTTAGTCTCCAGGTACCACATAACATGACCATTAACCATCCTTTCCATGATTTTACATTGGCAACTGATTAAGTAACTACTGGGCAGTAGTTATTTGGGTCAGGATGGCGTTTGTCAGGCTTGGGCACAGATACAGTTTCCACTTCTTGCCTGGAAGATAGAATATAAGAAGTTAACAAAAAGCTACATTTGCTACTGTCGCGGCATTAACTACACTGAGCTTTTATGCTTCTTCTCGCGATGATGTCTAGCAATGTGTGTCCATATGTTCCTCATATTACCACAATAATTACATTTCGCAGGACATACAGCATGTCTCATGTCCAACTCCTCTTTACTGTTTAAATTTTGAAAGCCAAAGTTCCTCCATACATTGGATTTAAACTGTGGAGGAGTAGCATGAATCTCTACTGTGTCGTCCGCCATTCAATTCAAGTAGTGCAGGCTATAACCCTGAGTTCCTTTAAATCAGAGCTAGATAAGATTTTAACAACTCTGAGCTATTAGTTAAGTTCTCCCCAGACGAGCTTGATGGGCTGAATGGCCTCCTCTCGTTTGTAAATTTCTTATGTTCTTATTCCTGTTACTGCTAAACAAACTTCCTACTTCACGGGATTCTATGCCACCTGTTAATGTGGGACTAGCTTAGAGGGCGCCACCTCTAGGATTATAGAGGAACTGCAACGTTTCTCCACCTGAAATACAAACATTTGTATAATATACAATAATAATAATAATAAAAAATAATATTATAATAATTATATATAATAATTTATAATTAAAAAATGATTTTGGAGTTAGTGTAGCAATACCTGAATCGTGGCACAATAGAATCACAATACAGAATCGATTTTTCCCCATCTATATTTGATTTCTTCAAAGACCTTAAAAGCTCGACCGTGGTAAAAGGTTTTAAGAGGAGAAATTTTCCTGTCAACCTCAAAAAGCCCGGACTTTCTCTTCAGAAGAGTTCTTTTCAAATGTTTCTGCCAACTTCTCTGCCATTTCTTGTTTCACTGCAAGTAGCGCGCCCTGATGTTTAATGTGCTGGATCTGAAACCCAGTTTCCTTCCAGTTCATCTTACAAATCAGATTCCAAGCCTTTCATGCTGGTGTATTTGAGGTCGAGTTAGAAACATTGTCTCTAGCTTTGCTTCTTGGTTACATTAATGATCCTACGAGCTTGTGCCTTACATATTTTTTACTTTGTGAGGCTTTCAGTTGTTGGATGTCTAAAGAAAACACTTTCTGCTTTTTTCCAAGCCTGGATTTCATTTTGGCATCATTACAGCAAGGAATACAAATACCTTTGAGTTTACTGCCGTTTTAGGGACACTGGTTCTTTAAATTAGAATAAGTGCATCTTCAATGTCTTGTTCTATACAAAACTTCTCATAGCAAAGCATTTCAAAGCCTTTCGCAAACTATCACCTCCCCGAGTATCGTTTCTCAGCATCTCCTTTATGGCTTATGATTACGGGGAAATGTTCAATCCCACAAAGAGCTACCCAAACTTTCCAAGAAAGGTGACTAGTAACTGAGGTTCACAGAGAGTAAGATCAATTGCTGAATTTGTTCTGTGCCCTGGGTGTAAATAAGTATGAGATTAATCATTCAGCAAACAAATTATGAGATTTTCAAAAAAAAATTCAATCTACCCTTTCATATTGTAATTTTTGCTACCCCAGAGAGGATTATAGCCATTAAAGTCTCCCATAAGAGAAAGACTGAGACAGATAATTGACAAGGAAGTATACAGACAGCATGGAGATGTTATGCTGGCTGAAATTGCTTTGTTTCACATCAGTCCGTTTTTGTTGCAGTACTGCTGCAGTCTCTGAACATGCAGGCTTCGCATGATATGCGCTTGCCGGTTTGTCCTCTTGTTATAATAGTGTTAAGTATTGCATTGTAACTGGGTTTTCACTGGAAGCTCAGCCTAGCCACACTTGCACATTACAAACATACGTGACTAGACAAATTTACCATACTTGAATGTCGATTTGGACAAAAGATCAACTCCTAAAATTGCCCATTAAATTTACATCAGGTTACTAGTCAGTCTATTACAAATGTTACTAGAAATATTTAAAATTAGCGACATTAAAGGAATGGGATTTCATCAAGAGGAAAAAGTCACTTCTACAAACCAGACCGTTACAGAATGAAAATCAACGAATTCTTATACCAACCAGATAAATCACCTTTTTCATGCATATGCAAGCCGTCTGCAAACATTTCACTTTTGCTACACTCCATCGAGAGGCTGAATGGTTCTTTATGGTCTGCTTAGCAGACAACCTTCCGAGCTTGGGTGCCATTTACATTTTATTTGTTTAGCGGACAATTTTATCCAAATAAACATATTTCGTTTGAGAAACCTGGATCAGGCAGTCTGGAATAATTGGGGGTCAAAGGCCCAGTCATGAAGGCACTCTGCACTCTAATGATCCTGGGATTCAAACCGGCAACCATCCGATCACAGACGCAACACCCTAACCCACTGGGCCACACACTGCCCCCATTTGTTCAGCTAAAAGCACAGCTGTCTTAGGCGCTGGCAGCCCCATGATGTAACAGTCTGTAACAGTTCATGTCGAAGGACGTGCGCACGGACACTAGCGTGCAGCCACGTGGCGGACTGCTGGAGGTTTCAGTTAAGGGACACCACTTCACGTGGATGATGGAGGAGACTGTTCATCTTCACCTTTTCAAATTCACATCCCATTTCTTTCTTATGCAAAACCTTTATTAGCTTACAAACAGCAACAACAAAGATGGCTGTGTGTTCACCCCAAATGCAGCCCCTAATATGGTTTCAAAGATGGAAAGTCCCAGGCCGTTGAGCGGTAGCCTATGGTCGGCTAACCGTCCGTCTGTTTTCAACTACTGATTTCCCAAGAGACGCCGTTAAAAATCAGGATACAAGGGCCCTTGATGTTATTATGCTGGTCATGAACACGGGTACATGATTTACACTTATCAGCACCGATTCTGCACTAAAGACTGACTTGAATTGTGAATTAAATGACCGATATCAGGGAACGCAGCAAAGGAAGTCCAAACTCCAATTAACACAGGCAGATTGCAGAAACATGCTGCCTTAGAGTCAGCCGTCAGTCAGGTTGCGGCAGCCGAATGCTCCGCACGGCTCGGCAGAGATGCAGCAGCACTGCTCAGCGTGTCACATACAGCAAGAGACAGTGAAACTCGCCCACCACAAAGCACCGACATGCTGTGAGCCTCACTTATGTATAGGCATGCAGGGCAAATACTAATGCAAAGCGATACCCTGCAAAACTCCCACAAATTCATTTATTGACCTCAGATTACAAGCACGCCATGCAGTACTGGGCAAGGAAAAGAAGGCAGACTTGGATTCTTAATCCAGAATAAGAACCAGATCACAACACCTTACCCGCACATTACTTCGCCATGCTACATGTATACAGACTTAATACACCTGCAATTCTGCAATATGAACCCCCCCCCAAAAAATCATTATATATATATATAAAAATAACAAATAGGATTAAAAAAATTTATAACAACTAAAGCAGAAAAGTAATCTTTCATCCATCAATCAATCAAAATTGCGCACAGTTCCTGGTTGGCATTGCTGAAGCCCGTCCCATACAGCACAAGGAACAAAGCAGGGGAACATGCTGGATGGAATGTCAGTCCAACACAGGACACACTCACAATCATGCCAATTAAATACACAGAGTAGCCTGATTGCATCTCAGGAGGAGGGAACTGAAGGGCTGAATAGAAATCGACAAAATGCAGAGAACAACTCCACACAGGCAAACAGACATGTACACACACACACAGTTGCCCCTGAAAAACAATCAATAAATAAAAACACGAGAGACTAAACCAGGGTCAATAAAGAAGGAAAAAGTCATATGGAAAGGGTAAAAGGAAAAAATGATATTCATTCATAAAAGAATAGAAAACAATATTATGCATGAACATCTGACCTGTCTTGTATACATTTAAAATTCGTCAACATTTCTGAACATAGCCAGAAGATGAGTTTCTTTACAGAAACCGAACCCTCAGGTTCGAGACAGGGAAGCAGGCTTGGTCAGACGTTCGGCACCCACGTGGCTGCATCAGCATCACATAACTGCATTCAGCTGGGTAGTGTTGGTGGGGGCTGGGTGGCTTTGTTCCCCTGTCCCTCCTGGTTCTTAGGAATTCCCCAAGCTCACATTAATGCTCTTAGTCAGAATGTCAGAGTGACATTGCACACACTATACTCTACAATTAGTTGGCTTTCCCTGAGCAAATTTCAACATAACACTACTGTATTTATTTTTTAAATTCAGTCGTCTTAAGACACACTGACCACCATGTGCACAAAGGAACGAGCAAGTTACACAGCGGGGGTGCTGAGGATACTGCCCAAATCCTCAGACACAGTGCCGTGGGACCCCTAAATGAGAAACCCAAGCAGATCTGCTAAACGTAGCCAGCAATTAGAACTTAAAAATTAAAACAAAGCAGTATTTTAGCCAAGCAACAGGAGAAACTGTATTCTAGGACCCTTCAGCTTGTGTTTGATGTGTTTTGTCCCCAGTTCTAAAAGGTGGAGAGGGCAGAGTTTAAGAAATCCATCTGGAATTGGTGGAATAAACTTCAATGCCCAATTTCCTACTGCCCAAGTTCAAAGTGCAAAGGTGACACACAGATTTCCCCACAATGCCTTGCAGCTGACAAACCCACTACCCACAGGCTTCTCACTTTTGAGATCACTGTATACACCAGACACCTGGGTACTTTAAAACCTTTCCAAAATAAAGAGAAACAGCCCAGACATATTTTATTGACACTAAAGGGGATTCTAGTCCCCCCCACCCTTGTAAACTGAAATAAAATTGCCCCGTCTCCTTGATCTCCCACATAAGATACTGGCACCAAGAGGTGCGAAGACGAACAAACACGCATTTTATACATTAGCCAAGATTGGGTTTACATGCCACACAGAGGGTCGACCTGCACCCCCTCCCCTGCGTGGGGCTCAGAACCCCACCAAAAAAAAAAAAGGGTGTGGGGGGAGTAATTCCTTAGGTAGGAGATGTCACATCTATTACCTCCAAAGTCAACCGCAGCACATGCACCATTAACAAGATAAGACTGGCAATTTAATGTCACAAGTGAATGACCTAACAAATTCACCCTTTCAAATTAGCAGCGGTAATTGCTGTTCTGATTTTACTTAAATCAGTAAAATATCAGCATTTTTTTGGTTTCAGTATCATCCGAAGAGGTACTATTTCCACAGTCATCTTGGTCAAACATATTTATTGCACTTGCAATTTCTTTGGACAACAAAGATTTGCCTGAAAGGGGCCGATGTCCACATCAGTGGTTTATTTCAGTCCCGTGGTCCTTCCTGATTTCGTAGAAACCATGTGGCTTTACTGGGCGGCCTATGCGCCAAGAACCACTAACAATCGGGTCTGTGCCTGCAGGCACGTGCAAGACAGCTGGCCCCGCCCAACCCGGCGGCACATGGACAGCACGTGGGAAATGTAAACAACGTTAACATACAGAGAACATGTAATCGCTTGGGTTTCAGCTGAGAGGACAACTGCTGTGCCATTTCTAAATTACTCGCCCTCCAACACGGCAGCCCTGCCCCAGTGATATCTAGTTAGCGCTGGCGAGGCGCAGACCCCCCCCCAAAAAAAAACATGAAGTAGGAGGACTGAAGAGAGTCACATGGTCTGGGAGTTCAGCTTATTGCCCATGTATTCATTAGCAATTTCCCTGAAGTAGACAGTGGACAGGATTAGGATGATGCCCATAAAAAAAAAAAATAATAAAGTAAAATCAAACTTCAGCTTGACACTTCAAGACCCAAACAAGAGGATATTTCAGGCAGCAGGACTAGAATAGGCAGCACAAGTTACAGGGGGTGTCAGTGTATACAAAGGGACAGGGAATAACTCAATTGGAGCAACTGCCATTACTTAACAACCCTTCTGAAAGGGCCAGCGTCCCCCTTACAGAAAAATGGCATTTTTAATGTTTTAATCTAAATGCACTAACCAAATGCAATACCTTCTCAAATATCCGCCACGCCAAGATGGAACCGCAACTATTTAATTATGCACAAAAATGTGAAAAACACACATGGACGGTCCACAGCTGCTGGGCTGCGTAAATAATCTTGTACAAAAATGCAGTTTGTCTTATGCAGATAGCAGAATTACACAATCGCATCCAAAACATGTTTTGTTATAGGCTCAGAAAGACAGAAAATGGAGCAAGATCTGCGGCCTTTGCATGTAAAAATATGTAGGCTCGTGAAAAACGACCCCAACTCATTACAATAAGTAAACAAGAACACTTAAAGGATGGTGACTTGTGTTTTTCAACCTATTACAAGAAGCATGATTTTAAGCTTGAACATAGCAAATGTGCTTTATTTTTCCATTTGTCAGCATACAGTGACTGAGTGTGTGTCAGTGTGAAAAGAGTGAATGAGAGATGTTTCCTAAGAGGCAAAAGGCAATTATGCAAACGGTAATGAATTAGCATGCATTTAATTTTATTTGCATGTGATCTCTCAAGATATGGGCATCAAAAATTAATATATATGTTATAAATGCAATTATGGATGTTTATGGGGTCACTATAACAATTATAATATGGGGTAAAGCTGCACATTTTAATATTTAAATGCTGCACTAAATACAGTGAAATCTGTTACATTGGAGGAGATCCTTCCATTAAAAACCATTAAAAATACAGTTAAAGGCTCATTTCAGTGACTGCATAGTCAACATTTTGCCATGTAAAGATACGTCTTAATACTGAAAAAACGAAAATTGCTGACAAAAGATTCAAATTATACGAATCTCTAAGTATTTATTAGTGAGCCACAAATTAAGATTTTTTTAACATTTTTCCAGAAACACCTAAAATACAACCAGAGGCAACTTTAAATCTGAAGAATTAAGATACTTGAATATGATTTAGAGACAATAAAATTTAACACTTAAATGCTTTAAGACATTGAAAGTTAAGACACTGTAAATAATAATTTGCTTAATGATAACTCATCTCGCCAAACTGGGAAAATGTCCCTCATTAGCTGGGGAATTCTAGAGGATCTCATCCGTGCCAAAGACGATATATCAGAATACAGCTCAGACACCCTGCCAAACCTAGACTGTTGCAAAAAAAATGGCAGCACACAGAAAAATGCTTTTGTTCAGCAATGTTTCAAATGTTTAAAATGACACATTTTTAAGCTCACCCCCCCCCCCCAAATTAAAATAAACTATGCAGTTCTTCAACATCCCCACCCAACATGAAAAAACACACGATGATGGAATTAATATCGGTCCAACAATCCTATATGAAATTATATGCAGGTTATTGCATTTACATTTAATTCCATTCTTTGTAGTTTCCAGAAAGCATGGCGTTAGTCACCCCCCACACATACCACACCAGTGCACTGTTACTGTGCACTATGCAGAGTGATGCAGGGAGTTTGGTTGGAAAAAATCAAGTGTGTAGCTTTTAATCATTCGGTGCATACCTCCACTGGAGACCTTCCCCACGTGCCACAGGAAATTAAAAAAAAAACAAAAAACAGAGAGCATAAACCATGTCACAGAAGCTTTGAAGCAACACTCCTGCGATATCAGATAATTGTTTAATAAAATGTCAGGAATGGAAATGTCATTCCTTAAAAAGGAATGCCAGGATCGCTGGCTGCCGTCAACGTGGACCGAATTTTAAGTGCAACTATCCGGCAGACAAATCTTAAAAAAAAAAAAAAAAAAAGTTTAATTCCCTCTAGGGGAGGGCTGGCAGAACATGGCCATAGGCTGACCTCACAGGGGTGACCTCACAGGGGTGACCTCACAGGGGTGACCTCACAGGGGTGACCTCACAACCACTCATCAGCTAAGGGGGGAGATGCGAGCAGGGAAATGGCCACTGTGAACATGGTAAACAGAACATCATCAGGAAGTGGAAGAGCCAATTCATTAGTGAACTAGCTGTTGGGAAGGCAGGTATTTAAAGAGACGACTACATAGAGAGTTCAAGAAAGAGTATCGCAAGTCAAGGGACGGGTCAAAATACTTTCTCTAGACAGCACCAGAAAGCTTATCTACAACAGGAAAGACATTACTTGGACATTTAACAGCTAATTAATGTTACCATAAGTACCAATCCTGCAGTCACGTGAACCAGCTACTACTATTGAAACGGCTTTACAAATCAAGAAGGTATGACATGCTAATCTCAGGGGCATCCAGAAAAAACTGGATTTCATTCTGAAATGGCAACAAAATTGTTTGAGTTAAACTACAGTCGGCAATAAAAATTACTAAGGTATTCTAACAATGCCTGAAAAATCGCCATCGCACGATAACACGGTTGCATTCAGGAGGCCTCAGCTACAGTGACTACGCTATAGTTTGAGCTCAAAGCAAACAGTAGGTGTCAGTGCAGTGTGCATGACCGCCCCTCGGCGCCACGTCTCCGGGGCTGGACGGCTCACAGGTCCATAAGGGTACGTGTCTCTGCAGTCAACGGGCAAGTCACCCCACCCTGGGCAGACGCTTCACGGGGGAAAGCCCCTGACACAGGAGCCAAGCGGTGACATTTACCGTCTGTGAGCATCTACACAGCACGGCACCTGAACGCTACAAAACCAGAAGTTTATTTATGCCCCGTGGTTTATTTTTAAGGCCCACTTTCAGTGCTCACATGGGCCACTGCCATCTGACCGAAAAACGCCCCTTCGCACATTTACATCTAGTTCAGAGCGTCGCCTACACTGATAAGAGCCTGGGTTCATGGTGGGGTTCCCACAATCAATTTCTCTTTTACTGGGGCATTCTCAAAAGCAGACAGGGAAAATCCCTTCGCTAGGGAGCACAAAAACAAGTTTTAGGGTACAGGGTTTTCATTCTCGGCAGTTGTGGGATGGGGACAAGTTCAGTACCACAAAGAAAAGAAAAGAAAAGGAAAAAAACAGCATAAAGCCAAAATATAGGAACTGTTTCGCCAAACAAGAAAACCAGAGAAAAACAATAACTCAGACAAGGAAGTCAGGGAGCAAAATAGGGTAAGAACATCTATACTGTACGACAAAGGTGAAAATACACCATGTGCAGGACTGTAGGACTGGCGGCACCAGTCAATGTGAGACCCAGCTCTCCATTCCAAGGTGTCCCAATGCCACACACAAACAACACAAGTAAGCATGTATTACAATACAGTAAGACGTACTTTTAATAATCATTTTTATTGTATTCTAATGATAAAATCACATGAACTATTTCAGAGGGGGCACTAATAGCTAATTAGTGCATCTTCATATCCATTATTAAACCATTATATTGCTTTTAGGCACATAATTACTTGTTCAGCAGCTTGTTCAGTGCTACGGGTGCAAATCAACATTAACGATGAAATATTGCATTACTGACAAAATCAACATTTTCAGGATGTGTCGAACTGTGATACACCAGGTGCAATAGGACAACGCCATTCAAAGGAATCCAGGGGAAACCGTTTAATACCAATTTCTTAGATTATCAAGAGTTTAATACACTGTACTCTACATGCAGAGACGGAATCCTCTTTTCTATTTCCCCTTATTTTAGACCAAAACTGACTATAAATGACCATTATACTGATTCTGTAATGCATCTTCAAAACACACATATCAATACAAGGATAATGCTACCGGTATAACTATGCAACCTGAGCTTCCCAGAATAAGAGAAAGCTTGGCGACAGCTGTCACACAGCTTCACCGCATGATGGGAAGCAGTCGAGAAAAATGCCTTTTTCTTACACATCTCCCTTCTATTTCGCTGACACAGAAAAGATGGAGCCGGGTGGTACCCACCCCAACTCTGTAGCGAGTAAAAATGGAGTTTGACACACCTTTCAAATTAAATGTGGCCACACTGCCGGAATCGAGACCCTTTATAAAAATTTAAAGGCCGACCGGAAATCTCCAGAAGTTGGCTGCATGACATGACATCCTTGAGGCGTGTGCTCATTTGGCTCGTGCATTACCAAACATAACATATAGCGACATCAACTCTACACATTATTCCACGTAATTCCTAGTTTCACTGTCCTCTGCCATACAACCACTATAGGCAAGCCTCACTTTCTGTATTACAAAAAAGAATGGGATTCAGTCTTCCACTTATTTTAAAGTTGGGGCCAAACAGACAGAAAGCAAGAGGCGTTATTGCAACACTTCAGATTTGTCCAAAGCACTTTTCCATTTCGGCGAACAATACAATGGCTATTCAAAATTCAAGGAGGGGTGCTTTCGTACAAGGCTGCCTGCTGGGTGTAAGAGCTATGTGGATTTACTCAACGAAGAACTAAAACACTGTGTCAGAAAGTTAGCACTTAATTCCACTGCCATACATGCAGTAGCGTGCTCAGCGAGTTAGAGAAACGACAGGCTTACTCACCGTGAAGATCCTACGGCCGGTGCGGTCAAAGGTGACACAGTAGACAGAGGACAGGTGACCCAGGATCCGCTTGTGCATCTTCATGTGCTGGTAGATGGCCGTGGGAACCAGCTGGCCCAGTCTGTACTTCCCGTTGAGCTGTCTCCCATAGGATGTCTCCACTGTAGACAAGCACATCCACAGGTTATGCGATGATGTCAGTCCCAGACACGCCCACCCGGGACGGAGTTTCACATCGCAGACACGCCCACACACATGAAGTAACCCATTTCCTATTTTAAATATCTGCTTTAATTTGGTCTTCATTCATTACGGAATCCAAACCACACTGGGCACGTATTAAAAATTCAGTCATGTCAGATTGCCATCTATTACATTTCTATCAGTTGATTGTTAAATTACTCATGACTGAAGTCATATAGATAAATATTATTGTGTTGTTGATGTTAATAATAATAGGTAATGAAAATAACGATAATGTATTTTTAGCATCACCTTGCATAGCCAGTATGTTACTCAAATTTACCTTGGACATATTTGGCTCTCACATTTTTAAACTCAGGAAGTGGAAATAAACTCCATCATACAAGAGACTCAGCAGGAATTTAGAGAGATCCCAAACACGTAAACAAAAATCTCTTTCGGGCACAATGGCGCTGTACAGGCACAAGAGTCCTGCATCCAGCACAATTCAACCTTCTGACACCAAGCGGAGAGCTGATTTTAAACAAAAATAGCATCAAAGAAGGCCACGAAGTACAAGAATGCATCAGTACTGTACTGAGGTCCATGCACAGCACGCCAACATCAATAACAGCTATAAGCAAAGCATGAATTAAAGAACAAAAAAAAAAAAAAAAACTGATGTTCTGTTGACAAAAATACAAATGAACCTCATCACTTTGAATTTTTAATATTTTTTCAAAACTTTTAATGTGTAAGCATGTGTGGGGGGGAAGGGAAGCGGAAAAGGCGGCTTACCTATGTTAGGGGGCCTTCCGTAGATGACAGGCGGCTCAGGGGGCCTCCCACAGTGCAGGGCGGCCAAGGCGGAGCCCTTCCAGACCACATGTTTGCAACCTGTGGTAAACAAACAGGCAGCCTGAAGGACACCTTTGCCACACAGGTATCTGTGCGCACGCGAGAACGCGCACACACACACACACACACACACACACACACACACACACACACACACACACACAGCATGTGCCTGGAGCATCAGGGTAAAGCCTGAGAAAGCACAGACGTGTTCATCTCGAGGAGTGAGTCACCCACGTGCACAAGCAGTACACACACATAGCGCTCACTTTTGTTAGTGCGCAGCAGCGACTGGCGGCCAGTGCCCAGCAGAGACTGCACCCCTGGCACGCTGGCCGGAACCTCCTTCTCCAGCAGCGGCCCCACAACCTCGCAGATCCGGAGCAGGTGGTCAGGAGAGATGTGGCCATACAGCTTCACCTGTGGAGGAGGAGGGCCGGGGGCAGGCGTGAGAGTGCAGGCCGACAAAGGGGATCGGACAGACAGACGCCCCCAAAAGCACTTGCAGAATCACCATGGAGACCCGGAGCAGCGTGCCCACATGGCATGTTACATGGGGGGCAGGAGTGTCAAATGCATATTTTTTAACTGCTACAAATTTAGATTTTTCTTGCAACTCTTTTTGCAACTACACCTCCATTAGTGACATTGCTGCTCATTTTTTGTATTTATTTTTTATTTTCTATTTTTAGAAGCTTCTATATTTAGAACAGTGGTGGCTCTGAGGCTAGGGATCTGTGCCAGCAATCGGAAGGTTGCTGGTTCGAATCCTGTGAATCAGCAATGATCCTACCCCATTGGGCCCTTGAGCAAAGGCCCTTAGCCTGCAATTGCTTCTTCCAGGGTATGACGTTAATCTACGGCCAGCCCTATAAGGAGGTCCTCCAACTTACAGGAAAATTTGGGGGTTGGTGGCAGGATTGGCACTGCAGCCACTGGAAAAAAAACTCACACTGGTCCATTTGGACTAGTGTGGTGCTGAGGTATCACCCACTGCACGGCTGCACTCAGGATCTAATCCCTGAGGTGGTTCGCCGTGTGGTGGGTGCGGCAACGCGCTGTCAGCACATGCTCCTTACCTCTTAGAAGCTCAAATTTTTATGAGTAAATGCTTTTTCAGTTAACATTTTAAATCAAACCTTGGGGGTATTTTAAAGAAGATTAACACCATTAGCCGGTACACTTTTCTGAATAAGCCAACATAACCCGTAAAGCCCTTCAGGGAAAAGGGATTTTCCTATGACTCTTACCAGATTGATCACTAAAATCAACCAGACAGGGTCTCACCCCACCTGGTCCTGGGGAGGTGACTGACTGTGCTCATTCTGGACTCTTCCAACGTCATACAGTTAAAGATTAATTTGATTGGACTGTTAAAGAATAACATTAAAGATGTTTGTTGGCAATTAATTTTAAAGTACAGGTCTTAAAACAAGTGTAAAATAAAACATTTTACTTTTCACTGACAGAACCATCTGCACTTGAGTCGGTTTATTTATTAACAACAAACAGCAGAAAAATCTCTGTACAAATCAGAGGATTAACTAAGCACTCACTAAATTATTCAGGGACTCTAAACTAATAGGTGATTTATTCCATAGCGTTTTAGTGATGCTATTACACAAAACTTAAGTTTAGCAGCATATTTCCATTGAAGACGTTATTTTAAATACGTTAGTGAAAGCTGAATCACAGATTTCAATATCATCAGATTCATTAGTAGCAGTGGCCCACAACCTTAACCACTGATACCTGCATCTAGATTACTACCCACCACAAAAAGTTCAAGCACTGCACGGCTGCGAACCCAACAGCAAACTTTCAACAAAAGCCCGCTGCCTCAAACTCTGCCGTTAGATCCATTAGAAATACACCTAAGTAAATGATGTTATTAAATATATTTTCATTTACGTTTGTCGCCTTTAAGGAAAGACCCTTCGCTCAAAAAAACAAACAAACAGCTTTTTGGGGAGAATAAAACATTACTCAGAAAACCTCTTATTAAGGCGGGTTTAACAAGACAGTTATAATAAATGCAACCAGCCGTGCACCGAAAGACGAACATAATGGCCACATTTGCATTCGGACCCCACGCCCGCTATTCCCATTTTCACAGCGCCCCTTATCTGCACATTCAGCGCGCGCGATCGGCGCCTCTCCGGTAATTAATGTCGGTTTAATTGCATTTACAAAAACATCTTATTGGCGGAGCTAAGCGGTGGTCGCTTCCCGGTAAGATGGCTGATGAGACGTCCTCGCCCCCCGCTTTGTACCAGAACGCATAACAGCCGCCGCTTTGAATCAACGCCTATCGCCGGAGCCGCCCGCAATAGATGCTGATTAACTTTCAACGTCTCCATCACCTAAGACCAGAGTTATCCAAGAAATAAAATAATACAAAGCACTATTCATCAGTTACAGAAAAAATCGCGAGATTATGTAAAATGCATAACAATTAGTATTATGATTATAATTATTAGTAACGCTACCACTAATAATAATAATAATAGAAATAATACCATAACAAAACATCTGTCCGTCAGAAATCCTGCTAAAACGCGATTTATAAAATCGAAGCTTTCTTTAAATTTACAAATATCATGTAGCAAAATATTTAATTGACACTATAGAACGGTTTCTGGATGCCTGGGTTATTTTTTTAGCAAGAAGCAAATTAAAAACCAGATTAAACTGATCACACGTCCAAGAATCCTAGGAATTACAAAGGGGATGTGTTTACAGCGCGGCACGGCTGAATGACAGCCCACTATCCTCCGAGGCGATAGGACTCGCCTTTGATTAATTGTCAGTCTAATACAACGGTGGGAGACACTGGTAGATCGATGCTTATTAAAATGTAAAAATTATCCTTTATCGGGACACTACCAAGTTAGGTTTACTGCCATTCAGGCATCATCATACAAAACACAGCTTCAGATAAAAAAAAAAAAACAAACTGTTAGAAAAACTGAGCCAAGATATTTGGGAAAATTGTAGCAATCGCAAAATAAACTTTAAAAATGTAACAATATAAAAGAATATAAAAACATACAAGCAATAACAAAATGGTCTTAAACAGTTTCATAAATGATGTTTTCTTATGGAACGGATTGCAAGTTTCTTTTATTACCGCGACAATTCTTCCCCACTTATCATCAATCGTATTTTAAAGATTAAATATTGGTAATATTACCTCCAAAACACAGTTATCCTCCGCAGATGCAAGTCTTTAGCTGGACTGTCACCTCCACTGCGATTTTTCAAGCTTGATCATTTAAAATCTTTATTTTAACGAGCCATTTTCCTTTAAAACTTTCACCCGCTGAGCCTCCCAGATTCCCGTTTGTCAAATCCTAATGCTTTATTTTAACTAGTTAGTCATCATTTTGGAGTATTTTACACTAGCTAAAACTAAATGATATAGAGAAGAGCGCCTCCATGAGCGCTTGCTGCTCTGCTCTGCTCTGCTCGGGCGCTCTGGCGCAATGGTCCCTCCTCCGGTCCCTGGCTGCTCCTACAACACGGCGCTCATGACGTATCTTTATTTCTGCTACATTTTTACAAACTATTTAAACCTTTTGCACCAGCCTGTCACCAAACTCACACCGCCAGACACATCCAGAAGTCTGGACTCAACTCGTCGGGACGTTTATAGAGAATTACGCTGCCTTTCCACTGCACGAAAAGGCTGGGAAAAAAATCCCCCTCGATTTAAAAATTGCGGGAAATTCAATTTTTATTTTGCTCTCTAAAAAAGTTTTTTCTTGGTTATAGGGATCCCTTACCAAATTTTCGTAAGTCCCGGGGTGTTGTTGTCCCGTCCAGTCGGTTCTTTTCGGCAGCAACTACAATTCAATTACAACGTTATCTCAACATTGTTTTTATGAGAAATGCGCCCGGTACGGCGTTTTAAAAATTAAATCAGAAATCCGTCTTAAATTAACATCAGAAAGTACAGCGCAGCGAGATGCGACGCGAGCGGGGTGCGCTGCTCACCTCTTTCTCCTGCACTTCTTTTATCAGGGTCTGAAAAGCCGAATAAAACATGATATTACACATCGATCCGTCGCGGAGACGCTGCAAACGAGCCCCTAAGAGCAGATTACCCACCTGAGCCGCGTTTTGACAAGGTCCAGCTTCCAAAAACCGGGCAATTAGGAAGTACAGCTCTGCGAGGGGGAAAAATTCATGAGCTACATTAGGCTGGAGGAGGACGTCGCGGGGAACTGTAGGAATATAAAGCCTTCGACGAGACATTTCTACTCACCAGATGTCAACTGCGCGACGTGTTTACTGTCAGAAGCCATTTTTGAGCTGTTTTATTGTAAAGGATAAGGTGTCTGCCCGTGCTGTGAAACGGGTATTAGTGTCTGCCCTATAGCTGTCACTGTTTATTCACCAGGAAGAGTCGCTCCTCCATTCAGCCAACACACAGGCAGGGTGAGAGCAAGTAGATCCGGCTCGGTTTTTTTTTCTCCTTCCGCGCTTCAACATGTAGTCCCGGCAATGCCGACGCGGTTCGCCCAAACGGGCGTCACTGAGTACAAATAATACAGGGCGGTTTTATTCACGGACGTTGCGCCCGGTCGCATGTCGCGATCCGGGGCACCTCTGGGGTGGAAAAAGGGGGTCGAGGTGAATTTGGTCGTCAGCGCGGAGCAGAGAGTGGACCACGGGCACGAGCCCCTTTGCGTAGGAATAGCACGTAGTAAGGGGGGGGGGTTTCACGCACGCACGGGGGACGTCGAGTATGGCTGAGGACGGTAGCGTTAGGGGGGGAAAAAAAAGGAAGTGCGTTCTAATGAAATGCTTGTTTGGGCGAAAAGAGCCAGATACACGGTGCCGTGCAGTTTCCGAATCAGACATTGAAAAATTCCAGCCTATAAAGATGCTTCATGGAGACTCGGTCTTCCCGTGTACCGACTGCCGTTTGTTATCCGGGCAGCGTCCGTTAAACAAGCTGCCATGTTTTTTTCCAGGAAGCTAAAACATCACTTAATAGCGTGCAAATTCTTTTCCAAACGTCTCCTATAAACATAATGCGCCTAAGTGTATGTTTATCAACTGTTGAGTAATTAACGCGGGCTGTTTTAATTAGTATTTTAAACGGTCCGCTCAGTGGTGGTAATTTTTTTTATTTTTTTTGTTAAATCCTCCATTTCTTTCCGAAATGTAAGCTGGCAGTAAAATGGGGGGAGGGTTGTAAAGGCGGAATGTAATGAATTAAACCTCGTGAGTTACAGGAATCCAAGTCTAATGGCAAGATCAAAAGAAGGACAATACGATTAAATTTAATGCAAAGGCTACAACGAATTCTCAATCGGTAGTACCCAGGGGCTATGAAGTCTGTGCGATATAAAAATGCTATCGTTACAGAAAAGAAAAACCTTGGGGATAGCTTGGACGCATTGTTTGCCTGTGTCAGTATTGCCTTAATTAATATTCATGCGGATTTTATTAAACCCATTTTGGCCTATATCGATTAAGCATAATCGCTCATCATAAACAATCTAGTATACCCAGTGTATTTCAAGTTAAGCTATTTGGTTTGTACCCAATACAGGACTGATTTGTATTTTTCTGTACGGGATTATGGACCAGATCTTGAAATATGTGACACTAAAGCATTTTAAGTGTGTTTGTCCGTATGTGTCTAAAACCATTTTTATAGTTACATATTAGACACTTATATTAAAGACCTTTTTAAGATATGAAATTAAACATCTTATTTACAGATTTATAAGAACTATCAGTCATAGACAACGACTTAAATGTTTTGATTGCCTTTTTGTTACTAGTTTGCTGTAATACTGTGTGCCATACTACCTCCCAACATGCCAAAATACATTTGTAGCACAAGACCAAATGTGAACTTCATAGTTTATCATGACGTGCTGTGGGGTATAGAACCTGAATTGGCTGAGTCCATATCACACTACAGAGATGGATGAAACTATAAAATAGCAAAAAAATGCACTGTTAAAAAAAAATCCTGTAATATACAAATGAACTGTCCATAAATGAAACTGATAATTGCAGCAAATACATAAAATTCAGCTGGTGCAACGTGGCTGTGTGTATGTTTTTCTGTACTTCTAATTTATGCATTCTGTGACGTACTCTCCAGACGAAAGTCAGAAATACCTTATCTCCTGGAAAGTCCATTTACATTTAACCTACATAAGTTGAGTTGCAGGCAAGTGTGTGACCAGAACTTCTGTATTTGTGCACTACAGACACTGATAAGGTTCATGCCGGGATAAGGTAGAACAGGACACTTGAGGTAGCATCATTCAGAATTACCTCTACTATTGTGCACATATATAGATACACACACACACACACACATATATATATATATATATGTTTGTGTGTGTGTGTGTGTATAATTTTCCCACCAAAGTTTGTGAGCACGGCAGAATTGGGAGATCTGTTTG
>JAODLD010000045.1:19816128-19850460 GCA_026781065.1 Mormyrops boulengeri | reverse complement strand
CCCGGGTCCCGGTCCTGCTAACCTTGTGCTTGTTGCTATGTCGCCCCCCCCCCCCAATCATTTATTTATTTATTTTTCTGGAGTGGGGTTGGGTGGAAACTATGGCCAGGTGACCAGATTCACTACTTCTGGGGGGGGGTTCAACAAAAAGATGAACAGAGTGTATTGGTTACTCACACTACCACAGGTCTAAAAAAATTAGCATTTACAAAAAACTCGATAAAAAATATCCTTCTTTCCCATTGTACAAGAGGTGCATAAAACCAACTAAAAGTTCATGTAAGATGCTTTTTCGTTCATTCCTTCCTCTCTGCGGTCGGTTCGGCAGCCTCAGTTTCCTGCAGGAGACAGCGGAGAAAGGGGCAGGGGGGGGGGTCAGGGAGTTATACAAAAAGACTTTGTATGGATTTGGAGGTAACCACATTTTCACCATGTGCCCCCAGCGCTGCTCTGCATGTCAGGAATACCTGCTACCACTCCCACAAAGCTGAAGTAGGTCTCCCTGTAACTCAATTCGATTCTCTAAGGCAGTGGTTCCCAATTCAGTCCCCGGGGACCAATAGACAGTCTGTGTTTTTGCTCCCTCACAGGGAGCAAGAATGTGGATTGTCTAGTAGGGGGCTCGGAGGGAGCAAAACATGGACCGGCTGTGGGTCCCTGAGGACCGGATTGGGAAACACTGCTCTAAGGGAACCCAAGACGGTCCACATTTTTGCTCCCATTAAGCAGAAACTTGGATTGTCTGCGGCTCCGCGAGGACTGGGCTGGGCACATGCGACTTACAGAGACTTTGCGACATGCGACTTTGCATCGTATCCTGCAACAACCGTTCAGCTGAAACAGACAACCAGCTATGCAGAAGTTGTCATTAGTTTGAAGGATATCCTCCTGCCATATTAGACACGAGACCATCTCCAGTGTTTCTTCTTAAATCTTGAGGCGTATGTATATTCACCCCCACTGTCATGTAGCAAACGTATTAGCAAACTAATCAAACTCAATCACGCACTGGCCAATCGAGAACAGAACGTGTGAGCTGTTATAAACCTCCAAAAATACTACAGGAATGTTTGGTGCCTTTTACACAGCGGTAAAACACAGAACGATGAAACAAATTAAACTAAGCATCATAACTGACCATGTGCAAATGTGTCCATTTTCTCTAGCCAGACCGGCTGACGAACCATGTCATCGTTTGTTAGATTCATGTCATGCAGAGCAGGTCAGAGATATTTCATAGCCTGAAGCACCCTCTGGAGACTGCTCCCAGTAATCCCAGAGCTTATCCCCAGTGAAACCACAGCACTCACAAACCCCCCCGCCCCCGGTAACATGCAAACAAAATGCATCTACATAATAATGACTAAACAAAACTTCTGGAAACTACTCAGCAGGACAACAGGAGCACACACACACACACACACACACACACACACACACACCTAGCGGACAGTCTGGCTCAAAGCACAGCACACTGGGAACTCTGTTAGAGCCTACCCTTCACTCTCACTGTCTCACTCTGCCCTCTGACCCACAGTGAGGCGGGGCCCGCACTCCGAGAGGCGCACACGCTAACAGAGGAGCGAGACACGCAGATCTGTGACATCACAGGCCGGAAGAAGAGATAGCGGGTCAAAGGCGGCTGTGAGCATGCGGGGCCGGAGCCATAGCAGAGGTGCATAGATTTGGGTGGAGTTACCTCGTCGGTCTTGGCCTCCCCGTTCTCTGCCGGCATGTCCTCCGGCTTCACCTCCTTCTTCCCCTTCCCTCCTTTCTTGCCCTTCGCAGCCTTGTCGTCTGCTGGTTTCTGGAAGAAAAATCATACCCGCGCCCCCCTGGTATTACACAGTTTCACCATTAAATGACAGCTGCCAGACGACCATCCAGGAAGGATGAAAAAAGACGAGGACGGGTATGGAGCTCAAACACATCTGACCCGAAAACACTATCTTCCTAAATGAAACGTAAGATGACGTCCAACTCAGGACTGAACTCAGTTCATCGGCTCCCAAGAGTCACCTGCTAGCTGCAAATATATGCCGACTGCCTGGAATTGTGGCGCTTTTCTTTAAAGTCTGACATCTAGCCGTGTCATGTCCCATAATATAAGATATAAGTCTTTATTCATCCTACCAGGAAATTCCTTAGCATATGCTGTCAGCGTGTCAAAATGAGCAGCCTCTTGGCATGAGACATTTACTGAGTTGTCCTAGGTGCACCCAGCTGGCCCCAGCGGGTGAACATAAGGATACCTTAGCGGCTGGCTTCTTGGGCTTTGCCTCAGGTTTGGGTGGAGCTGGTTTCTGCAGGGAAAAGCACAAATCCTTCATTCGTCCCTGATACAATCCATATTTCTACCTGCAAATATTCAATGGCTGAAAAAACAAAGCAGTGGTGTCAGTGAGGCTATCGCCGCTTTTCTGAGTCACTGCTTCTTTTTACAACCATAGTGACTTTGTACAGAAGAAACAGAAATTTTTCCCGCATGAAAATGATACAGAAAACAAAATATGAACCAGCTGATTGACCTCTAGACCTACCTCAGACAGCCTTTGAGATCTTCTCGTGGGCTGATGGGGAGAGAGCAGCCAGTTAGTCTCGGAGAGGCTCACGCATGGTGTTCAGGTACATAAGAGTCAATAAAAGCGTGTGGCGTGCCGAGGAAGAGCATGCCGTGTGATTCCTATCCCTAGCTGTCTGCTGGGGTAGTGCGCTGTACCACATCTCAGCGGGTCCAGGAACCACCCGACTCAAAACTCAGGAGCCCAAGGACAAAGGAGGACAATCAGAACAGAGACCCCCTACCCCCTCCAAACTTGGATGTCACAGGTGAGCGTTTACGGACGCAGGGTTGAAAACGGCACTGCAGAGTGACATTGTTGCATAGGTGAAGGCTTGGACCCAGCTGAGCGATATCCCACAATGCACCAGGCTGGACAAAGTAGGGGCTTATGGGACATGCTGCAGTGACACATGGTATCAGACTGGGGGTTTAATAACAGCCCAGTCCACACTTCTGTTCCCTAAATATCCAGAACAAAACATACAGTGCTAGACGTTTTGAACTTGAATACTTGACCAATTACTTGAGGCATACCACATAATTAGATAAAATGCGATTTGAAATTAAACTGTAAACAAAACTAAAATAAGCATCAGACTTCAACTTAAGGTCAGTCAATACAGAAGCTGGATGGTTACATCACAGCATTAAGCAGCAGAAATGCTACTAGTCTCATGTTTAATGTTGACATTGATCAATACTGCATCACCTCCTGTCACTCCCACCCCCAACTCTGACTTCTGAACTGTGTAGCAGCCTCACGTTCTATAAAGTATCATCGAAGCCAAAAAGTTGCTCTTTCCCAGAGAACAGGCATGTCTGTGCACAGGCAACAGGCACAAGGATGCCAACCGGTCACCAGAATGCTGACAGATTAGTTACCACCAGGAGATTCAATAGTAGTAGCCATGAGAAAAGTCACTTAATCTGAACAGCTCCCAGAAAACATCCATTGGTATGAATTTTAAAAAATCATTACGAGTCTCTTTGCTTACAACTGTCAGCTAAGAAATTAAATAGCTCATGAACAAAATTGATAATAAAAAGCTACTCATGACAATTGATAAACACTTATTTGGTTAAAAATGAAATGGTAACGTGGCCGGGATGTGAATCTCTTACCTCCTGCTTGATCACTTTAGTAGGATCTTTGCCTTCAGCACCCTCTGGAGACTGCGATGAAAAACCAAAGGTAATGTTAGAGTGCCGTAACTTCACTGTCCACAGAGGCCGTTGTCATTTCTGAACGATTGATTTCTGGTTTACCAACAGTCAATTGGTGCGGAGGTACGGTAACCAGTGGCCTGGAGCAGGCCAAAGGGTTTCTATTCATGCCGCAAAATCTCCAGTTCACCGTTAGACAAAGCCTACGCACTTACTAAGGCTGTTTTTGTGCCCCGGGCTGGACTGGCACTGGCAGGTAAATAACCGGGGGGAGCAAGGAGTGTGCTTGCAAAATTTAAAATGAAGACTCGCTGCAGGAGCGTTTGCAGGAAGAGGTGCAAACAGCAGAACAGGAAATGAGTAGCCTAGAATACAGCCGTGTGCTGGTGCTTATCGGGTCAGGTGCAGAGGCATAAAACACTACAGACCCAGACTTCACTTTCCCACAAAAGCAACCATAAGGGGGGGGGTGTAATAGATGGTTTTATCTGTTGTAAATATTACATATATTACTAGATGTGATATTAGTATTAGCAATAGTATGGGGGTCACAGTGTTAACAGCAAATGAAGGAAAAGGTACCAGTCATAAAGAACTAATAAATTACCCAATGTTCTTATTCTTGATGATGACAACAAAAATGAGGATTATTCTGATTCTCATTACAGCCCTTTCAACATGCTATCCCACTAATGTTCATAAAGATTACTTTAACACAACATGGAGCCGTTCATCTGTTGTGAACGAGATGTCATCTGGCGAATCACTGAGAACATCTCTTTGCAAACGGGTGCCCAGCTTAATCCACAGGTCTCCGCTTCTGGGCCTTGACTTTCAGTGGAACCTTCGCTAACCTCCCACCCGACCCCCCGCCCCCACTCACGCACCTCTTGATTCGTCTACACTCAGGCCTTTTGCACTGGGGATCCCCTCCAGACCCACAGTTAACGACGTGCTGCATGAAGCTCTGAAGTATTTTCGATTTGGTTGCTTGCAAAAAGTCGGCAAATCGGTTGCACTCACCTTTAGTTTATCTGATTAGTCATGGTGTGCAGCACCATGCTCACTGCTTCCTGTTTCTTTTCCATTATGCACTTTTGGACCTGCAGCCCTTGATGTTTTAGCAATAATATCAAAACTCATTCCTGTCAGTTCATCTATATGGTGCACTTTTAATGCTATAACCACAACTTTGCACAACTCTTGTGGTTTTTTTTATGATAATGATGATAAATTGTGCTGTGCATGTCCTTATCTCCACTGATGCAAGTTGGATTTCAACTCCTTGACCCATCCCCAGGTTAACATCATTTGTCCTGAAAAAAAGGCAAAAATTCCCATTCCTAAGGAACGGTACAGCAGAAAGGAGACCCTGACCACCCGTCCTGTCATGTCTACACTGTTTTTTTCTCCAGAATCCTCCACGAGGTAAAGGACACCACAAACTGTGTGGCCCCATTGTCTCCCAGATCGAATAGCCCACACACTCTCATTTGGGGCAAGGAAATAAGCCAATTTCATTACGCACAACGAATACTCGAATGCTTCTGTTGCAGAAAGACCATGGACTTAAAAAAAAAGGAGTGATTTTAACCTGGAATACTGATCGTTTTGCTGTGGGACATCAGTGGTGGCAAAGTGATGGGCTTGGTGTCCGCCTTACCCCAGAGGCACAGCTGTGGGGCTCGTTGTGTGTGAAGCAGATCTACTTGTACCAACAGGTCAGACAGCAGCACAGCAAACATGAGAGACCTGAGAAACGCCTGCTTGCTGAAGTCTCTTATTTCTGCTTCACAGAGGTCTTGGCAATGCATTTCTTGCGATGCTGCCATGTACACAACATATTTCCTGCATTGCAGCGAACTTCCCGTGTCTCCAGACATATGGATTTTTTTTTGAACACCCTTCATGTAATCAAATCAGTTATAAAGCTCAGCTATAAAAATGTGTTTATAGTTTTTATAATTAAAGATACATCATTTCCTGCTAATTATTCACTTAAGGAATTGCTAATACATCAGCTAACGTGAGGGCGAGGGGTTCAACTCTACATGGTAACATAACAAAAGGTGCAGTCCCGTAACCCTGCTTAATCGCAGCTCCTCACCAAATACATGGTTTACCGGCTATCTGCCATCTGGAAAGAGGGTGTAAATCTGTACAGCAACACCGGGTGTGAATCCGTCAGAGTATGGGCCAATTTCCCTTGTGATATGACAAGTCAAACCTAGTGTCTTCCTGGCTGAATATGATGAATGATACATAGTTTCATATCTGTTGTCTGTGCTATATTGATTTTTAATTTTTTTTTGCAATGCATAAAAATTTGAATGTTACATACAGTATACCTGGCAGTACACGTGATTATACATAAAGATGCACAAAGCAGACAATTACACAAACTATCCAGATCCTTTTTGTAAGGCTATCATTGTGCAACACTACAAAATGAACAATACACATTTTAAATTTAATCATTTATTAGAAATGTGAAAGCTCACGGGTGAAAATTTCAAATGAAAAGATTAGGTTTTGTTAACATTTGTCGCAAGTCTACAAGGACAAAAAAAAATGTTCACTGGATGATTATTTAAACCCTAAAACAAATGATGTTAAAAACTTTTTACAGCAACTATAAATAAGTATCTCTTTCCTTCAAGTTTGTCGGTACGGTGTAATTTTATGGTGCTCTGGGTAACTTTTTCATCCTCCTATTCTAAACATACAAAACACGCTTGTATTTACGTATGCGTGCATGTTATATGAGCAAACATGCCCAAGATTAATTAGAGTATTTTTAACGATTTTGCAACTTGGACAAACCTGTTTTTTGTAACAAAGCGGAACACCTTGTTTCTGTCATCTTAACACGCGAGAAAATGAAATAGACGAACAGAAAACGTATAAGCGCATACACTGTGTGGCAAAGTGCTTCATACGCCGTGACCTGAAGCGAAGTTGTCCGGCCATCACAGCATGTGGCGCGGCCGATCTACTGGCCTGGGCACCCCGGAGCCTTTGTCACAGCTCTGCCCGTATCTCTCAGGCGTATAACAACCCAACATATAGATAGGTATATAAACATGTTCCTAACTAATATTTTCTGTAGCTATGCCCGATTTCCGCCTGGTACACTTTTTTTTTATCCGCGTTCTTATTTCGGGACACGCACACAGATGTAAAATGTCGCATGCAAACAGCATGCACCCGACGTACACTTGAGTAAAAGATGGCTACACTGTATCCACAATCATTTCAATCTTCCCCCACCTCACTTCCCCGCCTTTACCCTCCCTCCCCTCCTGTCCTCCCCCCGCGAGAATTCAGCGTAACGTTACACTCCCGTCCTGGATCAGAAAAAAAATCAAAATGATTTTCTGTATAACATGCTTAATAAAAGTGTGCAAAGCAGACGCGTTTTTGTCGTCGAATCGACCCCACGTTATGTAGATACATATATGTAATGCAGAAGAGGCGCCGTGGCTCAGACCGCCTTCGTCGCTTCGCTCGCCGTGGCAGTTGCCTAATCCCAGTCCCCCTCCCTCCCTACATGCCTCGTCCACGGGTTGAACCATGGGTTTGTACCGCTGACTGACACGCTCCTTAGTTACATACGGGTCTGTAACATGAGGGGAGGAGGAGGAGGAGGGGGTTGGAGGAGGAGGAAGAGGGGAGGGTGTCGCTTCAAATATGGCTTTTAAAAAAAAGGAGATCCTCCATCGACCCAGGAGCGGAAAAAAAGGTCGAGAAAGTACGAGCGAAAGGCACCGCGGATGCATAACCGGGGGAGGGAAAGATATGCCGGAGCGGCTACGCAGCACAAACGGCGAACGCCGGTGCGCATCTCAGCTCGGTGACTTTGAAGAGCGCAAGTGCGCACGCAAGAGCGGCGGCGGCTGGCTGGGCGAAGGCATTGGCTGATAGAAAGGCTGTCCGCTCCACCATCAATAATGGAGGGAAAGGCAAGTGCCCGCGACTGAGAAAATCATACGAAATAATATCGGATGTCTGCAAAAAAAAAAGGAAAAAAAAACTGCGGGAAATGTTCATCTCTCGAGGGGAAAAAAACGACGCATGAGAATTGGAAAACTTACCTTGTCACCTGCTAGGAGCCTTGACATGATATTTCTGAATAAAGAGTACCGCTATTTTCGCCAAATAAAACTAAAGTGCCTTGGTTCGTAATTGTTAACAAAATAAAATCTGAGCTCACCTTTCTTTTCGGCATTTTCTTCGGTTTTCCTCTTGTACGTATCTATAGTTCTGTATTAACTGGTTGTCCAAGACGCGAGTTTGTAACTAACACGAAATACAGGATCAATATCTAAACACCTCCAATAATAACATGTTAATAATATGCAGACCTCAAACTCTGCCTCCCTGCCGATCATTGGACAATTCGGTGATATATGGCTTACTTCTCTATATACCGATTGGATATCTCACAGTATGTAAATTAAAGGAGGACGAGCATTGGTTAACATTTTAGAAACAGACTTCAAAAGATTTTTTCATTGGTTGCGCGCTTTTTGTCCGCAAACTGCGAGGCTTTCCATTGGCTTTACATTTATGTGCGATGGATGGATTGAAATAAGCAGTTACACGGAATGGTGGGTAACGTAGGCCGTCAGGTAGTACTGAGTGCCAACGTCGCCGATTCGTAGCTGTCCCTGCAAAACCGGTAAACGGAAATGTAAAATTTACCTGAAATGTCGACGATTTTCTTGAAGTTGTAGAATGAGCTATATGTATTTAATTGTGTGTGCGCTTTCATTTTTCCATCGCTGCTTTTCATTTTAATGCGATTATTTTTCCCTTAAGTATAAAGTCGGTTGCATGACAATAAACAAAACACATGTAACGAGTTATGTACACGATATTGTTTCTGCTAAGGTGGATAAACCAAATGTGTAATTTAGTCGTGATTTATTATTTGTAGCCTCGTTTCCTTTTAAATGACAACAGACTTAATCCTGGTGCTCCACTCCAGGAGAAAATGTTTCAGGTCTGAAGTGGAAATATTCTTGTCAGATAGACTGTAATTTTATTATCTTCTCTGTTAAAGATCCAAAATCTACCTCCACTCTGGGATTATACGATGCAGCCTTTTGCTGATGTTTTTTAACCTCTAGACCTACAAATCCTCACAGCTCATTGTTGAATGAGGCAATCATTTATAACTCTAAAATTCTAACATATTTTCTTACTTTTTCATTTCCTGCGTTTATCATTTTAAATGTGACTTGGCACTACATCTCTTGTGCTAATATAATTGTTTTATTCCAGATTATTTTGGTTCATAAATATGGAAAACTGTAGCATCCAGAAATCTACTGTGTTCCACAATAGTGGTCACATGGTACCTGCACATTTTAGCAGCCTAACAATAAATTTGGACCCCTGTACATCAATGGGCCAGGGACTCACAGCAAACTCATAACCTTTCCTATCCACAGTTTTGTGATGGCTAAATTAGTTCACTGGGTCAGCAAAAACAAAATATAACAATTTGTCTTCTTCCCACAAAACCATGAGCTTCTAGAGTCACCACTGTTGGAGGCCCATTCAACATACTTTGCCCTCATCTTTTCATCAGCTCTTCTGTAGTAGAGAACACAGTGGCATCCTGTAACTGTCCATCATTACGTAATCTACAAAGAACACAAAGCCATCGAGCTACTGGAACAAACATAACAACAAAAATTCCGGTGTCACAAGAACAAAATTGAAATGTAGTCTAAAAACAGTTTAAAACATCATTGAACGGCCTACCCATGTAGATTGATACTGTCCAGGGAAAGTGTTTTATTGCATGTACCTCATTTAATAAAATCAGCCATCTGTAAAGCCAGACAAAAGGGAAATGAACACTTCTGATTTATGTTCGGGAGGCCTTAATGCAAATGTTATTCAAGATGCAGTGACAGACTGAGGCAGATTTTCCTGCTTGGTTTGTCAGCCAGTATAGCCCGATAGTTGCATGTGCAAGTGAACAAACTCACATCAGTGCAAACAAATGGGAAAGACTTCAGAATAGACTAACTAACTTATTATCATGGTGCTAAGTCTACCTCTGTCAGAGATCAGTTGGTTTGAGTAGGGTTTAGGGGGGTGGTGTGGCTCAGTGGGATGGAAGGTTGCTGGTTCAAATCCCAGGGTCAGCAGAGTGATTTCAGCATTGGATCCCTGAGCAAGGTCCTTAACCCTCAATTGCTCCAGGAACTGTGTAACCCTGCCTTTACAATTGTACATCACTTTTGATAAAAGCGTCTGCTAAACAGATGAACAGATGAATTCAACAGTATATGAGTATCTGAATTCTGCTTTCAGTCTCAACACTGTTTTCAGTACAACACAAGTTAAACTGGTTGTGTTGTTCAAACTGGTTGTTAAACTTAACATATAACCACAGGCCATTGTACCACACCATTTAAGGAAAATGTTTGAGTTAGTTTAGTAGCCACCATTTTACCGGTAGCCCAATATGTGGCGATACTTGGAACGAGTCACCTCCTCCTGTGACTAACCACTCCAATCCCTAGTCTTGTTTCGTAGCAGCCATGACCCACATAGAGTCGGGTGAGGGTGGGGATGGAGGGTATGCTTACAGTGAAAGACACTCAGAAGTAGGTCAAAAAAAGACAGAAGACAGAGAGGGCGCCATTCGGTCACTTCCCCCCTCCGCATGCAGAGCGGTACTGTGATATCCTGATGAGCACAAGCACAGTAATTGCTGCAGTACGGACAGAGGAGGGTCAGTAAAGAGACAGGAGGTACTGAAAGCAAACGGCACAGAGCTTCGAGTCACAGCACCAACACCGCTGTGCTCTCTAGAAATGGGCTGGATCCACACGCCGTCATAAATTGTTTATTAGAATCACCAGAAACATTTATATATAAACACAAATATAAAAGGAAATACAAGTATCTACAATATACAACACTGTCATCATATCTAAAATGTGCCGGTATTTAAAAATAGGCGGCCGTTTAGAAACATTAAATTTGCACACAGGCATCATTTATAAATATGAAAATGCAACAGCCCACGAAATGAAAAAAGAAAGACAGGAAGTAGGGCAAAGAGGGCTGTTGTCAGAACACTTCTCTCCCGGCCCAGTAACTTTGGAGAGGACAGTGTACATGCGCATCACACCTGCACCAAGTGACTGCCGATCTACATGACACTCTAACAACTCTGGGGAAAAAACAAGACTGAAGTGCAACACAACCATTAATAGCAGATATGTAACATAAGTGCAGGCTGCCCTTCTATTCGCCAAAATAAATAAATAAATCATACATGTATGAGGTACCACGTGAGTCTCTAACATGTCCATAGGCTACTCACCGCGCACTATGTGGGACCTGAAAAGCCCGGCCACTGTCGTTTCCACACCGTGATTTGTGGTGAGAATGGTTGTGTTAAGGGCATTCCAGTGGTATTCCAGTTCTTGCAGTGTGAAGCATGTTTTACATATTCAGGCTTTTAGACCCATTTGTTTTTTAAATGAAAACACAATTCATAGGGAAAAGGCTGTTTGATATTTAATAAAGCACAATTATGTCACTAGTAAAAACATTTACAAATAAAATGAATTCCATTCTTTTAGTGGAAAAAGTCAGATTGTGATGACAGATTACTAAATCGTGTACAAAATTCCACAGTGCTCAGAGAAACAAATGATTTTTGTCCCTTCTCTGAAACATGAACATTAACTCACTACACCATGTCTTTACTGTGTAAAGATGCATTTATAATTTCTCTAGAAGGTCCATATGTTTTGTGTTGAACATACATATTCAAGAGCTTTCAAACACAGCCACTTGCACAAAAATACTAAATGTCTTAATTAGCAAAACAGCTTGCAATCAAAGTATGCTACTGAATTTGTACAAAAGTAAAGATGTACAAATAACATTTTTTTAGTCCTCTTTGTCCTTTCTGTTTATAACTCCCTGAATTACACACATGGTGCTCCCACTAAATAGGCTTCTGGTTAGTGCTTATGGCTGGCTCTATATGCTACACATTTTGGGTTAATTCCAAAATCAAACCCAAACATGATTCTACCTGAGTAATTGTGAAATTCGCATGATTGTGAAGTTGTGTTCAGAATGGGAACAGCTCTTGTGTAGCCATTTAAAATTTCCCTCTGCTAACAAATACAGAGACACAGTCCTTGTTTAGTGTTTACAACTGATTGTTTCTAATACCACTGCATCAAACAGAGAAATGATTTCACACACAATCACTTTTTCTGAGTACATACACAGTATAAAACATTAATGCATCTACGGACTTCATTGAGCATTATCCTTTGCCTTTCTGTGGAAATGGCGAATGGTCCCCCACTTGCCTGAAGCTTAGAGTGTCACCTCCTCGATCTCGTCATCGAAGGAGGCAATGGCCCTCACTGCAGGGCGACTCTCAACCACCTGTAAAGCGCCCCTGCCGTAGCCAGTTGACGGATCCCCGCTGAATGGGAAGAAGTCACCCTGCTTCCCGTTAGTCTCTGTGGATGACGGTTTTCCAGCACTTACCTCTCCCAGAGGGGCTCTGGAGAAGCTCAGCACTTCCAGCCTGCCGGGCATGTTGGCGCTGGCTCCGGTGCCAAAGAGCTGCTCCATCAGATTGGACTTGCGCTCCTTTGGCGGTGCCCCTGCCACACCCGGGTTATCCTGGCTCCTCTCCTCCGGCCCGTCACTCCTCGTGCCCGCCAGGTTCACTAGGCCGGCCCTTGGCGCCGGCCGACCAAACGAGGGGGTGTAGCTGCCAAATGACAGGTCCTCATTGGAGCCCAGAGTCCGAAGGCCCCTCTTCCCCAAGGGCTCAGACTTCCTCAGTGGCTCTCGGCCCCCATCCTGCAGGTTCTCCCCCGGGTCTGTGAGGCTGAAAATGGACTGCGGTGGTGTCCAGACTGGCTTGTGCTCAGAGACATCAGACACAATCATGTCTGTGTTTGCGTCACGGCCCTGTAGGTCAATCTCTTTCATTTTGGCCAGAAGCTGATCCTTCCTGCTGCGTTCCTCCAGGAGCTCCTGGCTCCTCACCCTTTTCTCCTCTTCCTGCTTCTCCTGCACCCGAGGGGAGTCGTGGCCCCACCTCTTCCTCCCCTCGTCCTCTCCCAGAAGCGTGGACTCCCCTTGCCTCCTCCATGCTGTTTCAGGAAAAAAAACCATCCCTCATGTATCTCATAGCCTTTTGTTTTCAGCTTTACAGCAAGCACTGATGACATGAACTTTTATCATCTATTACATTTTCATTTTATAAAATGTAGCAATGAAAACTTTAAAATAACAGCTGAAAACGTTAATGAAATTCCTGTACCAACTCTGAGCCTTGGATATAGCTATAGCCAAAGGAAATAAGCTAAAATCAGCTCAACTCATGGGTTTGTTGGGCAGGTTAATGATAGGAAGGCTACAGGCTACAGGATACCAACAAAGCCGATACTCACTGTCTGACATGGACATCTGAGAATCTGCTGCTTCAGTCAGGGGGCTAACGACAGAACTGGGGGTGAGACCCTTATCTGTGGTGGATGGAGACAGGGAAGTACATCATACGTAGCTATAATCCCGCCATGCATCAGGCTCACTCACACTTGGATCATGTCTCGCTTCTCCCCCACAAAACACGACACGTAGCATATAGATTAATAAGTCAGGGCCCATCAGTCATTCCTACTGCCGATGACTGGAACAAAACAACAAGTTGTAAAGTGATGATAAGGAGTACAATGTCTGCTTAACAGCTCTGTGAATAATGTAAAACACAAATGAGATCAAACGCCACAATGATGCGAGCAGCTTCAAAGGGTTCAGGAAGACTCGATGGCTCAAAACATAAAATAACCGAGTGGAAGCAGGCTAACATGCTGGAGTTCCAGAAAAGACTACACTGGCCACGCGGATGAGGGAACCTTGAAACCTCAATCTGGGATAGCTTAGTGGGGGAAGTGCCAAAAGGTGCAGGTACCTAAATTTGTGTGTGTGTGTGGTCATGTATATATATAACTTTGTGAGGACCAAATGTCCCAACAGTGCGATAAACACCTGTTATTTTGACCATGATGGGACAATTTTTTGGTCACCACAAGGGGAAGCTCAATTTTATAAAAAAATCTGTAACTGCAACTCTGTCTGCTGGGAGATAGAGTAGAGATGAGAGTAGAATTGCCAAAGGTGAATAATAAACAGTTTAAGACTGTGATGGTGGGACTCATAACTGCCATGAGGGTGATATTAAGGCATTGGAAATCCTCAACAATTCCCGATATAAAGGAATGGACTGATGAGATGATCAAGACAGCTTCATATGAAAAAATGTTGGACAGACTAAATGGAAAACAAGATATGGTGAAAATGTGAGAAAATTTCTGGGGCCACGTGTTTGAAGGATGACTGGGAGGTTGAACTAGTGATTGTTTATATTGTTTGTGATGTTTTATAAATGTCAATGGCTGATGTATATTATATGAGACTGCTGTAACTATTTGGTTTGAGAAGTAATAAAATTTTGAATTACCAAAAAAATGCCTAAAGCCTTGTATTCTGTTTGGTTACTTATGGTTAAGATTAGGGCTGGATAGGGGTTATGGTCATCATGTTTGGATTAGAGTTTTCCCCAATATAAATGAATGGAGAGTCCCCACAGAGATATGAATACAAACGTGTGTGTGTGTGTGTGTGTGTGTGTGTGTGTGTGCTGTCGGTTTGCACAGATTACATTTCAGGACCAAATGTCCAAAATGTGTAGTAAAACCTGAGACTTCCTTACTTTTGGGGACATTTTTTAGGTTGCCATTTGGATAACCTCAATCTTAATAAGATCTGTGAATGCAATCAAAAAAGTAAAAATGCAAAAAGTCTCGTATTTTGTTTGGTTACTTCTGGTTAAGGTTAGGGCTGAGTAGGGTTTAATGTCGCTATGTTGGGATTAGAGTTTTCCCCATAGAAATGAATGGAGAGTCCCCACAAAGATGTAATTACAAACCTCTGTGTGTGTGTGTATGCATGTATGTTGGAATGCCCCTCACCTCCCCGCAGCCTCCTGACAATCTCCTCTCGGTGTACCTCCTCCTCTTTCTCTCTCTCCACCTTGTGCCAGTTCTCTCCCTCTGACACCTCCTGCTGGGCCTAGAGGAGCAGGTGAGGATAATACTGCATGTTTGGCAGAAGATTTAAATATTGAAAAGCAGCTTTGCGCAGAAAACATTTAAATTTTATTCACATTAGGAATTACTTATAAAATTAGAAACCAATACCATTTATATAAATAATCCATCCATCCATTTTCTGAAACCGCTTATCCCAACTGGGGTCGCGGGGGACCGGAGCCTATCCCGGGAATAATGGGCGCAGGCGGGAACCAGCCCTGGGCAGTCGCCAACACACCGCCGGGTGCACACACTGACACAACTACAGGGCCAATTTAGACTCACCAATCAACCTATCTTGCATGCTTTTGAACCATGGGGAGGAACCCGGCGCCCCTGGCAAAAACCCACGCGAACACGGGGAGAGTGTGCAAACTTCACACAGAAAGGACCCGGGACCGAACCCAGGAACTTCTTGCTGTGAGGCAGCAGCGCTAACCACTGCGCCACCACACTGCCCTGTAAATAATCCACTCAACTTATTATCCAGCAGGGATTATGTAAATTACGTGAACTGTGGTGTGTTACTTAACCCAGATCATACGCTATACTGATATTAAGCAAATAACCAAAATGAACAGGTATTAAAACATAATAAAACAGCTGAAAAGAACTATAAAATTGATTAATCTATAATTAAGTCATCATTTATTCCATCACAGTGCTGTGAGGCAGTTTTGACACAATTCTCCAGCCACGTTAACTCAGTGGGTTTAAGGGTTTGTGAACAGGAGCTTCTCATTTCTGGACCTGCCATATCATCTCAGTGAAGTGCTGTTCTGTTCTGGCCTCTGGCCTGAAGTTACAAGTAAATACTTATCAATTTAAGCAAGAGTTCAAAATTTTATGAAAGATCAATCAATTAAAATTATGCAAATGAACCTCCTGTATTATCAATGCAAATGGAAAATTTTAGTGTAACATTTTTTTACTACTAACATTATGGTTTGACACAATTACCAAGTTTAAAATGAACCTTCCACTAATGCATTTGTTCTTGCATTTTTTCATTAAAATAAACAAAAAACACAAAAGTGGTCCCTTCACTGAACAGGTCGGGCAAATTACTGGGAGAGCAGCCTGCACCAAGTCTCAGGAGAGGCACTATACAGCTGCCACCAAAGGATAGACTGGACTGATGTGATGTGATTGGATGTGTAAAAGACCCAAGTAATGTGACTGGATGTGAAAAACACCGGAGATATTTGATTTGATGTGAAAAAGACCAGAGTGATGTAATTCGACCTGAAAAATGAGCCGAAATGCCAAACATGCATTGGTTTATGCTACTGCAATAGAAAAGTATAGTAAAATATGAAATTCAATTTCTTTATAACAAGATTTCTGCTAGTGGTTTGTTGATTAGTACCTGCAAAATGAGAATCTGAAATAAAAAAAGCAGTTTGACATTAACTTTAATGTGAAAAGTTTCTTTTTTGTTCCAGAAGCATCTACACAATGCAGAAACATGGGTCCCTGCAGTCAAATCAGGGTCCTGTGTATTGCCCTCGGAGTAACACCTTACAGAATAAAATAAATGTGTACTTAAGGTGAACAACTCAGTAAAACTCCAACATAACCAAGATCTGATTGATTTCTTATAGTTAGGGGTGGGGATAGTTAACATGTGCACAGCCGCTCCAGTTTTATCCATCTGTCCATCTTCAATTACCATTTGTGCCGTACACTGTTTTGGGGTGTCCCAGGAAGCACAGGGATACTAATTTTGGGATATCAGTTCATCACAGGGCATGCACTCATATACCGTGGGAAATTTCCATCTTTCCTATTGTTTATCCTCGCCAGGATCACAGGGGGCCTGCAGTCTAACTATCCCAGACAGCACAGGGCACCAGGATGGGGCACAACCTGGATGCGACGCCAGTTGATGGCAGGACATTCCCACACACATTGGGCAATTCATCTAAATACACAGAGTCAGGTAGAAACCCCCCCCGCCCCCCACACACAGAGCCTGGACAGACACCCAGCTCACAGCTGAGGTGTAAGGCTACAGTGTTGACCATTTAGCTACCAGCCTGCCCAGCTCAAATTTTATTATACACGTCAAAGACAGATATTTACGAAAATGAGAAAAGAACTACTTATATATAAAGCACTCAAGGGTCTAGCATGTGCCTACCTAACATAACTAATTGAAGTTTACATAATGCATAACACATAACACAATGTAACTCTGGCTGTTTGTGCTGCTGTAGATGCTTTTTCGATCTACTGTGTTTGTACGTTAATGTGTCTCTACATATTCTGACCACCCATGTTCTCTGCCTTCCTTCCCGGGCTGGGCACCATCTGAGCTGGAATCCTAGTTGAGTCCCATGGAAGTGTGACATCGAGGATGCAACTGTGGCACTGTGGGTGCAGCCTTCAATCTGCCACCCCGCACAGTCCGCACGGACTGACGTTCTCCCTACTCAGGAATTTTTGGTTCCTTTCCTGTGATGTCATCTGACTTTCTTTCTTTCATTTCTTAATCCTCTCTTTCACCTGTTTTTAAATTATTCTGCATAGATGATGTAGGAATATACTACAACACACTCATGTAAAGTGCCTTGGGGTGACACTGTTGTAAAACGCACTATATAAAAATAAACTGAAATGAGTTTAACTGAATAAGAAGCGATGGTACGGATGGGACCTCTGCACCTCTAAATGTAATAAGAATAATGTAGCCATCTGATGTTGGAAAGATGAGTGTATAGACAGGGAGGTTTCAGTTCCTGGCTTATTTATTATTGAATTTTTGGTAATAACTTACCAAACTTAACTCCTTAGCTTTGTAATGGACAGTGTATGTTTTGCGTGTTGCTGAAGTTAGAGAATGTATCATGTGACAATTGTCCCCCAGGTAACACCACTGTATCTCTGCGATGGTCTGGGATGGGCAGGGCTCACAAAATCAAGCAGAAGCTCTATGGTGATACGGATGCTTGCCTTCAGCGAGAGGTACTCATCTCTCCAGAGGGGCTCGTTTCTGTCCGTGATGGCGAGAGGTGGGGTCGGAAACTCCAAGGAGAATATCCTGTCCTCTGTCTGCACCTCTTTGGTAGCACTTGTGGGGGGGCCTGGCAGGGGGTTACAGTCCTTCAGTTAGTCAAACAAACAGGGGACCCCAGCTATTTCTCCCCAAGCGTCAAATTCCATCAGCAACACAAAGTCAAGGTCCACTGTGTCTGAAAAATGAGACAATAAAATTTGCTGATGGGGGGATTATCATGTGGTCTGCGAGTTGGGGACCACTATGTTAGACTGTAACCAAGACAGCTTCTTAGTGGGAATACAGAATCCATCTGACCAAATCAGCAGAGCTCGGTGGCCTTGCAGGATCACATTGTACAGTTATGCAAGATAACATAAGGATCTCTGATTGGTCACTTGACTTCCAGGAGGTTTAATGGCTCAGTCTCCTCCACATCTCTGCCACCATGCAATGGGTTCCAAGTCACCAAAGCTGGAACAGTGGATACCCTGCCATACCTAATCGCCATCTGCTGGTTCCATCTCAAGAGCGGTAAACAAGCCAGTGGGCTGGAACCAAAGGGCCTTACAGATGCTCCAACCTTTAGTACAATCCCAAACCTGACTTCCTAATTTTTCACATATATTTACCAGACGCTTTTGTCCAAAGTGATGCATGAGTTAGAAAAGCTTGTGGTCAGAGAGCAGGATCAGCCAGCATCTCTGGAACAGTTAAGGATCGGGACCATGGCATCCAAACTGGCAACCTTCTGGATATAGGCAAAGACTCCTAATCTGCAGAGCCATGCACCTCCCCCAACAACTGTTCTTTCACATTTCATTAATTAGTAAATTAGTAATTAGTAAAAATCATTTTTCGGCTTTTTGAAATGTGTTCTAGAATTCCAGATATGGGGTTACAAAATTCTGGTTTGCACCAAAAATGAGCGTGAAATGTGACCAGCATTTTGTTGTGGGAAGTCAGAGGAAGAGTGGTGAGGTGCTGCTATACCTCTTTTCTTTGTGGAGCTCTCTGCCTCTTTTCTGTGTGCAGGTTTCATCCGGTTGGCATAAATGTTTCTGGTATCGAGTTCCCTTTCCTTTTCCTGAGGAACAGTACGTACACACCACAAACCCGTTAAGATCTGATTAGTGCAGAGATCTAAAAGCAGCTAAATACTATGCAAAGCTAAAAAGTACGAGTGGAAAAACAGCCAGAAGAAATGGAGGAAGCAGGAAAAAACTACAGCAGGAGTCGGGGTCCAAGACCAAGTGATCCTGACACGCTTATCTTGTAAAGCGTAAGTGAGTGAGCCAGTGAAATGTACCGCAATGGCTTTGGGGATTCTCTGTGCCTTTTAATGAGGGATTCTAAGATAGCCTCGGTGCACAGACACCTGGACACGCTGCGGCTCAGCGGACTAGCCCCCCACCTTGAGTTTGTGGCCTAGGCGCTCCAGCTCCTCCCTCAGGCCCTTGGCCTCCTCCAGAACCTCATGGGTCTTTCTCCTCTCTGCTGTCAGCTGCCGCTGGAAGCTGTTGTTCGTTAGCTCCAGGTTCCGCTCCAGGTCCTGAATGAATGCACACAGATACACATGCGCACACACACACACCCAAGCAGGCATAGATGAATCAGCCCAAACCCAATGCATGTAGAAAACAAATGACCGACAGACACTCTGATTTTGTGTTTCTTAAACGAGCCGAAAATCTCTTTTGCACTGAACTACAGAGATGGACAAGCATGTTACTAGAGCAGACAGATCAGCTCATTAAGAAACTAATGAAGCTACCCCCTCAACATACGGTAAACCCAACATACCTCCATCAAGAGTTACTTTTAAGTAGTTACTGCATTGAAACAAGATTGTGGAAAATGAGATAATTATTACCAAATTCTGATAATCTTTAAGGCAAAGTAGGTCACCGCAATAAATCAGCTTCATAGAAAAGAAAATAAAAAACAAAAATAATAAAACAGAAATAATTACACAAGAAAGGAGTTGCCAGATAGAGAGAAAGTTCAGAGAATCTGAGGTTGTTTATCAAAGGGCTGTGATGTCCCCTGTGTTCTGTAACCCGCATTATCCTCTGCACCTACAGCAACACCGTCCGCACTGTTCATACGCCGCATGTCAGAGGCCACGCCCCCACTGTCCTTACACCTGTGAAGAATTAAACCACACAGCAGCTCTGAGCCTCTCAGGGCTCAAGAATCATCAATGCTTGACGTGCTACTTCACGGCTCTTCTAATGAACGGCAGCTGGACATGCTGCCAGGGCGGGTTGGCCTGGGACAGGCAGCCTTGGTGACCAGGCCGCGTTTGAGTTTGCTGATGTTTCTCAGTACATCCTCTCTTCTACCTTCCATGCTTGAGAGCAGCTACTAACATGCTGGCTAGACTGCAGATACAGATAGAACGCAAGACCATAAAATTACCACCATGGAGGGGATTCACAGCCCAGTATCTGCTACAGAGCTTGGATTTCTCTGGTTTACATTTCTTTACTTAGTGGAGGCTTTTATCTAGAGCAGGGGTATTCAACTAAAATTTAAAGAGGTCCAGTTAGAGAAAAATTCTTGAAGCAAAGGTCCGGAAAATCATAATGTCTAACTATTTAGTGTGATATATATTTAAGTAGCCTATTAGTTGTATCAACACTGCATATAATCAGTACCTGACTGTCAAATCAAATTAATTCAGTAGAATTCAAAAACTTTTTGACAATATTTATTGTCACGTGACATAGAACTTCGACCAGCTGGCTGGAGTGAGATTTTCAATTTGAGATGTCTGCACACATATCTAACAGTTCTTGCGCCGGTTAAAATAGAAGCGCCCCGTCAGGTTTTAAATCAGAACTTTCTGTTTTGGCTACCGGTCTGGGTATGGATCCGGACTGCAGTCCGCCTATTTGTGATCTCTGATCTAGAGCAACGTTCAGGTGAGATTCAGAGAGTAACGTCAGCCAGTCTTCCTGGAGCAATTGGAATTAAGGGTCTTGCTCAAAACCCAATTATGATATTACTTTCCCAGCCACGAGATTTGAGCCAGCAACCTACAGATCATGGATATTCTTTACCTACATAGCCAAACATCAACCAAGTGGGTATGAAGTGGACCATGAGATTCTGTAGGGTTAGACAAATGTGTGTGTGTACCTTGACTCTGCGGTCGCTGTCAGCAAGGCGCCCCTCGGCCTGCTCCAGCTTGCGTGCCAGCTCCTCCCTCTCCCCTAGGTGGCGTTCTTCGGCCAGCCGTCGCAACTTCTGGAGGGCTGCCCGGCAGCGGCTCAGCTCTTCCTGCACCTCCCGCTGCCGCCTGTCTGCAGCACGCTCCCGCTCCTGGCTTCGGCGCAGACGCTCCCGCAGTGCATGCACCTCGCTGCTGTGACGTGAGAGAAGCTGGGCAATCTCGCTCTCTGTGTCCTCAAAGCGCTGCAGCGCCCTCTCCTGGCGGAGCTGCAATTGCCGCAGCACCTTGTTCTCCTGCTGCAGCTGCTGCAGCCGCAGCTGCGTCTCAGCCAGCTCGTTCTTCAGCTCATTGATCTTGAGCAGGCGTGCTGACAGCATGCGCTTGGTCACCAGGTCCAAGTCCTTCGGTGAGGGGTCCTTGTTCAGGCTCTGAGAACGTCCCCCGCCCTGCTGCAGTGGAGCACCTGGGCGAAGGTGCCGAGAGCCTGACTTTCGTAGGCCTGCATAAATATAAAACAAAAAGAAAAGTGCTTTTATTAAATGTTTGGTAACGGTTTCCATTAACTGCCCCTTCATAGTGCCTTTATAATGCATTCATACATCATTCAGTGCACCTTCATAATGCATTCATAAAACATTCATAAGCAGCATGTAAGTATACTTTAACATTACCCACTTTAACACCTGCAATATACTGTAATAACAATCATTATATGAGAATAAGAAACATTATAATTGTATAATCAAAGAAAATTTCTTATTAATGTATTTTAAAGTTGTTAAGGCATGTTAAGGTGTTAAGGTTCTATGAATGCATTATGAATTCAGTATGAAGGTAAAGTTAATGTAAAGCATTACCAAATGTTTTTGTAATAGATACTAATGATACTACCACAAAGCTGTAGTCTAAGTAATGTATAACAGGATAAATAAAACTGTGTGTGCAATGTTTATAGCTGTTGCACATGAGCACATTTGGAGCAAACAACTGGTTTCCTGTACAAATAGAAAACCGTGACAAAAGGATAAAACCTTTTTATGACTGGGCAAAGAGTACAATCACTAATGACATATTCTGTTATGGCCAAGAACACACAAACCAAAGACAATTAGCTAGGCGGGATGCCAGATTCAGCCCAGCACTCATGGGTTAGTTCATAGCAAAAAGGATCCAGGGGAACCAGTGCCAGAGTGATTCTTAAAGATGTTTTTCTGAAACCACGCAACACATATATACACACGGCTCAGGCACTCAACAGGTTTCCTTTCTGACATCAATCTGTTTCCAGGGAAGGCAGCACAATGTTACTGGGTAAATACAATGAGGCACATCGTGCCTTGTTTCCATTTCATACTATGAACCTATCAACTGGATTGAGCAAAATTTAGAGGTCCCCAAAAATGTCGACTTGCATGGGGTCCATGAAATTATTTACATTTTGGGCAGTTTACTTCACATTGGTCAATAAAAAGATATGATACTATAAATGATTTAATACTTAATTATTCGTTTATATACATATATTAAATTTAAGCCAGATTGAGCCTGTGCCAATGTGGCACTGAATGCCTATCACAGACCTGTGTGGTATCTTTTGGAAGAGTTAGCTGGGCTTGCATTTTTTGATGAGCGTATCTCTTCGGAGGACAAGAGGAGGATGGTGAAGAAACTGGATACTTCCGAATGGAAAGGACTCAGAAGTCTGGAGAAGAAGAACTTATCTGACAGTGCAACATGTCTACCAAGAGAACGAGAAGGATCTTCAATTGAATACTTCCAAATTGCCATGAGAAAGGTCTCTCGCCTTTCTCATGAAAGACTTGTTGACATGGGAGGATCATGCCACATTCCAGGAGTTCAAGAATACTGTCAAGGGCATGGCTGTTGTAATAAATGTGCAGAGAGGTGACTGTAGTGCATAGAGACTATATAGTTACTGATTTCATTTCAAACTGTTGCATATCTGCAGAAAAGTAGTTTAATTTGGCTTTGGTTAGAAAAGAAGCATTTTCAGGGGACCCCTAAATTTAGGACTAGAAAGATAAAATTTTATCCATGAATTCTCTTTAGTAATTGGTAGAAGTTCTTGTGTCTCAATTCGAATGCACACTTTTGGAATTCTGGACCACCCTATGATGCATGCTACACAATGCACAAGCCACGCTCGCCCAAGAAATTCATCACACCAACACAGATGGCCATAATATGGCTGAGGGAAGAGTACTAATACAGCTGAAAAACAGGACTCAGCAACAGTGAGGAGACACCTACAAAAAAAACACACCCAGATTATTTTAAACTCGTTCTCACCATGGCACAAATTAAGGCACCTTTGTTTAAGGAAACTGCACTCCACTACTCACATCCGTACTAGACAACCATGATCCTCTAGGGGTCTTGAGGAATACATTAAACTGCATGACTACTATGCTGTTTCCTAAACTGAGAAGTAGGTAGCATGGTGGTTAAGGACACTGAGCTAAATATAGCCAGACTCTGCGCTCTTGGGAAAGGTACAAAATCTATATTAATAGAGCAAATAATAACAACCAGTATAAACAGGAAAAACATTTGAATGAAAGAGAGCTGGTTCCTCAACATTATAATACCGTATTTGGATACTCACTTGTAATTATGATAATTGATTTGTGCAGGTGTGAAGCAGAAGGTGGAAATTACCAGCTTAATTACATTTTTTCAGATGTAGGCAAAACAATCATATAACCATTACAGGCATCGTTACTGCTGTATGTGCTGCTGGTAACAAAACACATTCAACACTGCCATCTACAGACGGGAAAATTAAACACGTGAAAAAAACTGCAGTTGATAATCGGCTCCCGGTATAACCAAATGACTAAACTTACACAAGCACTGTGCTTCTTGTGAACAAAGAGATTTTGGAGAGTATTTCAGAATCATGAAAACAGACTGACGGCCATGCATGAAACAAGCTTGACTTGCCTGATGGACAGTGCTTCTTACCACACTATGAGGTCATGAAATCAGGGCATACCTGGTTTCCGCAGCGGGCTGCTGGAGACCCGTTTGGTAGGGGCCAGGCTCCGGGGGACAGGGGATAGGGAATGAGAACTGGCAGAAAGAGAGCAGCCAGAGGCTGAGCTGTTCTCATAGTCCTCCGAATAGTAGGAGCCACTGTTCCTGTCGCCATCAGATGCATCCCGTCTCCTGGTTCTGGCCCGGTTGCTTGCTGGGCTTCTCTTTCCATTCCTCTTCTTGTTGTCGCCTGACTGGGATTTGGAGGAAGACTCTGAATTCTGTGTAATGCTCCCACTGGAATTGCGGTTCCTGTCTCCATCCAAGTTGTCCTCACTGGACTGATGCATTTTGGGGAGGACAAGGCTGTCTTCAGTGTGATCCAGCTGGGAAGGACATCCATGAAGACAGAAGTTACTCTCTGGGGCATTCAAGTAGTAGATACTGTTCCCTGGTCAGAGAATGCAGAATCTTTGTATCTTTGTATGCAATCTTTGTTTATTCCTTTTTACTGTGTCATTTTAATGCATATGGGCGTCTAAATTAATTTAATTCAAGGCATCACCTTGTCAATGATCAGAATCAATTGGATCATCATCGTGAGCAGCACAAGGAAATGAGGATGCTGTTTACCATGTACAGCCACTCTGCAGCATTCCCAAGAAACAACTCTGCCTGATGGGTAATTCACAAATACTCAAATTTGCTTCTCACATAAACCAATCTTCACAAACAGGTATACATACATATATATACTATGGGCATATCGGAAGCAGGCAAATGTGAACATTGTAAAGAAAAAGTAGGACATCTTCAATTTTACAGGAGAAGTTGACCTATATACAGATTGCCCTTCTTTTGTGCTGAGAGACAATAATAGCTAATCTGCTCTATATACATTCCTGCAATGTGATGTTATTTTACTAAAATCAATAATCATAAAAAGTAGCAGCATTTTGACTGAATTTAAAGAATCTATCCATCTGTGTATTTCATAGCTGCTTGGTCAAGTAATATCGTGATTTTCCATAGTCTCTACTGGGAATACCCTGTGCTGAAAACCAGCCAAACACCAGACATACACACAAGTGAAAGACACCAGTTTGCGAGTTGGCATGTCTTTGGAATGCACTACAGGGTGAAACTGAACTACCTAAAGGAAATCCATGCAAACACAAGGCAGCCGGAACGCAGGCGGTAGAGCTGGATTTAAACCGACAACCTTGAAGGTATGACGCAACATCAATCAGCCACTATAGTGCCATATATATACGTCATGTTTATGAAAGTTAACGTGAAACTCTCGAGTGGTTATAAGTACGTCATATATGGACGTTTATGGAAATGAGTTTGCAATGCTATACAATTCTTAAACATGAACAGTCAGAGAAACTTCTGCACTGAGTGCACAGTCCAACGATTAGTTCATTATATTTAGAGACATTTTACTGACATTGTTTTAAAGTTAATGTAAAGCATTACCAAATGTTTTTGTAATAGGTACTAATGATACTACCACAAAGCTGTAGTCTAAGTAATGTATAACAGGATAAAAAAAACTGTGTGTGCAATGTTTATAGCTGTTGCACATGAGCAAAATTTGGAGCAAACAACTGGTTTCTTGTACAAACAGAAAACCGTGACAAAAGGATAAAACCTTTTTATGACTGGGCTTCCAACGATTAGTTCATTATATTTAGAGACATTTTACTGACATTGTTTTAACGAATTCAGAAATGCATCTTTCAGGGGCTACATAGAGTAATTGTAGGCAAGTAGTCGTATTCCAATGTAATCTGGATTAGATGAACACTCCTGATCGAGGTTAAGTACAAAAAAAGTGAGCCATTTTGTCATGTCACTCAACAACCCTAGACAGCGAACCATTACAAACGACGCAAGACGTCTGAGTTATTTATTTTCTTTGATATGGCAAAACATTAGGATCGGATAAAAAAGACTCCTCAAAAATTAGCTAATAGGAAGAAAAAATGCAAACGATGCGTCCACCTAAAGATGACAGACTATCAGCGGCGAACTAAGGTCTAAAACAGACTCACTCCTCCCGCTAATCTGACTTCGGGAGAGTGGGAGGGGGCGCACATTTTTTTAAATCGCCAAAAGCGACGAAACACAATCTTTTAAACTAACAATGTAGCTATATACAAAAACAAAAGGCATATTTATCTGTTTTGGGGTTCACTGACAGTCACGGAAAGCCCTGGCTCGGATTTATAGCTCTTTGAAACTGAAAATACTGGCCACAAATTATACATTTTTACGCCATGTTTGCTGCTTAGGTAACGTAGCTAAACTTACTATTTAACTAAGGAACTATGCAGGGTGGATAGCGGGATAAAATCAGAACCTCCGCTAGCTGGTTTAAGATGACAGCCAACTGCGATTATTTCGGATTATTCGCTTGGTAGTCGACGTAAATAACTAGACTTACACACACGGTGAAAAATAAACATGGCTCGTTCAGAAATAAACTGAGAATTTGTACTGAACGTCTATTCCAGAATACTTTAACAGTAACCATCGACTTTACCAAGAAGGGAAACAGCCGTCCGGGTGCGACTTCAGAGTTTCCCGGATGCTGTCATGGAGACAGACGGTTAGCGTTTTGCTCCAGCCCAGTTTATCCTACACCAACCTTATGTTACTTTATATTTTCCTGGGCTCCCATTTCACGAGCGATGGCGCCGAACGTCCTCTGCGGCTAGCTAACGTCAGCCAACATAGTTCCGTTGTCCCGGTGCTTCGTGCGGGGCCGAGCGGGGGTCTTGACGGATGCCGGTCTTCCTCCTACTCCTACGCGAAAACGGGAGACGTTTGGCTGGCTTCCTCGCGCCAGGTCTCGTGCAGGACGGAGCCCGAGCCCGAGCCCTGCGCCGCGCCTGTTCGCCGTGCGGTTCCGGGCCGTTCCGGTTCGCGCCGTTCCGGTCCGCGCCGTGCTGCTTAGCGACGCCTCGCCATGGCAACCCTCGTGAGTTCCGAGTTACACGTTAGAGGATCGCGTCTGAGGCTCCCGAGGCAGCTCACGGAAATCCCGTTGTGAGGTTGATGTGCTGCCTTCATAATGTTTTTAACGTTGTCTTAACAGAATCAAAAAACAAAAAATATGTTTGTGTGAACGAATACATGACGTCTAAGGTCTAAGCCGCGGCGACTGCGGGGGAAGGCTGCTTAAGCGATAATCTGGGTATTTTTTTTCTAATTAAATATTATCGGGTAAGTCAAATTTATTAACAGAGGGAATTTCTTGACATTTCACCAATGATTTACCTGATGGTGGAAGTTACAATTTACCCACCACTCCAAAACCTATTACGAATCTACTTTTTGTAGTATACCGTTAATTGAAGGGTTTAGCTTTTAGCTAAATTTATGCACTTTTAAATTGTTGATCCTGCACCCATTCGAAAGCGGGGGTGTTATTATTATTAGTAGTATATTTTTTGTTTAAATTGTATCTGCAATATATTTGTTGCCGAAAGAACTTTTCCAGTTATGTTAAACAATGATAAAATTAATAGTTAATAAATCCATCCATCCATTTTCGAAACCGCTTATCCTTCTGGGTCGCGGGGGGTCCGGAACCTATCCCGGAAGCTACGGGTACGAGGCGGGGAACAACCCAGGATGGGGGGGGGCAACCCATCGCAGGGCACACTCACACACACCTATGGGCAATTTAGTAACTCCAATCAACCTCAGCATGTCTTTAGACTGTGGGAGAAAACCGGAGAAAACCCCACGACGACATGGGGAGAACATGCAAATTCCAACCAGGCAGAGACTCGAACCCTGGTCCCAGAGGTGTGAGACAACAGTGCTAGTTATTGCACCACCATGCCGCCCCCTAGTCGATCGATCGATCAATCAATCGATCAATCAATCAATCAATCAATCAATCAATCAATCAATTAATTTATTCATTTAATATTATAACTATATCCCACATTTGCTACCTATAATAAAAAACTCTTTTGATGTCAGTTCGAAGGTGTATCTGGGATGGGTGCAATAATTGATCTGTAACACCTGAAAAGTGTCGTATAATAAAACCGCTATACCAATGAATGGGCGAGGATGGAAGAATAGGATATAGCCGGGGGAGCTTTTGAAATTAGGACTTGGCCTCAGCAAAGACCCGCAAGCTTTAACTACATCATTATTATTTCCAACATAATTATCACAGTCTAGACACTGGGAAACTCGTTTGTCGTTCAATGAATGAAATCGCTTTGCAAGCACAAAGCAAGTACTTTAATATTTATCCGAGTTGGATTCTGCTAACAGGGAGAGAGCTTCAGAAAAGTCAGCACTCCCCACAAAGGCAGACAGCTTCGCTGCTCCGCAAACGCTCGCGAAACATCCTCAAAGCAAAGTTTCACGTGCAATGAGTGGCGCACTACATCTCCCAGAATGCTCTGCTCATTCATTACAGGGCTGAAAACTGTTTCGACGGTGTTACACCCCAGAGTGCCGGGTGGGGGAGTGAAGACCACGAATGTGGTGAGAGCACTGTCATCATTATCTTCATTATAATTATAATATTACGACGTAGGCTTGAGCGTTGCTTTAACTTAAACACGCATTTATCGGAGAGCCTGTCAATAACATTCAGGCGATACATCAACAAACTCGCAAAGGAGAGGAGCGCTTAAATACACGTCTTAGACACATCTGCCGACCAGGATTTTTCTGTAGGATGATAATTAGAGTTTTCATCGCCTCATTGTCTGGTTCTGTTGTGGTGAGTATATATTTTACATATATTTAATTATTTTTACATTTTAAAGGTTGTTTGCATTTGACAGGCCGGATAACAACGATATCCCTGGCAGCTCTGGTGTGTGGCGAACTGTTTGTAACAGCGTAACTTCTAGCCTGTTGTGTTTTTTATATATTTATAATACGAGTATATTTAAATATATAGTCACTGCATGAAACAATATCTATCGCAAGTGAGGTATAATAGCTAACTTTGTTTCAGAATTAACCAACGGTATATGCATATGTGTATGAATTTTAAATAATTTTCTGGTTCCTTTATCAAGTCCACGTTCTTATCACCTACGTATTTACGTTTTTTCCCCACGTGTTTGTTATAATATTATTGTATCTGTGTTCAGCCGTTTATGCAAGGAGGCACTTTTTGTTTTTAGATTTTTTTTAATATCCAGCGGATTAAATGAGACACTACCAACAGAATGCCACTCCCGTGGTTATATAGCTGTATGGTTATGTAAATCGAAAGGTTTTTCTACTGTTATGTGCTACTCTGTGTTATTACTATCTTACACGAAAATGATCCGAGATGATTTCGGATCTTGTTGCCTGTACTGTAGGAGTTATACAGATGTGCAGTTAAAAGTGAAACATTTTTACGACCCCAGTAATTCTAGGTATGGCTACGTTTGTTGTATAAGACAGTGGGTCCTTTGAGTTTGTGTTTCTGGACTTTGACACCTTTATCAGTAAACCTCGGGGCTGTATAAAATATCCCGATCGTTTGCAATGCATATCTCATGCGTTTGTATGACTTTCTCTTAACAGGCAAAATGTATTCTGTCATTTTATTTCCAGAAATATGTTTAATGTGTGGCGTTCAATGAACAGCTTCTGAGTTTTTCGGTTTTTCAGTTTATCTTTGAATGTTATGAGCATGTAGAAAGTTTTAGACGCCATATATACTATATTCTATGCTTTACTATACTATTTTATATATATAGGTCTTTAGTGGAGGATTAAGTTAGTAATTAAGGTGATCTCTACTCGTGTACTTTTAAGATAACAATGAAGGGATGGATGGGTGGATGGATATTCAGGAGTGCATAGCTATGTTTTGGGGAGTAGTGTTTATCTGTGATGACTAACAATCTCATGCTCAGGTTCCCTAAAGTTCTCTTGATTGTACAAAATACACAGACAGGAATAGTACAGCATATATCATGTCAGCCTTGATGAACCTAAACTCATGAGGTTAATTCACTTTAAATGACACCGATATAAACAAGAGTTTAAACTGCTGACGCTGGCACCCTAAGATGTTTATCTCAAGAGCCCTTGCTGTATAGTGATTCAGTAATGAATTTGTGTTTAGTTCTTTTGTTAAAAGTGAAAGAATTTAAAGTGTAGACAGATTATACAATAGTTATAACAAAGAATAACTGTTCTTGGACCCCTCAGTAATAGGAGATCAGAATGAGTCACGATTTGTGAGTGGAAAGATGTTTTTTTTCTCTTCCCATATCCCCGTAAATGTTTGTAAAATCCTAAAAATAAACTGGAAAAACTGGAGGAGGCCAAGCTGTCCTGTACTATACGAGACAGAATCTCCCCTTATTCCTGCCATGTTGTGGCGTGGCCTTGTGACCTCTCTCACCAACTTTCAACCTTTTAAACTTCCTAAGCCCCAAGAGATTTTCCTCTGAAGGAGCCACATTAAGGGAATATTTTAGTACAGTGATTTTTGTATGAAGAGGATCCCTCCTCTTGAATTTGAATTTGTTTCATAAAGGTAACTGTTTCCTGGTATTTGAACACTGGGGAGCCCCATCTTAATACCAGCCTTGTGAATGTTCAGCCTGGTTTGAGGGATTTTTAAAGAGGCAGGACCGAGATTTGATGAGAAACTGCTTTTCAAATAAAGACAATGAAAAAACAATTTATAGTGCATCTTGACCTTTGCCCTTTTCTTCTTTATTTCCCACAATATGAAATGCATTAAGAGTAAAGACTGATACAACTGAACTGGAAGAAACATTATCATATATTGATTAAAGTGAATTGACCTAAAATAACTGGCACAGATACTTTGTGTCCTGTGGTTTGTGGTTGCAATGCATACCATAGAAACTTTTTTGTCTAGCATACCATAGAGACTTAGCTAGCAGCTCTGTTTTTCTTCTTGACCCCACCCAGGCATCCTTCTGTGATTAGTATTTTTCTTGTATTCTTGCATAGGGGAAACCAGCATGAGGTTAAATCGATTTTCTCAGCTCTGTTCTTCATCCGTTGATTTGTGATGATGGTCTGTCTGTCTGTCTCATTGGCAGCCAAGGACAGACGCTCTCTTTCTCACACCCGGGCTCCGTGCTGCACGCTGTAAGCGGCCTTTTCTGTCTGACCTGCTCTGTCACTGCTATTTCTGCTCTCTCACTACTCCACATGCCGTCTGTACCTGTCCTGCCTTTGCTCAGCATCAGTCGTGGCTTTTCTCTGTGTCTGCTCCCTCACCCTCCCAAGTCCGGATCCTCATCTCTGCTGAGTCTTCTTGGTGTCTGCTCCCTGTACGTGTACGCTGTCTGCGTCTCATTCATCCAAATTCCATGTCCTCTTCATATTGAATAGAGCAATGTCTCATATAGACACCACAGTCATTTCTTGGTTTATTTTTATCCACAGTTTTATTTCTGCAGGGATGTAAGGAATAACTTTGTACTGTATGTTGTTCAGCGCGATCAAAACCAGTGCAAACCCCAAACCGACCAGTCAAACAACCTGCTCAGCTGAACTTTGCGGCTTCAGATTCATATTAAACAAAGCATCTGTGTTTCAATGACATGTCATTATGTATGGGATTCATTTACACAGCTGTCTGTTAGACAGCGTAGTACAATGAGAATGATTGTGTTGTATTCTCTTCTGTGTTTTTTATTTTAAGGGGTGAACAGGGGACAGTTGTGTTTTATCCAAAGTAAATAACTTTTTTTTTCCGCAGTGTCTGTCCACCAGTGTGTCTGTGCATTAATTTTTGACAGCCCTTTTCCAACCCATTAGAGCACAGATTACATGTGATGTGAGCAGGGGTTGTTTTACAGGGTGTGGAGGAGCTGTATATTAGAGTAACCGTCTAGTGTGTGAGTTGGGGGGAAAGGTGGAGGCTGGGGTAAGCAATGCCCTCCATGTGGGGTATAGCCCCGGATGGGCCGGCAAGCGACAGTTAGGTGTGGCTCAGTACAGGGGAATTGCAGAGGGCGGCTCTCCAGTTCCTCGATGCGAGGGAATATTAAATGACTGCAGCAGAAGGTAACTATAAATACCAGGTGCCCTTTTGCTGTCTCAATGCTAAGGTTTCTGCTTGTTTGCGGTTAGACAGGGACCAGAGCCTGGATTACTGCTGCGGAGCAGTGGAGGCAGCAGTAAGTACTGGGGGAGTGGGGAGCACCAGCTCACCCCCCCTGGAGGATTTTTACAACATTTTATCAGCATCTTTGTGTAGGTTTTCTAAAGCTGGAAAGCATATACGAGAATGGAAAAACAGTTTATAGTGCACTATACAAGATGATTGACAAGGCGGAGGCTGGACAAAATCCGGATTCAGTGCATTTTGTCAGTCTCAGACTATTCTCTAGTCCCACATGAATGTCAGCCTGGTGCATTATTAGCATTACTGCTTGGTGTTTGGGTTATTTTAAGGAGCACTAACAACTCAAGTATCATATGGCAGGAAATTGAGAAATCCTCCAGCTGGAAATGGCTACGGATCGTTTCCTATACGAACTGCACGTACCACATTGCTTCATGCTGCACTTTTTGCGGGAGGGGAGGGTGCTCAGTTGCAAAAACACTGCTTGGAACATCATCATTCTGCACGTCTGGTCCATACATCAGGAGACAATAAGGGGCTTCAGATGATCAATACGATTATGCCCATTTGTGCAAGTATCTCTACTCATATTCTCTTTGCTCAGCAGTTGATTTATTTTATTATGATTTTTTTAACTCGCCATCAGCTGGAAGTGCTCCTCTATACACGTGAGGATGTGAGCTCCGCATCAGCTTGGGTTTTCCAAGGCCGGTCCACTGCTCCCCTAACCTCCCTGCTCCTGCTCCCATTCAAATGCTGACATGGGTGTTTTTTTTTACTGTTTTAATGAACCTTAAACTTTGCCTGCATGAAGGTCCTGTGAAGCCACCCTCCTGTGGACTGGGGAGAAAATGCCAGTCTGAACCAAATGGCACAGGGAGGCTCTGTTTCCCTCAGACTTCGCATCTGCTGAGTGTGTCTAACCTCATCAGAGCCAGGCGTTTACATACCTGCCTTACGCCGGAATCAGCATGCTGCTGTACTAATGTAGGGTTTTCCACTGGAAGCGGATAACTCAGCTTTTCGATGCTGCCTGTGCGGAGCAGTCTGTGGGTAAATGCACCCGTTCATTTCATTTGCAGTAGACCAAATTGTTTGTCTGCAGATCAGCTTCAGTTTGTGCCCCCCCACCCCCATCAATCCCTTTCTCACATGTTTTACGAAAGCAGCTCTACAGCAGTGAACCCATGAGGCTCCAGATTGTTCCGCAAACACTTGGTTTTGCACAGATTTGTGTTTCACCCTCCCACTTTGGCAGTGAGTCAGTCTGCAGTGGTGGATGATAGTTCTCTGTCTACATGTCTCCAGTGGCTGGCTGTCCTCCAATGGGATTAAAAACAGAGTAATAATAATAATAATAATAATAATAGTAGGGGTGGCATGGTGGTTAGTACTGTTGCCTTACACCTCTGGGACCATGGTTTGGATCTGCCCATTGTGGGGGTTCCTATGGGTTCTCCAGTTTCGGCCCACAGTCCAAAAGCATGCTATGTTGAATTGGAGTAGTTAAATTGTCTGTTGGCATAAATGTGTGTGTCGGTGTGCTTTGTGCCAGTTACTTCCAAGACCCCTATGACCCTGTATAGGACAAATGGGTATCAAAAATTAATTGATAGATATAATAATGACAATAATAATAATAAGGCACAGTTTCCATTTTCTGCATCAGAATGGTGATGTCTTCTGTTTTTGCAAATCCTCTCAGGGTTTAGTTTTAAGGAGAATTTTAAGACCACCTGAAATGATCAGGAATGGCAGGGGAATGTCCTCGCGCTCAGACTGCAGGGCACCACGTAGACGTGGGGCCAGGTCCCCATGGGGAGGGCCCTGGGAAGCTCTCCTGCCAATGATAAGTCCAGCAGGAGCTCAGGCCCTCAGTTGCCATCCAAATACTCAGCAGACCTGATCCACATACCTCTTGTCACATCCTAATCCTGGATCAGCACCAGCCTATTCCCTCCTAAGTAACTGATTCAATCCCAGCATTCCTTGGTGCTTTCCTGCTGTGCAGCGCTGATGCAATTTAGCATATGAACACCCCCCCTGGGGGGGGGGGGGGGGGCGGGGCGCGGGCGCCCGCGGGCGGGGGGCGGGGCGGGGGGGGGGGGGGGCGGGGGGGGGGGGGGGGGGCGAACGCGTCGGGGAGGGGGGCGGAGAGAGGGGGGGGAG
>JAODLD010000045.1:19733951-19756162 GCA_026781065.1 Mormyrops boulengeri | reverse complement strand
GCCCCGCCCCCCGGGCCGCCGCGCCCCCGCCCCCCCCCCCCCCCCCCCCCCCCCCCCCCCCCCCCCCCCCCCCGGGGCCGGCCGGCCCCCGCCCCCCCCCACTGCACGGCCCTGAAGACTAATGCTTCATTAGCAGCGCAACTCGTTTATTATCGAAAATCCCGCATATGTGACTTCTAATAGCTGTCATGGCATTGCCTGTCTTTTTTCTTCTTTTAACAAACTGAAGCAGTCGCACTCAGGTGTAGTGGGTAGAGCACAAATGGGTTAGACGCCATTAGCGGGGGGCAGGGGGGGACGAGACAACACTGCCAGCACTGGAGAGAGGATTTCATATGCCTTTGAGAGCCGGTGACAGTATTGCGAGAGACAGGGAGGATCTGTCCCCTCGGGGCACAGATTCACAGGCTTTCACCTGAGGGACAGAGCACGGTGACGGCCAGGTGTGTACTAGGTGTGTACCAGGTGTGTACCAGGTGTGTACCAGGTGTGGGCCTCTCACCTCAACACCCAGGTCACCCACAGGCGAACTAGCGGCCTTTCCTCAAACAAATACGCTCAAGTACATTTGCGGCATTAAGCTCAGACGAAGCCTCGACCTTCACTGAATGAGCTACTGTTCCCCCACCCGCCTACGTCCCGATTTCACGGCACACACAGGCCAGTCTGTATACCATAAACACCCAACGTCGCATGCAAGCCTGTCCAACAGTTTCCCCGCTCTGCTCGTGCACCCCCACTGTCTTCTGGAGGGCTTCTCTCTCCCTGGAAAGGCGGTCTTACAGTCTCATACTGCTTACATACAGCTCTGGCGCTCTTTGTTCTTAACAACTGTCCGAATGGAGAATGAATGATGCATTTGAAGGGAGTAAGAGAAAAAAAAGCCGTATTCTGCTGTGTTCTCCTAGGAGAACATTGCTTTTTAATTATTTTCAACTCCTCTTCATCTGAAACCAAAGACAATAATGCTTCAGCTTGAAGGTTAGACATGATGAATTGATTTTCTCCTGTTATCTGAAACCTCTACTGTGGACATTTACACATATCTTATTTAGTGTACTGTGATTTTTATAAGCAATTATTCCATTAAAAAGCTTGATATTAAACTCTTCCTACAGAATTATACCAACCTCAGCAATATCTCTAATAAATGTGTTTTTTTTTTTAACTTTCAGCGCGTGGTGGCCAATGCAACTAAATGACGGCATATCATACAATCGTAACTGCTATTCTTCTTGATAAAGGGAGGGTTTATTGTATAATATATTATACCATTTTGATTAATTTGACACTGAAAGTATTACATTACAAACAGTTAAAACAGCCGTTTACGTCTAAATTAAATTAATTTCTTTATACTACAAAATGTCAGCAGGAAATACCGTAACTTCCTCAGGATTCCTTTTAAATGGCGCAAAGAAAAATAAGGGTTCAGATTCCCCATTCTTAAACATCAGTTTCCTTTACTAAAAGAAACACGCATTCGCCCCCTCGATGAAATATTAAATACTCTGCAAATTAATGTCTAGTACACGCATATGTAAGAATGTAATACTCTGATTTAACACCTGACATGTGGGCGTTTCTAAAATTAAAAATACGTACACCTTGATTATGCTTCCAGATATTACCGTAAAAAACACCGAAAATACACGAGAACATTTATACTCAATCTTAAAGACGATAATAAATTTTAAAGCAAGAATTTTTAATGTCGGTTTTTATGCGTCTCTAAGTACCAAACCTGAAGTACATATGCTTCTCAGAAGGTTACACAACCAGCGACATAGGCCTAATAAAGAAAGTAATATATCACAAATAATCCTACAGGTTCCAAAGGTACAATGGCTTTAGCACTAGATAATGTGTACTCAAGTAGGGTATCGCGTTCATACTAAACATCTGCGATATATTCCTTCTTTTGAGAGTGTGCGAGTCACAGTAATAATTTTACATTAAAATATATTCACAGTGACTAAAGAGTTTAATTAGTTGAAAGTGTAAATAATGTAAGGACACGCCCAACACTTTCATGATATTTATTTTTGTGAATTCGATAACATCACTGAAACCAAGACTCTACGAAACGTTACCTCAACACAGATGTTAATATCAGAGGATTTAATCTTAATTTATGTCCATCAATCAGTATTCAGTCTTCCCCAAAGCAATTTATGATTATATGACAAAGCGTGACAAGGCCTAAAAATCAATTATTCGCACTAAAAACATTTACGAATATAAGCCATTATATTATTCTCTTGTGAGACTAACTGGTGCCTTTTTTAGAAAAGATTTTTCCAAAGTCCCAATCAGTTTAGGCCTGGAACGAATAATGGGTAAGTCGTGCTCCAAATAAAACTGTCCGGAGCTCCCAAAACAAAAGAAGTGGGTCGTGAATAAATACGTGTTAAGTATGAGCCCTTAATGCGAAATTCAACCTGTATGTTTTCTGAGGTATCAGATTTTTGAAGTGTCTGTAATGACAGCAAGACAGGCTGACAGCCAAGTTTCAACTGAGGTTGAACGTAGGACCCGTAGTGTCAGGATGAGAATCCTATTTCCTACATATCAAGTATGAACACAAACTCCACGTGGACCTCGAGAGAGATCCTGCTTCAAAGTAAAAACTGAAGCCACAGACGAACAAACAAACAAGACATCGCGCAGAAATGTGACAAATTCAGGCTCACTGCGCGTAAGCGCGGACAAGCCCGGTGGGTGTTTTTTTAAATAAACAAATAACAAAACAAAACAAACAAACATATAAACACGCGGTGAATTCAGCTTTCTTGCAAAATGGATAAATTAAAATCCCCCGGCTGTCTTAAAAAATATATTTTGGTAACGTATGAAAATTTAATAATTTCTAGTTATCAAACCATAGCAAGTAATTTTTTAGCAAGCAAAATTGTTTATATTAAAAGAACATGACGTAAAGGTGTTCAAATTCACATTCTACATGGGTTTTCGTGTGCTCGTACGTTTATTTTGTATAATTCTGTTTTACCTGAAATAAATTAGGCCTTTCTTATTTTATTGGTTAGTTTTTGATACGACAATATACAACAAATCGACCACAAAATTATAACCATTCACCTCCCGACAACTTAACTGAAGGCGAAAGTTCGCGTCAATATTAAACCTTCGAACGTGTAGCGCGTCAGCAGTTTTAAGTCCGTTTAAATTTACTGTGAACTGCCAATTAATTTGCTGTATCGATAATAGGAGCGACAGTTCCACGGTTTACAAAAATGCATTCCGAGTTTAACAGTGGTTTTATAATATTACAATAAATTGATACAAATTTGAAGCGCATTGACTAAAGAGATACAAGTATCCTGACCTGACGTGGTAGATCTCCGAAGCTTCAAAAAAATATCCCAACTTATTCTCCGCTTCATATATTCATTCCATCGATACTGTCATCCCAGGATAGCTCTTAGGGCGATGGGAATTAAAAGCTTGTTCGCTTCTCCCCGCGCTGTCAATGAAATGATGTACTTCTTCGGCGTCCCAGCAGTCGGGCTGCCTATAGATACTGCACGATAACTGTAGCAATGATAGCAAAGCAAGAAAGACCGCAAAATAAATTAAAGATAAATAATTCACGTTAAGAACAATTCTGTGCGGTCGCTGTGCAAAACGCTGCCTTGCACCGTGAAAAGTTTTTTTCCCCAAAATCCCTTTTTTGCAATTCGGTACAAAAGTTTCTCAAAATACACTCTAACACGCCTCAGTATTAAGGTCCTGGCGCAGCAGCCAATTTAATCACATGGCAGAGCGCATGCGCGGCAGCTGCCATGCGGAAACCATTTGGCAAGGGTTCAACATTAATGGGATACAGCAGGGAAGGGCTGAGGAATCCGAAATGAATTTCTTATTAATAGTTGAGTCCGCAATAGGCCTAGAGCTCTGATATTTATATATTGCATTTCTTACTCTGTTTCGCTTTCACAACAATATGGAAATGCAAAATAGCTTGGATTATGTTTTGCCGTTAGTTAAGACCGCACTTTACCTTGAATTATGTTGTATGGTGTATCCGTCGCTTTTCGCTTGGCCCTCTGTTTAATTCAATTTTTTGGGGAGTATTCTTAATGAGATGGACTTAATCAAATGCATTAAGGTAGATCTGCTTGAACTACTGTAAAGTGCTTTCTCGAAGTTTTTCACGGACCGGGACACCCGGGCGTTCACGTTACTGCCGATCTGTGTACATAACGATCGAGGGCTTCCCGTTTGTCTCGAAGTGCATTTAGGTTAAAGTTTTGTAAATAAACTGCCTTTTGTGTTCTAAAATCAACCAAGCCGCGTTATGTTTTCTCTCTGCAAATAAATACTGGCCTTAGACCTTAAGAAGTAGAGACTAAGCGATGTCGTGTGGTGAATCCTTACCAGGAACTGCACGGCCATTCATTTAGAAATTAAAGTGTGTTATTATCAATATGGATAAAAAAACATAAATGTTTATTTTTAATTGAATGCATTCCTCGAACATATGACCGAGAACAATCAATAAAAAACCCACAATTAGTCTGGTTGCAAAAAACAGGAACAAAGATAACCAATTTCAGTTTTATTGTACATCCGTGCCTACATTTAAGCGGCTGCAGTAAACTTAATTTTAATGTTTTGTGCCATGGCAAACGGAAAGAAATTATTATAACATTACAGATCCAAATCACAGTACAAAGTAGTTATTATAATTAAACATTTTTGTGAATATATTAGATATGATATATGTAATTTAATAAAACCGTCACGCAGGTTTTTCTTTTCGTGTATAGCAAGTTCAGTACAGCTGCTTCTGTTGTATTTTAAATATCCGCATTGATATATGAAGCCTGTTCAAAGAGGCATGATGGCGGGGGTCAAAAGGGAATTAATCTGGACGCTAACGTGTGGCGTATGTCGCAGCTACTTACGCATGTGACACTTTCATCCAAAGCAACTTATCATTTCTGACTATTTATATAGCCGGATGTTTTTTCTGGACATATTCGCGCCTGGAATCGTGCTCAAGGGACTTAAAACAGGAACAACAAGATCCGTGGTCTGGACCGCCATGTGGGGCAGCATATGCGTGTATATAATGTTAACATAAATACATCCATTTATCTTCTAACCACGGCGACATAAATCTACGGAAAACGTAAATGTGTATAATCCAATACATCATAATCAAGTTAAAAAAAAGTCTCAAGAATAAGTTACATTTGTTGGCGTTTTCGCCATTTAGTAACGTTACCGTTATATTTTCTTAGCCAGTGCTTTTATTTTGTGAATGTTTTTGTATATACGGTTTGATATTGAACAACACTCTGGTTGTCTTTGTTGCGCTTCCTGTACTGGATCCTTTGAACTTTTACAGGTAGAAAAACGTCAGCATTTGAAGGCAGTTTGGGAATCATTAATGCGACACTTCAGGACCCCTCAGCTGTCGGGGAAAAATGTGGCATCGTTGGCTTGGTTGAGATTTATAGACGGATTTTCAAAGCATTTGAAATATTAATTGCTTTGGAAAGTCAGTGGTGATGACCTAGCCTCTAAGGTGCTGGTTCAGGCCTATGCACAGGTTTGCATCTTGAGGTTTTTGGTAGTATTCTGGCTCAAATGGTCGTCTGCATGTGAATATCCTGTTATAACACTGGTGTGTTTTCCAGAATTTCCCAATATGTTCTATGCTTCCCAAACCAGGCTGCCTACCACAATCTCCCCAAACTAGAGACAAACCTTTGGAAACTGGAAGTCTAAGTGCCTCTAGTGACCAGTGACTTTTTTTCTGTTGACCTCAAATCTAGTTATTTCATCTGCAGAACATATTGTACATGAAATTGTAATGTATTATAATGTTACGATAGCAGAGATTGGTTTCTGTGTGGTACAATACAACCTTTTTTTTTTTTTTAAAGAAATGTCCTGAATTTTATGCGTTCGGCAGACCGCTGTCAGATTCCTTTGTTTCGTTACTAAAACATTTATTTGGATTCTGATTCGGAATGCTGCAGAACTTTTTTTTTTTCCTCGATGCGGCCTGGTTTTGTGGAAAGTCTGCTCTGTATACGAACGCATCAAGGATGGTGACATCAGCATTTCTGCCTGATCAAGCAAGCTGGTTTACAAATTACACGGTGTTTTCTGCATTTATATGATTTGTTTAAAGTTCTCTCGGGCACTTTCGTTGTTTGTTCTCTGGAATGTTCTCTAACACAAGCCAAATTTCCAGCCCCCCGCGCCCCCCCAACCCCCTTCTCCAAACACAGGGAGCCAAGCGTTTCAGCACTGGTTCCATTTTGTGGTATGGACAGTTGCCTAGTAGACTTTGGATCAGTACAGCTCCCTCGGCTTGTTATACTAGTCAAGATACTCCAGATTCATGGTCTGGCCTCCTTTTGACCAGATACGCTAAACTAAGGGGACAAGAAAAAAAAATCACCTTAAGTCAACTCTTATATATACACTAGGGTGTTCAGGCGTATGCGATGCAACACTTCGGAATGATTTTTGTGTTGGTAGAACCGTCGAACAATAAAAGTATTGTTAGACCCAAATACATTTTCCTTGGTTGAATTTTTGAAATATTTTCCTAAGTTTTGCCTCAATCTCAAAAATAAGATTGACATTTAAGGTTTACTTAGCTACTGGTACTGTCACTGACAGAAACCAGTATGTGAGTCACCAAATATGTGAGACATCTGGTTAATTTCCCCTCCCTCTGGTCATACCTGCTGTAATTTACCACACAATGGAAAGAAGGCATGATGTCATTTGCTTACTGTGCTCACCTTCTACCAACATGTCTAGGGGAAAAAAAAACAGCAAAAGGGGAACAGCCAGGCAACAATACACTGTCAGTCTGACACGCAGTGGTGCCTGCAGTGTGACAGCCGTGCTGGTGACGCCCACCTCCAGTAACAGCACCTCCCGCGATACAGTTTCCAGTGGCACCACAGCAGGAGACAGCATTCCCCACCGACAGCTCCCCCGGCGATTACGTTTCCTGGGACAGCGCCTCTACGTGACAGCGTTCCCCGCCGGGCGTTCCCCCACTGAGGGCCAGCGCTCCTCACTGGCCTGGCATCCCGTGGCATGAACATTGAGGAATGGACACGGTGTCACGTTCCCCTGCTGGCATGGCACGGCGCAGATTAACCCGCACCGACGTCATGGCCTGAGCGGTGAGGGAATCGGTATACTAAGAACTGGCATTAAAGGCCGCAACCGGTGCTCGGCGCGCCAATGCGGGACCCGGTCGATTTATCAATAAAATCGGTAACACGAGATGTGCTGACCCGTGGAGGAAAAAGGATATCAGGACTCAGTTATGTTTCAGAACCTGAAATATTCAGCAGTACTGACAGAGAGAGAGAGAGAGAGAGAGAGAGAGACACTGAAAGATTTATATGACAGCATATCGGGGACTAGAGTGGCTGGACCAGTGCTCTCCCCCGTCCTACCCAGCAACCTCTGTTTCCTACCAAATGCTAAGTGTGAGAGACCCAATTGGTGTGCCGTCAAACAATAACTTTGGGAGGTGATTGACAGAATCATCAAAATAAATTAAAAATTCAGGCCGACCAGAGCTCAAAATAGCTGGGACGGTGGTTGATCCAAAAATCTCCCTGAGCATGCCCATGTGAGGGCTTGGCGGGGGGGCTCGTAGGCTTGACCCCTGGTCCCCTCCCCGCTCCCCCCTCCCCAAACCCTCCCACCCACCTTAGGTTAACGGACCACGCAAGCCATATGACCCTCTAGGGGAAGCGTCGCCCTGAAGGAATTAAAAGACCTTTGCCTGTTGACATTTCTTTTGTTGCTAATTAGCAAGAACTAATTTAAAGGGTTCTTTTCTCAGAAGTTGTTTTGTGGAGGACAGGACCAGGTGGGTCTATTTTTTTAGACAGCTGTTACTTGGGGGGGTGAAAAAAAAAGTTTAGTATCTTGCCAAGTCAGGCCCCATGATTCTTATGAGGGGTGAGAAAATGCCATTTAGCTCAGTAGTATTTATAGATATGTAAGAAACTTTTGCCTGGGACTGTGCTGACGACGTAGAACAAGAAGACATTTCCAGAAGTGTCTGTCAAACAAAGTATAAAAATAATCAGTGAAAGACAGGCCAAGTCATTTTGTATCACAGTAGGCATGTGACACTGAAGAATGTCAGCATGACTTATTATCATTACTACAATCTCCCTCCGTGTCGCTAAGCTCGTCCCCTTCCAGCTCCTCAATGGGTTTCCCAAATGGTGGAGAGCCGCTTTTACTTCAGGGCTGCTATCATGCGACTTCCCACGGTGGCAGATTTTCAGGGCGCTCTGCACGGGAGCGTCGTGAAACTAAAAAAATAGTGCATTGTTGCGTTGCACTCATCCGCCGGGCAATATTGTCCAATATCGGCGGCGTTGCCAGTGGTTATGAAAAGGAGCATGAGTAAATTCACACGTATATGCATAAACAAACAATATAAATTTTCGCTTTCCTGTAGTTTGATATATGATCTCATGAGCAGGTTAATGTTTTACGACCGTGTTTTTACCTTCACACCTAACTGAGAGCGTTCCACGACTGGTAATTGACCCATAAGGCACTAAGTAGGTTATATCTGTCTAATGTCTTCCCACGGGTATGAGTGCATCCCGCGAGACCAGTTTTGGGACATTACTCTGCGCCCGTCGACAGCTGTGCGCTCCGTAGCGGCGGAAAGCCGCAAGCGAGAAAACCGAACCGATTCCCAGCTGAGACGCGGGATAGAGCCAGGATCGATGGGCGGACGCAGGTCTGCGTTTCTGCTTTCGGCCCCCGGTCCAGTGCAGCAGGAAGGAAACAGCCTTCTCTGGAAACTGTAAACGGTCACTGGAAACCAGTAAAACCCATAATGAACACATGCAGTCACTAGTGCCCTAATTGCTACAGCAGGCTACCACTGGGAGGAACAAAGGAAATATTTAGCACGTCATAAATTTCCGTAGCGTCCTGTCGAGTGGCTTGAGTTCGGATTACGCTTCTATAACTGGGTATTTCTGAGTGAAATTCAGTGTCGTTTCGTGAAACTGGGAGCGCTGGTTTGTTTTGGTCAATGTGATGTGTCAGATTACTGAGCCAATCGCTTCTGTCGGAAACTCATGGATATTTCTAATCAGTTCAAAACAGCATTCAGTCCTGATTACACTGTGTCTTTGTCAGTTTTTTTTTTTTTTTAAGAAAATTAAGCCTGCTGCTGATTTAGATAAACACTATATGTTTTCTCACTTTTGGGGGGGGGGGGACGCTGAACTTGTGTGCAGGAATATTAATTCGTCAAAACAAGAAAGGTCTCCCTCTTGGCTGACCACGGGGTCTCTGTTTGGAGAAGCCAGCGGAGAAATGAGTGCTGCTGCGTCCCTCCAGATGGCATCTGTACTCCCTCAATCCCCGCTCAATTGACATAATTAATCGATTAATTTAAACACATGGCAGTTTGCGAGTCACACCTTCAGTAATTACAGGCCAGGCATATATACAGGTACTTCATTCTTGATATCAGGCCCTATCGCCTGGTTTTACATAACGACATGACACGTCCTCACACTGGGTAGCATGGTGGCTAGTTGGTTAGAACCGCGTCATACCTCCAGCGTTGGGCATTTGAATCCTGCCATTTCTTCTGTGTGTGTAGAGTTTGCATCCTTCCCGTGATGTGAGAAGTCCCCCCCACAGCAGTTAGGTTAAAGGGTGTCTCTAAATTGGCCATAGTGAACGTCTGTGTACCTTCTGATTGGCTGACACCCATATAGGTCACTTCTCTGCCCTGCGTCCCACGCTGCTTGGGATAGGCTCCAGCACCCCCAGACCCGCTCCAGAAGAAGCGGTTGGAAGATGGATGGATGTTGCCACATTCTCTGACTGACGCTTGCCAAAAGTGCTGTGAAAAGGCCCCATTAAAAAGCAAGTTAGCTTGCTGGCTTGATTCAGTGCCGCACGGACCCATTGATTTATTTAATGCTTTATAAGGTTGTTAGTACGGCTTCGGATGGACGTAATCGGCAGTAATACGAAGGAGACTCTACATTTCTCAGATCCCAGACAATGTCTTCCCCAGCTACAGGCCAATGGGAGAAGTTAATGAAAAACTTTCTCTGTCACTCCCTTTCCGGCGTCGCAGTCGTATGACTTTTGCAGCTCTCAGAGATGTTAGGATCACGGGGGGGACTTTTGTCCTGAAAAATATGACAACAAGAATGCCATAAAGAGCGTCTGAAATCTGTTACAAAGAAAAGGCTGCCTGGCTAATGTTTATTTTTTTTAAATAATGGCTGCCAACAAATTGTTTTGCCATTTGTTGGCGTTTTCTTTTATTTTCATTATTTTTCTGACTGTAGGAGTAATACTGGCCCTAGACCTTTTTTACGGCTGGACTCGCGTACAGCTACTGTTGCAGATCCAACATCTTGCTTCACGTAAATTGAATGGTTTATGGTTTTGCGCGTAATATTTTAGTATTACATCAATCTCAGGAGACGGGACTCTCGCAAAACATTCCATATTTCAGCCTCTCTTTAATCTCAAACACAGTTTAACGACCATGAGTAAAAGCTATTTGCAGAGCGTGATATACTCTGTCTGGAGTATTTTATTTTTATTTTCTTTGCAAAAAAAACAATAACCTCCCCATGTAGGCCTTTTTTAGCTGAGATACGAATATGTAGCCGGCAAGGAGGAGGGGTTTGCGTGGAGCCTGGATCGCTGGGCTGAAGTTACGTTACTTCCAAAAAAATTCCTGCAATATCGTATTTCAGACTGTCACTCTGTTATATACATCTTGTTATATCTGTGGGTGATGGATTTTTGTGCAGTTTTGTACAGTGAGTTTTAAAGACCTGTTATGAATGCGGACATCTGCTTGAACTAATGTTTGAGCGAAAACAGACCTCGGTATCTCAGAATGGCAGTGGGGGGGGGACCCTTCGAAAGTGAAAGCGCCAAAGCACATGACATGGGTCATACAGCTGGCTGCTTGTGTGGTAGCGGGAGCAGACAAGAAGTGTTTCTGCAATGCTAACACCGGTCTGAGGGGTGGAGGGCAAATCAATTCTGACTTCAGCTGAGGTGACCCAGTAGCATTTAATGGGCTTTTTGTATGGGGCTGGCCCACCTGCAGGGGGGTTGGGGGGGATAAGAGTTCACCCCGCTGTCCCTAACGTCCAGTTCCTGCTTGGCGTGCCCCCCCCCCCCCCCCACAAACTGCCCGCCGCCTCTGCTGCAGAACTCTGTTCTCAAGCTTTGAATGCCGCTGATCTGATATGCAGATGTGTGGTCACCACTGGCCCTGGCCTTTGGCTGTTTTGCGGCCCCCCTGGGGGCTTTAATGGGAGCCAAATTGCTAATAGTTCCTCATTAGCCCTTTGTTTAATGGTCCGGTTTGAAGATGGGGCTGTATGGCGCTTACCCAGAATGCACCATAATGTCAGATAGTGCCATAACTCACACAAACGTTAAATACTGCGCACAAGCTGTATATTAATTTACATACTATGTTTGTATGTATTATTTGATAGATTTTATGTATTTATACTAGTGGCCAAAATTGTGGAAACACCTAGTATTTTTGACATTACGCTTTAAAAATTACAGCATGAATATTGGTGATAATGTTTATAAACAATCAAAGAATGTTTGCAAATATCATATATGAGACGGAAGTAACTGGAGTAAATGGAATGAGGTTCTGTAATCTCTAAAAATTTGAAGTGTTTTCATAATTTTGCCCACCAGTGTATATATTTATCTTTTTCCCCCATAATGAATAAAGTCATGTGGACGTAAAAAAAACAAAAAAACAAAAAAAAACAGTGTACATGAAATTCTAAATCAGGGCTTTTCAACTCTGGCCCTCAATTCCAAATCCAGGCCTTGTTTTCAGTTCTCCCAGGTAGTTAGTTTAATAATTACTGATTTTGATTGGCCACAGAGGTGTCACACCTGGAAGATGTTCCACAAAGCAGGATTTCTTGCTTAGCTGGATAACTTGTTGGATTTAAAGTAGTCTGGGCTAAATGGACTTTATCTTCATTCACATACATTTAGCTCAGACCGCCTTTAATTTGACAAGTTAACCGGCTAAGCAAAAAAATCCTGCTTTGTGGAACACCCTCCCTCGCTCACAGGTAAAGGAAGGCTGGAAAATTAGCAGTGCTTGGCCCTTGTGGAGAGCAATTCGAATAGCCCAGATCTAAATGGTTTATGGCTTATTGATATCTAAAAACACCGTTCATCAACACTGTTGATGAAATTCAGATCAAATATGCACAGCATTAATTATGTATATTCACATGGAATAGTAATATTTAGATAAGGGGTTGGGGGTTGGGGGGTAGGATTCGGCATGGTGGAAGCCCTGACAAAGTGTGGCATGCAAGAGGGCAGCTTCCCCCGGGAATGTGTGCTGGGGAAACGCTGCCACCTGTGTTTCGTGCACCTGTCTCCTGGCTCTGCTGTGGCGAGAGAGGAGGCCACTCGTCTGCTGATAAATAATTTCCAGGACAGAGAAACGGTGTCGCGCATAGCAGCCATCCCTACGGCCACAATAGCGACATGGCATGCTAAGCCCTCCAGAGCGATAAGCCACGCCTCTTTGCAGCGACCTTTCCCTGGCCCTCTTTTAAAGAGACGTTGACCTATCAGTCTGGTCATGTGTGAGGTGGCCACGCCCTCTACATCACAGAACCCACTGTGAGTGGAGCTCACCGGGTGGGGCAAGACCCCAAAGTCATGATGCTTTCAAGAAGAGCTGTTCCAAGTGCACCGAGAATAAAATAAAACGTTTTGCCTGAACACAATGAGAAGATGTGCGCCAGACAGCCTTAATGTGTCCTGTGTCACGGGAGCCTTTGCATCATGCTAAATGCCTGAACCAGAAACACGTGGCATTGTGTATGTCCCTCTCTTTGTCGTCGACCCTTCCTCCACACGCCCTGCCTCCTGTGCGGTTGGTGGGACTTCCAAAACAAAAAAGGGGGATCACAAGCGGGGGGCGGGGAGTTGCGCGATCAACACTCTCGACATTAATCCAATGTTTCCCTTTCTAGGGTGTGAGCTGGTCCAGCTAGAAGTGTCGGGTGACAGAAGTGTCACCCTGTTAAAAACAGATCAGTGTGAAAATGAAAAAGTGGATTAAAACGTACTATGCTAGTACTGTCCATATTATACTATTGCAGTGTAAGTAGTACTGTGTAAGGTGTATCTAAATGATACTGTTACATTGTAAGAAGTGTTGTCTGAATCACATTATTATTGTATAAGTAGTACATGCAAAATGATACTAATACTGTGCATGTAGTACTGTCTAAATGATACTATTACACTGTGTAAGTAGCATTGTGTAAGTAGTATGGTTAAAATGATAGTAATACTGTGTAAGGAGGACAGTTGAAATGGCACTATTACTGTGTTTGCAGTACAATCTAAATGATATTGTTATTGTGTAAGTAGTACTGTCTGAATGATAATATACTGTGTAAGTAGTCTTGTCAGAATTGTACTGTCATTGTGCAAGTAGTACTTTGTAAATTATACTATTACAGTTTAAGTATCCATCCATACATCCATTTTCTTTAACCGCTTGTCCTATTCAGGGTCGCAGAGGGTCCAGAGCCTATCCTGGAGGCTACACGCACAAGGTAGGGAACAACCCAGGATGGGGCGCCAACCCATCGCAGGGCACACTCACACACTCACACACTCACACCTATGGACAATTTGATAATTCCAATTAACCATATCATGTTTTCAGACTTAGCGTTGTGTAAGTGAGACAGTCTAAATTATACTATTTTGGTGTAGGTAGTATGACCATACTACTTACACAATATAAATGATACTATTATAGTGTGAATAATACTATTACTGTGTAAGTAGTATGGTCAGAATAATACTAATACTGTGCATGTAGCACTGTCTAAATGATATTACGTAGTACTGAGTAAGTAGTATTGTCTAAATGATATAATTGTGCAAATAGTACAGACAAAATTATACAATTATTGTGTAAGTAGCACTCTCTAAATGATACTAAGTAGAACGTGTATATAGTACAGTCTGATTGATACTTAGTACTGTGTAAGTAGCACTGTATAAATGATACTGTTAGTATGTATGTAGTACTATCTAAATGATAATATTACTGTGTAAGTAGTACTGTCTAAGTGATACTAAGTAAATGTGTCAAAGTTTGCTCCTATTTCTGATTCAGTCGTTGGCATATCCTTGTGGCCTTTTATGTAACTTGTTGTGCAGAATGGACTATTTTGGGGAGGAGGGCAAGTATTCCTCCGGTGGGGGACTGGGCCATAGCGAAGGACTAAAATTGGACCCTGTCAGCAGGCCGTCCACTGTCTTGGGCAGATAGCGCGAGCGGAGCCACCGGCGTGTCACTGCCGGAGGACCGTGGGGCTGTGGAATGCCAGGAGCCACCCCCCCATCGGCCCCCAGTCTCCTCTGCAACCTTCCCTCCACACCCACCTGCTCCCCCTCTTCTCCCTCCAGCTTCACATTCACTTTCTCAGCCACCTGCCCCCACTTCATTCCAGCCTTCGCTGCTCCTCCAGGTCCCAAACTCTCCCCACTCCCTCTTTTTTTCACCCCCTACTCTCCTGTCCCTTAGCGGGTCAAATGATAAACCTAATCTCAGCTCCCAGGTCAATCTCACCCCCGAGCATCACGTTCAGGAATTGCTACCGAAATCACCTGAAAGAATTCATGTTTAAATGCCCGAGGCCAACACGAGTGTAAAGTGGATGGACGAGAGCGAGACGGGAACTCAAAGTGAAGTGTTTGGCAAATGAAATTATCAGTGATAAATTATCAGGTGCAAAGCGTCCGAGAATCATTCAAATCCAAGAGTCATTCAGCAGACGTACATATGATGAAAAAAAATCAGCTTTGAGTTTTTTATCGGTGCTCTTTTGCGGTTGAAATGCTGCAGAGCTACTCAGTGAAGTTAGGGACCAACTGGGCGTGGCTGCCCCCCAGGTTACTTGGAGGTCCGGCACAGCACCTCCATCTCCAGGTCATTGGCAAAGAGCCTCCAGCACAAATTACCCATCAGAGTCCATCTAGCATGGAGTTTTTCGGCCCCCTAGTCAGGCAGGGCTGTGAGATTATTGGTAGGAGCTCCTATGAGGAAATGACAGCACACATGGTTTCTCCATTTCATTCTCCATGAGTGCGACCTTCAACTCCACCATGAATCCAGAGAACACTCTGTCCGCCTCTCGTCTTTTACGTCTTGGAGCCAGCCGCTATGCAGAGATTCCCCAGGAGTGCAACTTGTTCTCCCTGCAGGACCTTTACCAAAATGGACAGCAATAAAGGAGTGAGTTAATGGTGTATGTGAGAGATAAACAGGCCCAATTAAGATCGAAGGTGGTCGCCCATCGATGGCATGGAACTAACCAGTGATTTACAAAACCACGTAGGGATTTTTTTTTGCTCTGCGTGTTAAAACATGTTGAACTACACAATGTGAACCCAATTGCAGAACAAGAGAAACACAGAATGCCCAGTGAGACTCAATCACAAAACCAGCACATCTATAGCAAGTGTAAATGCATAATTATTAATTAGAGTAACAGCAATACTTGAAAAATGACTCTTTATATATAGTATCAAGCTAGGTTTTTACATTACACTATTTTATACGTGGATGCCAAATAGAAAAGTAGCCCAATTTGAATCACCTTGGCAATACTAAAAATATCATTCCTTCCTGGAGTATAATATAACCAAATATGTCTGGTGTTTTTTTTTCTCTCAATCAGGCCGTGACTTGGCTATACAAAGCAGCTGGGACCTGAGGCCCATGCCAGTGACTGCCCCGTGCCAACGACCCATTCGGGAGCATCAGTGCCGTGCTGTATTCCAGATGCCGACCCGAGAGGCGTCTGTTCTGGCAAACTTGAAAACAGAAGACAAACAAAATCCCCTAGTCGAACGTATGTTTGCACTGCTAATGAATGCAGATAATGCACGGATCTACCCAACACAGACACTGTTTGTCGTTGTAATGAGTTTGCGTTGGCTTTGTGTTGACTATCATGACTAGCACGAAAGTCTATGATTTCATGTCTATTTATATGCTCTATGGACCTTTTAGAGTGAAGTCCCAATCTTAAGACTATGAAACACACAATGAAAGTGGCAGGGGTTTGTGTAGAGGCCAGAGGCAGGGAGGAATTTGACTGGCACCAGGGTGTGTAGGAAGGTCAATTCTTCATGGACCATCTCTGTGACTTGTGCAAATGTAATGACAAATCACCTGTCAAGTTCAACATACACAGTAGTCATAACAGCGGCAGTGGGCATATGGACGTCATGTGGTCCAGTCTGAAAACGTCCATTCATCTTCTAACCACTTATCCAGTGCAGGGTCATGGGGGTGAACGGGTGGTTGCTGGAGCATAAGGCAGGAGAATACCCAGGACAGAATTCCAATTTGCTCACATACTATGGGCAATTTAGAGACACCAGTTCACATCACTGTGTGTTTTTCGACTGCAGAGAGAAACACATGTGGCACGTGCAGAACATGCAAACTCCACGCGTGCAGAGCAGGAGGCATGGAAACAGTGGGACAGCAGGCCCCCCCATCCAGTCACTCTCTGGGGATTTCCTTTCACATGGGAAATTGTTCGAGCTCAAATGTCTTACATGATTAATGTAACTCAGAGATGCCCACTGCAATTAGTAAGTCCATTTAGAAACTCCCAACGAGGTCTCCCGCTGTGGTCAAATGTAGCTTATAAATCCACCAGTAACCTCTCCTGGACAGATGTTGAGTGGAACCTGATGTTAAGTGTCTCTTCAGGACAGCTGTTGGAAACAGGTCAACCGCAAGTGTACCTCAAGGACAGATGTTGGGTCACGGTCAACGATAAGTGCTCCTGGAGGGACACAACTGCACCCAGTCAGCGTTATCTTGTGATACGGCACTCGTGGGATCAATACGTGCACTTCTAGGCAATCCGGAGTGCGCGTTCCAATAAGACCCATTTTGCCCTGTTTGGATGGGACGACAGAGGCTCAGTGCAAAACATCAGGCGGTGAAGGTATTTCATTGCGCTCTCCCCAAGACTTGAATAATAGAGGAGAGATTCAGCGATAAGACAGAAAAAGGCATTCTGGGCTCAGTCAACCTGCTTAGTTAATGGCTGAAAGCTGACACCGCTAATGAAATGAAAAGGCTTTAGCTTCAGCCCCAAGCTGCACAATGGTTAGTGGAGCTGAACTTGGCCTGTTCTCGCCACCATGCTACGTGGGAAGGGCAGCATGCTTGACCTTTTGCCATGCGAGCTTTTTTTTTTCCATCTTAAAAACAAAGGAATGTGACTCTAAGTAAGTTTAACATCTTCTCGTTTGTATCATAGATAGGTGTCGAGGGCTGGTGATTTTTGTTTCGGAGTCTACCACGCAGTGCCAAGGCTGGATGGGGCAGCAGGGGGAGTATATTTCAAAGTATGACCGAAGCTAAATCAGGCCAGGATTCAGTTTAATTTTATTCCTCTGTAAATGGAGGCCATCCTGCCCAGGGTGTCCCCCAACCTCATGCCCTGTGGTGCCTGGGACAGGAGCCAGGCCTAGCACCACCCTCTAATGGATAAGCTTTTGCAAGATGTGAGTGGAGGTCTCAGTTACATTTTGCAACAGTTTCTAGCACTCTCTCTGTCCTCTACTTCACAGTCCTTGTCCTTTCTTGTTGCAATATTGCAGTTCTGGAGCATTCACCGGAGCTGCATGCATGGTACCCACCTCATGGGGGTGCTCTCCCAACCTTAATCCACGCAAAGGGTCACCCCCTCAGGCAGTGGCCTAGAGCACTGCTTGAGTATCATTGATACTCAAGCAGTGCTATCATTGGTGTCATTGTACTTTTTCAGATGAAGCAAAATCATAGATCTGGACAGCAGACTGCCCCACTGGGCATCTAAGCATGTGAAACAGGGTAAGCTTTCATGGCGGAGCCCTGCATTGTGAACAGAGCCCCCCCCCATGTCGCAACCCGCTGCGCTGCTGCGGCCCGTCAGGCGGAGGGAACAAGCTGCAGCAGCTGTAGCTCCACACTGGATAATTGGATGTGAAGTTGATTGGAATTTTAAGACCTGTTTAATGGAGGTCAGTTGGGACTCTGCCAGGTTCCCCCCTCCACCAGAACAAATGGATCTTTCCCACATCTTAGTATTTATACAAATGGTTTTGTTATCTGCGCAGGACATGTGTTGCGAATTAGCCAAAGGCCCACAGTAAGTAACCGAAATAAACGTACTTCCTCACTGGTTGCAGCTCGTGAGCACTTTCAGTTTCCTGACGTAAAACCCTCGTACCCAATGTTTGCCTATTTGTTTGGTTGTTTGTTTGTTTGTTTTGTTTGGTGTCAGTTATCTGAACCTGAAAAGACTCCACTGTCGTGAGTTGATTTTGACAATCAGAAGACAACTTGAATGACTTGCTCCATAGATTTAGGTGTACTTTTTAGCGCACCCAATTCAACCGATCATGGGCTTGAAGATTAGTTGAACACATTGCTCGGTATTCCATATACAAATATAAGGAATAACTGTAGTTGGTCAAGAAGAGATTTAGCAGGTGTGTTTCTGTACTTGATCTTGAAATGCAGTGCGCCAGCAGTATGAGAGGTTCCCCCTCTGAAGTCCCCGTGGTTCGGTCCAATCAGGAGACCAATGGCCACTTCCAGGCAAAGCCTCAGCTGAAAGATATTGCAGCTGTTTCCAGGGCAAATTGGCCCCACACCTTGGGGTCAGACCTGGGCCTGTGTAAGCACGAAAGAATAAAGATGAATTCTTGCGGTTTTGTACATTCATGACTAACAACCTGCACTGGGACAAAATGTAACGAATCATTACTGAGACGTGCCTTAGATATCCAAATACGAGTTTCTGCTGCTTAAGTCTTAAGACATGCTTTACTAAGTAAAGCTTTGGTCTCCACTGTTCCCTTTGCCGTTGATTAAGTTGGAAGACAAACTGAAAACCCTCAAGAGCACCATTTAGAAGCTCAAACAGACTTTAGTCACGGCCTTGACTTGGAACAGGCTGAGCCTCATCCAGTCACTACAGGGGGTGATGCTGAGCACTGCTGCCATGTCACTATTTACATTAGTTACACATCCCCCTACGGGCTGCAAACCGCAACACTTAAATGACCTTTGACCTTCTGCCTCGCAGCTGCTCCGCTGTTCCCAAACATCCAAATAGCTACGCTAATGCTAAAACATCCATGGATGTGCCTGTGTTTATTTCCAACCATAGTGCAATGAGTTTTCCATTGGCCTGTTGAATTCCATCCAGCACCTTCATGCAATCGAGATAAATAGCAGCTAGCTTGTTCCTCATAGCGGCACGTGTCTTCCGGGCTAACAGCGGCTAAACGGCATGATGCATGCCAAACAGCACTCTTGCAATCGAGATAAATAGCAGCTAGCTTGTTCCTCATAGCGGCACGTGTCTTCCGGGCTAACAGCGGCTAAACGGCATGATGCATGCCAAACAGCACTCTTGCAATCGAGATAAATAGCAGCTAGCTTGTTCCTCGTAGCGGCACGCGTCTTCCGGGCTAACAGCGGCTAAACGGCACGTAGCATGCTAAACAGCGCTCAGGGGAAACCGCACAGTGCTCACACTGCACCAGCATATTCTGGGAAATAACGTGGCCTGCAGTTTACCATGTTGCTGTAATTGTATGGTGTATCGGTCACGCGTCGTGCTAAAAATACAAATGGGCCGAGGCAGTGCTGTCCACAGCTCTGCTCTGATATAGAACCAAATTACAGCCGTTGTGTCACTTGGCAGGGAGCAGGTCTGGGGGTGGCGGGGTGACAAGCTCCTCATGGGACGTGTTCAGATAGACTGAAGCTCCTTCTCTGCTTGTCAGGCTATTAGAGCACGTACTCCAAGACAGTCTTCTCTCATCTCCACTTCCAACTCCCATCTGGTCCAGACGTGCCTGCAAAAAATTTTGATTGGGGTATATTTCTGGAGGTGGTTGAGGGGGGTGCTGACGAGAAAACTTGTCAAGCCGTGGGGGGTCGGTGCCGGTGAAGAGATCGACCAGATTTATTGATGCAAGGTGGTAACAGGGGTGGCCATGTATATTCAGGCCACCCCCGACTACCCCTTAGATCCGCCCTTAACCCGTCCCTATCCTCTCCATTAATCCCCACTACACTTTTCATTTACTAATATCATCTCATTTAATAATTTTACCACTTCTCATTTACCAATTGCAATTTAAACGCTAACTAATATCTTTTACTAATCCCGTTACACTCTATTTATGGATACTTGTGCTTATTGCTTTCTTAGTACCGTTGATTACATGCTCAGTGCCCCTTGTGTTGCTGTATGCTGTGTTTTTGCACTTTTTAAAATTACTGTGAATCCCTCCTTTTGTTACTTGCTGCCTGCATGTCACCCTGGGGTCCTGGGGGGTCCTGCTGCATACCTGTATATGGGCTACATGAATATCCAGTCCACTTGATTTAATTTCACTCAATTCCACTGCAATACTCTCCAATCTGCCCTGTTTCCATGGTACCCTGATGAATTCTGCTGTGCTCCACTTCATCGCACTCCGCGAGCAGCGGTCCTGTGTTTGACTTGGCCACGGCAGCTGAATTTGCGGTGCGGACAGACGAGAGGCCGGGACATGATGCTTCCCGTGGCGTCTCGAGTGGCGGGAAGTCGGCTGCTGTGACTCGGGATCGTTTGGTTCTCCAAGCCCGGGAGCCACCGGGCCGGGTCTGACCTCAGTGGCAGCTCAAGACATGACGTAACCCTCTGCGCGGTTCCTCACCCCAACGTCGATTTTGGTTACGGCCCTGATGACCCATTGCAGTGAAACCAGCCGCCGGACCTGAGATTACAGCAGGAAGATGACGGGAGGCCTGCAAGTTGTCCGGCTGTAGTGGCTCCACCAGGGGGCTCGTACAGTGTGCTTCCAGAAAGTTCTGCCGATGCAGGGGGACGCGGCAGAATGCATTGAGAACCTGAGCACACACTTTGTCTGAAGTCAATTGTGTCCATAATAACATATCTGTGGCCTTTAATATTGACCGTTATGTCTTTATACGGGGACTTCTGAATCTTAAAGGCCAGGATGCAGCTCTTTTCTGTACATACACACCCTCTGAAAAGCATATGAAGGGACAAGCTGCTCTGAATAAACCATTAAACCCAGCAACACCATGGTCTGTTAATGGCTGGTGATGAATGACTGGGAGCAGATTTCTGGTGCTGCGCGCGGGGGGGGGATGGGGGAGTTTAGAGCAGATTGCCGGTGATGAAAGACTCAAGTGCATGAGGACAAAAGTCTCATTAGAAGAACTGACACTTTTGGCAACGGATCTGGAGAAGTAGCAGGATTCTGTTTGTGTCGTGTTTCTGAAAGCCACTTGTATGCTTCGAAAGCCTTAAAAACCAGCCCATATCTAACGTGAGGCACTTTTCTGTACTTTCTGACGATGCCGTTACGCCACTGCAAGAACAGCGTGTGAACTGAACATTAAGATGCAACAAAAGGTGAACATTAACGCAGTATGTGAAGTATTTGGAAATGAGGCAATATTTAAAATAATCATCCAGAGTGCAAATCTTGTCTCCCCAGGAGATCAGCTTAGCCTAGTCCCCACCCTTCAGCGTTAAACGTGTGTATTGGGCCTGAGGCAGAGTATGTGGTCCACGAGTGAGTTTCCAGCTTCTCTATGCCTGGTCTTTGGCTACATGCTTCTATACAGGAGACTTTGTACTTTGAACGTTATATAGTAGTGCTTATATGAACGTTTTATGTGAATGTTATTTTCGGAGCCATCATGCCAGTGTGACGCAGGTGTCCCCATGTGGATGTCAAGTTGGGATCCTCATGTGATGATGGCCGAGGATTTATACAGTAGACCTCGTATATGAGTCTCTGTGTTAACATCACGCAGGAGCCTTTATACGATGCGATCACTGCTTTTATACTCAGGATTCTGTGGTTCCTATTTCCCATAAGATCCAGCTCCTTGGGGGAGGGGGGATGCTGGTGAGATCTGTGGCTGAACGAGTGCGAGATCGAGGACAGGATGAGACCTTAGCCAAGCCTCGAACCCCCCCCCCCCCCCCCGGGGGGGGGGGGGGGGGCGGGGGGGGGGGGGGGGGCGGGGGGGGGGGGGGTTTTGGGGGGGG
>JAODLD010000045.1:19706039-19717698 GCA_026781065.1 Mormyrops boulengeri | reverse complement strand
CAACCCACCCCCCCCCCCCCCCCAAACTCCTACCTTTTCTACAGCTTTTGAAAATCAGCCTTGGGGTGGCAGGGAATCTGAATAGATTTTCAGTCTTTTAAACGTGTTCCAGTCTATTCAGCACGAGCACTGCAGGTATAAAAGGCTGTCAGACAATGCCAGACTGAGGAGTTGTGTTTTTTTACTTATCCGGTTGGGGGAGTCCACTCCCAGGGACACCCGGGCTGTGTGGGGATGGCAGCTGGTGGGGGGACGTCGAGTCCGGTTCGGGGCTGGGGGCAGCCATAGGGTGGAGGATGTCCCTCAGGTGGGTGATGGATTGGGCTGGGAACCTTTAGTATGAGGTGCTATTTCCCTGACTGCTGCCCCCCTTCCCCTACGTTTTCTTCCCATTTTCAGGTGGCCTCCTGGGAACTAGCAGACAGTGCACAGCTCGATGGCAGTCCCTGGGGGAGACTACTTGTCCCCCCCCCACCTGCCAACTGCTGTGTCACAGGGGGGCCCATAATCACCAGCGGCGATGAGTCCGGACTAAAGAGTGCCTTTGCGTGGGGCCTACCAAATAAGGGCAAAGCCAACTGCGCTGAAACACTGGGCATAGTCCCTTGACGCCAAGGGCCTGGCACAGGTCGGGTGGCACAAAACGCCCTCCCCGAGCCTGCTTTCGTGTTCTACGTGACGACGAAGATGCTATTTCTGTGTGACTATTTTTATGCCGACATCTCATCAGAGACGTGCCCAAGGAGGTGCTGACTGAGCCTCTAGTGGCTGGCATTAGCAGAGAAGCTAACAGCGAGGGCGCTCAATACTATTGGCTGCTGGGGTCCTCGCACCCCCCAGGTGTCGTTATCACTAACCCTCAGTTGCTAATGGGTGGAGTGATCCGTTAACTCCATACATGCTGTTATATCGCAATTACAACAGCGCTAAGCAGAGGCGCATGCAATGCAGGACAGCCAGTTCAGGTTTGCTAATGGTTCCCATTAACTCCCATTAACTCAAAGGGTTACATCCTTAAATGTGAACATGGTTAAATAATCTATATGATGACTGTTTGTCCTCTGCAGATATTGATGCCTGTTTGTAATTAGAATCCTTAACGAAGGACGGTTCCCATTGCATCCGCGTAGCCCAATTAGAATATGAGAGACGGGAGTGATGTCATCTCTCAGACTGCAGATTGACTTACAGCTGTGTTATTGATTGCAGTTGCCGTACCCACTGCATGAACATGCGTGTCAGTCTGGGTCTGATTCAGTGCGCTTCAGCTTACCGCAGGGGTCAGGCGATTGGCGGCAGGCTTGGCAACGGGGGGGAGGCGGGGGATCAGGAGCAGGCCCGAAGCCGGAAATGAACTACATGGGGTGTCCGGCAAACCTACCGATGGGTCTCCGACTTGGGAATGGGGTGGGGGGTCCACTCGGTTGATTTTGAACCCGGGAATTCCGTACATTTACTAAATGTCTACGTGCCAGTGCAGGAGCGATCATGGCACTGAGCTAACAGTTTAAGTGGAAATTTCACTAATAAAAATGTCAGTTTTTAAAATTTTTTTTTTACTATTGTCTAGTATTTAGCGACCGACATAAATAAAGCAGGTCGCCGCAAAGCTGCTTGTCACCGAGATACCAAAAATCACACGTAGCCCACATTTTGCCAAACTGTTTTACAACGTGCAAACTGCAGACAATTCAAATTACACTTAATGAACTACATGCTAGTATATGCGTAATGGACATATTTTATATGCATAGAATCGGAATTAACTGCAGTCCAATCTCTTAGCTGCAATTTTATATATGCGGAAGACAAAACGTTAACAAATAACTGAAAGCTCTTCGCTGTGATTCATTGCATGTTTACATAAGAAGCCTTTAAGAAGCACTGTAGCCAAGATAACTTTGAAATCATTTATTTTGCACTCAGATATTTCCTGCTGATACAAGATTTTGTATCACTTTCAAGGGAATGACAAGTAGTGGCCACAAAATTAAGAGTGTAGGGCAGCAGGAAACAGAAAATATGCGGGTACAACCTACAGATATTGTATGCAAAACGACTAAATTCCTAATTTCTCTCGTTTCGTCCGAAGAAATCCGTGTAGTTTTCATTAATTCACTGTTTATTAAAGGACAACAAAACGTATATTGAATCGTGCAGTGTGTAAACAGAAATGCAATTAATTTGCAGTAAAACATTAAAAGCCATGCGTTTCATTTATATAAACAAGTGTTAGCCAACAGAAAAATACCATAGACACATCCTCGCCCTCGCCTGACGAATACTGTCAACAAACAACGGTGCTGGTTGATCAGCGGATTCATTTTTCACCAGCCATATAAAGAAACATGTTTATCCAGAGCTACGAGCAGGCTCTCCTTGTACAAACAGACTCCATCGTTTACTGCACGTAAGGCGATCTCTCTCGGCCGCTCAGGTGTATTAAATACAGGCCCGCTTATCTGGTGCGTAGGTGCGCACCACTGCATCATAGCGTTAAGCGCAGGAGAAGTCAAGCATGTATGAATTAGGCTTTACGGTTTAAAATAAAAGCCGCATATAGGCTACGCAGGCTATTTGGGGCTGCAGATTAAAAACTTTTTTGGATTGACGTCCCACTAGACAAAGCAAACCGAAACAAAAAAAAAACATTTTGCTTTTGTAACAGAGTCACTTTCAGCATATCAATAACAAATTAGGTATAACATATAAACAAAAACATTAATTTGCAAAACCGTAATCACGGGATAAAAAAAAACGCGGGGTATGTAGGCTACTTTATGAACTGAATTGCATTTATTCTACGGTTCGTTCCGGTTCGACACACTGGATGACAGGGGATAAACAGCAATAAGCGACCTGTTTCCTGTGAAAAGTCATTTGGGTTCCTGCTTGTCACGCTGTTGATACATGTCAGCGTTCTGCGATCCAGCATGGGCGATGCTCATCACTGCGGCTCCAACCCAGTCAGCGGCCTCCTTACCTTGAAAAGCTAGCACGCTGCGTGCAACAGCAACAGTTGTATTAACTTAATTAACGTCAGTTAATTAAAACCATTCAAACAGCCATGCATGCCGTAAATGGACACAGTAAAAATTTGGTCTAAAGGGTTCATTTTTACTTTCCGATTTTGCAACTGTTAAAACCTCTTAAAGCGTGCCTTCTCCTAACTTCAAGGCTTTTCGCGTAATTTGTGCATTCCCAGTTACTACTGAAGCATGACGGACATGGGTATGTGGAAGTGCCTTCGGAACAGTTAAATAACCGCTATTTTGCATTACCGCGTTCTGCCGCTTGATTTAGGGCGCCCGCTTTTCCATATGCCCGCAGAGAGCAAATTAAAAAATACGAGGTTTATTTACCATCAGCTGCCAACTCGCCTGATTGCTTCAGAAACGAAACATTTCGCCAACCTCTTCCCCCCCCCCCATTACAGTGCCCCTATCCCGACAATCGACGAAATGTGGAAGAGTGATTTATTTACAGCAATTTAGCACTTCCTTAAAAGCGAAGCGTGCTGTTGCCGTTGGAGCGGATTACAGAGCGCGATTCCAACTTGGATGTAGAGGTAAGCCCTCCATCCATCCATCCATCCATCCATCTCTCTATCCATCCAGCCATCCGTCCTTGGCGGTGGTGTTCAATGGCGAGCAGTGTGTCACCGGCCGTGCGAGTTGCGCACACAGCCACACGCCCCGGCCACGCTTAAGCAAACACCTCCCCGTTAAGCAAACACAAATACACCCCTCCAATTAACCCCAGATCCCCGACTCGCTAAATTGCCCTGCGAGTGTGGTTTCATTGCTTCTTCTTTGAGTGCGGAGATATTAAACATAACGTTTAAATTGTACCACGTCCCAGTAAAAAACATAATTGACAGTACTTAATAAGTAGGCCTATTTTAATTTGAAATATGTCGAGAAACGAGTGTCAATAGAAAGCAAAGAGGAAAATCATTTATTTTCTTCAGTTGGAGGGAGTTCAGCCGCACGTTTTGTGGTTTAGAAAGCTGGGAGTATTTTCGGTACGCTGGCTTCCTTAGTTTTGCTTAAATTTTCAGATGTTTTTTTCTTCTTTTCTTTTTAGTCGGAGCCATTAACGTGTCTGAGTGATAAACACCTGGAGTCGGTCAGGAACAAAGCCGGCCTTATTCTACAATCCCCCACCCCCAGAAGACAGTCTGGAAATAAAGGAGAAGAAGAAACTCCATTTTACTAGCATCCCTCCTAGATCAAAGAAAAAACGAAACAATTAAGCGCGTTATACAAACACAATCAAAGTCACATTTACATAATAATACAGCTTTCGGTTAATGAGCAGTAAGTAGAGAGCTCTAATGTCATTTTCATCTATTCGTTGTTTTACGCCATGTTAGTTTTGGGTCGAGCCCAGGCAGCGGAATATGCTTACAAATTACACCAGACATATGACACGTTTTATTCACTTTGCCAAGGGAATTGTGCGCCTCTGACAATATATTAATGTCGGGATTGCTGAAATACAGAGAAACCACCGGCATTAACCAGCTTTTAGCAAGTCTGCAGACGATGAGTTGTAAAACTGCCTTTGCTGCCTGCCAGTTTTAATATAAAATTAAAATGCAATTATTGTTGCGATATTGTTGGATTAGGCAACATCGAGTTGTAAATCAAATACAAGGAACTACGACAACACAGCCCTACATCCAAAACACTATTTTAATTTACAATTCTTTTTCCATTTCCGAAAAATACAGATATTAACGAGGACCCGCACACATCGCCCAGCGGTTAGTGGTTAAGAATCTGCATTTGCAATTACAGATCTCAGTATGAGAACTACTATTGTACGTATGTTGAAGAATTTGGTATTGCAATAAAGAAGCTCTGGAAGTTTCTTCTGGTAAATGCACTGGCTTAAACGCCGTAAAATTAATAAACGATTAAGTTGCTTTGCACGGTCCCATTCCGTAACTCGCTAGTCCGGCGGTGCTTATCCGTGTTCATCCGCACGTTTATTAGTACATCGCGCGTGGCAAAGACCCAACATGCTTTGCTGCAAACAGCTAATAAAACGTGCTGACATGCGGATGGCTCTGAGGTGAGCGTTCCGGCAGGCTCCCCCATACCTGGCCAGGGATTAGAACCACTGCAATTTGTTTCAGATTTAAAGGGATCATGCCCTACATCGCAGACCACCCTAATCTACTGGAGGAAAATCTGTGGGCTGTTGACAGGATAGAATTGTGGTTTTTATTGGGGGAGCTGGGAAGTATTTTATCTCCTTTTTCCATCGGTCCTACAAAGTAACGGGTTTTATTCAAGAGGGGCACTATGTGGTTTAATTGTGTAAGTATCCAATCATAAATATACAGACCCAAGCTTTATTTAGGATAAAATGAGGTGTCCTGTGATAGGCTGGCAGCCACTTCAGGACGTCCCCCTGCCTTGAGCCTTATGTTGTCTGGGATAGGACCCAGATATCTGTGACCCTGTTCAGGTTAAGCTGCTGAGAGGTGCATGGATAAAAATAAGCTCTAGAAGTCAACTTTGTAAATGAAAGAGGCGACATGGCTTTTTTAGAAGCTATTCAATGTCCAACCGCTTAGCTGGGAGTTACAGATGGACTGCTGGCCCATTGTGATACCAACGGAACAGTTTAAGCTCTGATCTGGACTCTCTGGGGAGGATAACCGTTAAGCTCTGCCTCAGCCTGTCCAGGGAAACTATACCACAAGCAATTCACTAACACGTGCCGATGAGAAGCCGCTAATTACGCATTAAATAACATAAGTGCTATTAAAATATTTATTGATAACATGAATAAATGGAATTACATGGACAGCACGGCACACTCAGTGAAAGCTAAGCTACACACGTGGTAAGGGATGGTTGTGTTAGATCTTTAGCTGTGCATGGTGCCGCATTGAGGGCTGGGCGGTGCCTGATCGCAGTGGGTTAGGACACTGCTTATGATCAGAAGGTTGCTTGATCAAATCATCTCAAGCTCAGCAGAGCGATGTCATCGTTGGACCCCTTAGCAAGGCCCTTAACCTGTGATTTTTTGACCTTGCTTTTTAAAAAATAGATAAACAAATGTATGTTGCTTTAAATGAAAGGGTCTGCTAAAGTAAATAAATGTTTCTATGGAACTTTGGTGGCTCTCCGTGTCTGCCAGCAAGGTTCCTCTGCCAACGGGCACCCCGCAGCCCTGCTGCTGATACTGGTGCCCCTGGCTCTTCCCACAAGCCTGTTGCATTATGGGAAGGAGACCTCCCCTGGCACTGGAATTCACGGTGTTTCCTGCCTCCCTCCAGCTCCTGCGTCGGGGCTCCTGTACAAGTGCATGTCTTTGCATGTTTGTGGTCATGTTTGTGAGTGTCTTTCATGTGCATCTGTTTGGATATATACATTTGTGCTCCTGAATGTGGTTAGCGTGTGTCCACCTCCATGCATGCGTGCATCTATGTGGTGTGTCTGTTTGTGTGCATGTCTGCATGCGGACGGTGTATTAGTGTGTGTGCATTTGCACGCTTGTGCTGGGTGTGTGCAGCTTTCTGTGAGCTCTGGTTTCAGTGGGAGCTCTGGTTTTTCTCCATGCTCCCAGTAAAGAGCCTCTGAAGTTGATTGGAGGCTGTAAATTTTGGTGTTTCACGCAATACAACCCCCCCACCTAACCCCAGCCCCAGCCTCACACACTCTTGCTATGCACAGACGTCCGAAGTTTCACACACATTTCTGCTTCAGACTGCGGGTATTTCTCACATCAGTATGTCTTCCTCTGCCATTTTGTTACAAACAGAATAATTACATGTAAAAACCTATTGGGGGAGAATCAGAAGGTCCATCTGGTCTCCAGCCAGCATCACTCCACCATGGCATTTAAGGTATTTATCCCAGGTGACAGTGAGCTGAGCTCCAGTCAGGGACGTGACAATAAATTATGAAACTTCCTAAGTGTCAGAAACGGAATTTGAGTCATTGCCTTCTCCAAGGAGACCACCTTGCGTCTTCAAGCAATTCAAGAAGAAGTGAATTCAATTAAACCACTATCTGAACCATGAACAATCTCTTTGGCTTTGCAATTAGATTGAGTGAAAAAGTGGAAAGGCTGTAAATTGGTTATTTAATACCTTTTCTTTTAATATTGCTGTAGAGCGCTTCATCCATAACAGGACATAATGAGATGGGATGGATGGGAGAATTACGTTCAGTTAGCTGATGCATTGGAGTTCACCAGCAAATTGAAACGATCGTTAATGCTGTATTTATTGGTGGTGAGGAGACAATGAATTCCAACTAATCCAGAATTAATGAGGTCCTTGCACGTCTGTTCCCCCTGTCAGCGCTGAGGTTAATGTGAGAAGTGCGCGAGTGGCGGATTACCGGAATTTCACAGGGTACACATCCATAGGCAGCTGTGTCACCGGACGGTCCCCGGTGACGGGCAGCTGGGTGGAGCAGCTCCGCCCACCTCTCTGGAAGGACCCCGCTAACAGCAACCTGACTCCGCTCATGCCGGGCAAAAATAAAATCCTTTGTGCCGTCTTAGGGCGGCCTGATTAAATATTGATAGTCGCTGGAGCCGTTTCTGTGGTGTTGGGTGAAAAGCAATCCGGAAGGGCACCTGGGTCACGTGGTCAGACAGCCGACTGGCGGTCTCTCCAGAGAGAGCCTTCGGACCGCCCCGTGAGCCATGTGTTCCAGGAGGACTCTAGGCCGGGCTCATCGTCGCGGTACTGCCCGTGTCACTCTCTATTTGATATCTCTTTATGTGGCACGCATATCCGTTGTGTGCCAGTCTGCTTCAAGTTCTTTTGCGACATTTTATTTATGTACATTTGCAAACTCTTACAGAAACACCCCCCCCCCCCCAACAAAACCTACCAGTTGCTTGATGTGGACGTTGTTCCTGTACAGACACTCGACCAGCATGTCACCTGTTTTAATCACAGTGAGGATATTAAGTAATGACAGTTCTCACAGTTATTAAACTCATTTATTTTTCACAGGAAGAAGATCAGTTGTCAGCGTGAACCAAGAACTGTGAACTGAAAGGGTGGAGAAATCCCACCTGGGGCTGTGTGTTTGGGTGCATGGCACCTGTCCAGCAGGTGGGGGAGCTCTTTGAAGCGTCTTCCCTTTTCCCCAACCTTCCTCCATCTGCCATCTGTTGTCATTAGAATGGGACACAAGCCACTGACAGCGCACTTTTAATTTTAATGACTTAGGTTTGTTTGACTGAGTGAACTTCCAGTTTTAATATTAATGAGCATAATTAGCATAATTAATATAGTTATTGCATGCATTTGGGATTATCTGGATTAAGTGACTTTAAAATCATAGTACTGGAAAAAATCGTGATTCTATAATGGAAATGTCAAGACTTCCCAGTAACAGGACAACCAGCCTCCCAGTTCTTTCCTGTGAAGACAACCAGACAAATAAAGCGGTCACTCCTATTAAAAAAAAACGAACAGCTAATTTAATATGTAACCCATCTATTTAAAACAAAATTTTAACATTCATTTGAATGTACTATGTTTTTCCAATTCGGTGTTGCGGTCATGTGGGACAATTCCTTGGACGATTCCTCCCCGCTTCAGTAGCTGACTGTCGAGTACGGCGTTGTGCTGAGACTGGCGCCAATGTCAAGAAGAGCAGGACGTAAAGCAGGGGACACCCTGTGCGGGAATTTATAGTTCATCGTATTATGCTTACTTGACACAAGTTTCTGTTTCCGCTGATTATCCGGTAGTATCTCCTGGTAGTTTCGGTGTTGGTCTCTGCCCGTTTGGCGTCTCTGACTATGGGCCGCACTCCTCCTATTCTCTCTCGCCTGTTCGTGATCCCGTGCAGAAACAACTATTCCATCTGTCAATTCAGCTTCAAAAACATCGGAGAACAACAAAACCATCGAACACTGACTTTCATTAATAACTACAATTACATATCAATAATAGAATATATTACAAGGAGAGAAATATGTTATAAATTATGTGCTGATGTTCCCGTTTGTGCGAAAACGCACCCTGCAATGAGACGAGCCCAGGCTATTGGGGTCCTAGAGTCTTTTCATTATTTCAGACCTTACATGAAGAATTCCTCTGCCTAATTGAGTCCATGTGTTCGCAGGCGGGAGTCGCCCATTTTGAAGTGCAAATAGAAACGACACATTGTTAAATGAATGTATACTTAACTGTTGAATCATGTTTTTCTAGCCATTATCATTCAAGGGGGGACATCACACTTTGCGGCGAAGCCCCCGTCCATTACGGGATTTTTGCAACGCTCGCGTCAAACGGCACGGAAAAAAATGGAGCTTAATTGTAATAAAATAAACACTGTCATTTGTGAGCAATTTCAGTACGTTGCGATTCGGGAAGATGATTGCGGCAGGTGGGGAATCCTTTTCCGTGGGATTTCGGATAACGTTGCAGCGCCGTTTCAAAGATGAAAGGTACTGCACCGATAAGACTCATGCAGTAAGAAACAGAAATAAAATAATATAAACCATACATATACGGGTATCTGAATCGAATATACTACGTTCAATCAAATAGTAGGCCATATACTTTTTCTATTGCAACGATTTAAACGGCAGTTCATGTCATTTTTATACAGATAGGACTGAGTATACTATATGTGTGGGCAAATAAACAGAAAACGCAAAGCAAAGAAAAACAAGAAATCTGGAGGATCGACGGAATGCTGAGTGCCGTCAAAAGGGAAACGAGAGTGATCCTAATTCATATCTTCCGAACCCAAACAAACCCGGATAGTCTCATTCTGTTGGATTTTGAGGGCACTTTTCAGTCCTTCCGCATCCCCTCGGTTAATTACATCCACCTGGGCAAACAGCATCACCCTCGTTTCTCCCTCCACAAACATTTACGTTTGTGTGATCAGCCGAAACATTTAGTCACTTGAACGTGAAATTACAACGGTCTCCAAACATTCCAGCTCTTAAAACAAGTCATTTATAATACTGCGCTAATACTTAATGAGCAGCTTTAATCAATCACAGCTCACTCTATTATACATTTCCTGCTGGACGAATCGAATAAAATCTTCTCAGAACTCAAATTTAATTGCAAAGAAAACTGACCACACACACAGAGTATGTCCATTAAACAGAGAGTATCTCTAAATTCTGTATTTATTTAAAATACGTTGACTTACCTGACATTTCACAGTTGTCGTTTAACAATGACAGTAATTAATAAAAATATTACAAATGTTCTGTCGGAACCGCATCGCACTCATAGGTCCTGGCAACCAAGCAACCCCCCATAAAATATCTAATTATCAAAACCCCACGCTTTCTTCCATGAGAAGCGCGATGATCTCCCATACTCCCTGACAGCTATATTTACATATTTGTACTACAAACCAACACAGTTTAAACAATGTGCCACACAGGAACAGCGACAAACGGCGTGAACCAGCATCCAGCTGTTAGATAGCTAAATTCACAAATGAACCAAGACTCTAAACAACTGTAAACTGTTACACATGCGATTCATTGGCAGTAACAACCAGTAATTCCCTATAATTACTACAATATATTTACGCCTTCAAGTCGAGCAGGGAGTCTGTGTGAAACAGTAGTGATAGTGAAGCTACGGATACCCAAATCCTCTGGGATACTACAGTTTTCTTGCTTGGTCAACTGACATGTGTGTTTTCAGTAATTCAATATAAAATGACCTGCTCCTAATTTGAATCATGAGGTATGTATTTTTTTATATAATTAAAAAGACGGAATTATCTAGTAAACAAAAATATAAAACGTGACATCTTACACGTACATTTATAAATACGTGTAATACGTAGCTGGGAAGATACCAACTTTTTGTGTCCCGTTATTTTCTATATTTAATAGCAAATTAAAAAGCTTTTATGAGTTAATGCATTGTTTACGAGTGATGTTCTTAATACTGCAGGGGCTGAGACGTATTAAAACATATAAATTCACCTTCGGCATAACTTCTCTCTTTTATGCATGAGTAGGATCAGCTTTGCACTATAAGGCAGCTTAAAGTGCGAAGGGAGGATGTGGTTTAATACAATGAGCTGCTAAGATGGATTCTATTTTGCAGCTGCACATCAAAGCCACTTGTTTCCAATGTACTTACTTTTACAGCCTCATAAAAAACAAGGAACATTTGACCTGCTCTCATTTTACAAGACAGAAAGTCTTACTGTAAGCACCTGAACACAACTGCAAGGTATTTTAGTGTAGTACCTGTGAAACACTCAAATTAAACTCTGAGGATCTGCGGGCTCCCTCACACCTGCTGACATATGTCTCTGATACTCTCTTCCCAGAGACTGCCCTAAACTGGGAGCTCCAAGTGCTGCTGGAGGTATACTGCCCCCTGCTGTTCGTATATCGTACTGCGTCACAGGCAACTGCCTGACTGCCCAAGTAGATGCATCAGACATTCAGGCAGTTTTGTACTTGTCCAAAACCTCATCGTCAGTTTGTGTTTAAGTTCCCCAGGCTACCCGTAACTGGAGGCTGCTTGTGGGTGTTTTTTACATATATAAATGCACTGCAGCTGCTTTCATCTACAGGGACATCAATAATGTTAAATTTGGGAGTGCCGGGGGGGGGGGGGGGGGGGGGGGGGGGGGGGGGGGGGGGGGGGGGGGGGGGGGGGGGGGGGGGGGGGGGG
>JAODLD010000045.1:19680655-19691106 GCA_026781065.1 Mormyrops boulengeri | reverse complement strand
CCCCCCCCAACCCCCCCACAAAAACTGTCCCGCTTCGCCCCAGCCGGGCCAATTGCTGACTTTATAGGACACCCTCTGTGCCTGATATAACTGAATGGAAGTGCCAGGCAGGTACGGCTTCCCAGCATCGCCCCTCGTCGCTTGTCTCGACAATTTATTTATTCCATTCACCCTTCATTTCTTCCCATGCTGCTTCTGGCTGGGCATAGGCTCACAGACTTTTAAATAGTCTTGAAATCATCCTTCATGTTATGTGCTATGCCAGGTGGCATCCACCCAGACAAACTCCTTGTATTTTTATTATACTTGGCCAGTTAGATGTTTCTGATTCTGATCTTAATACCTCCAATGGAACAGAACTATTACGTTTAGTTTCTGTTGTGTATCAGATGTGTATTTCTGTGCCTGTGACTTGAAACAAAGCTTGAGATGGGCAGCCGGAGGGGGGGTGGATTGAAATGTGACACGACACGACATCTCACGGAAATCAGTCCAATTGCTTTACATATCTCAGGCTTTTCTGCACAGTATCTATAAATTGATTTACTATTCTTCCTGTCTCGTCAGTTTATTTTTTATTAAGGTCTACTCACAGAGCAAGCGGCTGCTGGAGATTGAACTTCTCTCTGAACTTGTTTGTTTATATTCTTACACGCTCCTCGTTAATGTGATAGTATTACTTTGTATGTCTAAGGAATGTGTCTTATCTATGTGTCGTACATTCTAACGAGTGCAGATAACTATTTTTAAAAAGTCATGTTTTAGTATTCTTCGGAGTCGAACTAATTAACCGTAGGAAGCAGGTAGAGTTGAGCATTGCAGTGTGAAAGGTTTGGCAGCGATAATCATGTATAAAGTTTATGTTAAATACTTTACATTAGACAACAACATGGAAGTAGAAAGCACATGCTGTTGTTCTTCGGTTCAATTTAAAATCAACATCCAGTACTGAAAGCTTTTTTACAATTATTGCCCTTATCGGCCTTCTTTGTGAGCTTCAGCCAGGTCTGTGGGAGTATCGCTCCCTGGGGCCTCCTCGGTGATACCTGTGTCAGACGTTCCCCCCTCCCCCGACACTCCCCAGACATGTCCTTCCCGGTCGTGATGCGTTTCTCACCCCTAACCCCCCAGTTCTCACCTCTGAGCTCTTGTCAGGTTAGAATGGACTTTGTCAAAATCCCAGAGGTGGATATTGCCTCCATGTTTTACCACTTCACTCCATCTGAAGTTCATGAGTAGTACTTTTATTTACCTTAGCAGCTGCTTCCATCCAAAGCGACATACATTTTTTTTGTTTGTTGAGAAATCAGAGTCAGATAATCCGTGGAGAAATTGGGGGTTAAGGGCCCAAGAGTTAAAATCACTGTGTGGACCCAGGGATTCAAACTAGTAACCATTTGATACCAGGCAGTATCCTAACCCATTGCTCCTATACAACCTATACGTGCCAAGCTGATAGGCTTTAAACCATTACAGCGGCACCCGCCGGAGCCCCGCGAGGCCTGTGACTGCCTGAGCCGGCCTGGTGCTGAGCTTCTCCCAACATCAGCTGCCCCTGGAAGACGTGGATTAAACTTTGTGTTATCTCCCCATCTGCTGAAGGGTGTTTGAAAAGTAAGAGCCCAGTGTTTACTCTAGTGGACATGAAATAAAAAAAGAGAAAGAGCGTCGAGTCCCGGAGCGCCGCGTCTGGTCCTGCGAGGAGCAGCGTGGCATCGCAGTTTATGGAGCGCTTCAGCTGCAGCGGCAGCTGGTGGGGCAGCTGGAGGGGCCTTGCGGACCATATTTATGGAGGATCTGCCAGACGTATTTATGGGAATGCATGCGGGCCGCCGTATTTACCGGCAAGCTGGATGCCGGGATCCAAACTCTTGTCACTTGCTGTGTTTAGTTTGATCGCCTTTGTGCAGCCTGAACTTCCTGTCTGGGTCTGCCGCTCAGCTGTCGGGAGGCCCACTGGGCCGGTGGCCGAGTCGGGTCCTGCTGAGGGCCAGGCAGGACGTGGTGTGGCTGTCATGATACGGAGGACTGCTCAGAGCGCGTCAAAGCTGTACGGCACTTTGAGTTAGAGCATGACTGTGATCAAACTCTGCAATGAAGGAAAACTGCCTTTCAATTGTGATCTGGATGATGATACATGATTATCAATACACATGCTAACGTGGTTCCCGCTCACTGCACACCCTCTGCAAAATGCATTGTCAAGTAAAGTGGGCTATTCTCATACCATCCAGATACAGATATACAGTCACAGGAAATACTGTCGTTTTCCTCGAGTGCAGCATAGAGCAACAGTGACAGGGGAGAGATCCTGGTGTTTTGGGGTATATAAGTTGGATAATTTAACGCCCAAAAGTTAGTTTCCAAAATTGTTATATTCATCCATCCATCCCTCGGTCTGTCCATTCATCCGTCCATCCATCTTCCCTTATTACTTATCCCATACAAATGCCATGGCAAGCATAAGACTTTAATAAATGAAAGAATATCTCTTCAAATTCTCTCCCTAAGTAAAATGTCTAAATGGTCTAACTTCTGTATTTTTCATTTTAATATCATTATGCTTTTCTAATGAGGCAGCAGGAGTCACATCACATTACATCACATCACATCGCATCACATCGCATCACATCAAAATAGAGAGGAGGTCACAGCACTCATAAGACCTACTTTATATTATTGCTCAGTATTACTCATTAAATAAAGTTTTTCTGTTCAATCTCTTGCTTATGTTATTTTTTTTCATAGCACTCCAACAAAGCACTATATTATAACCTGTGAACATTTCCCAAAAACAGCTATGCGATGTTTCAAAAACTCCTCAAGAAAAATATGCAATATGTTTATACTACGTCTTGGTGTATCTTTCATAGAAATATGGATGTTTCGTTCCTTTTTATATATAGAAAGCTTTACTTTTTAACCACTCTGCTGCTCTTGTAAATCATATACAACTTTTCTGCCCCCCCCCTCCTGCCCCCCACCTTTCCATCCACATCGTTGTGGATGTTACCCTCAGAAAGGTCATGCTCAGTGTGTCTGCTGACTCGCACACTTCTTGAAAAACCTTCCAGACTTCCACAATAAGCGACTGACTCATTTATCGGAAATATCCTCTGTAATCACTCTGACGTTTCGCTTCGCTGTAAGCATATCGCGCAAGATGAACGGAAATGACAGAATCCGGAGGGAGACGGAATTACAGTGCCGCCCCGGCGTAAGTGTTACGGAAAGCGGCGGCGGCCAGACACAGTGCTGGTGTCTTTCCAGTTATGACCTCAAAGTTGCATGAGATAAATCCACGGGCATGACCGATAGCCGACTCGTGTTGACGGAGTTTAATGCTAAAAATCCCCCCTTCCTGCAGGATGACATTTAACATGTCACCCCACCCTTCCCTACAAGCCCCCGCCCCCACAGACACACACCGCTGGGGAGCTGTATCAGTTATGGGGGGGGACTGTTAGTGCCGATCGCCCACAGTCTCCTCCGGGAGATTTGGGGAAGAGACGGAGGAGACTGAGACCAAATCCTACATCCCACTCACCCCCAGGGAGGCTCCCCCCCCGGCCCCAGATAGAGGCGACCAGGCCGGAATGCCAATTTCTCTCCCCATATCCCGTTCCATGGCCCTGAGTCTAGCGACTTTTACGTCGCTTATCACTTCTCCAGGAGTCACAGAGATTTGTGCCGAAAAAGCACAACCGAGAATTTGAGGGAAGGAAGATAAAACTAGGAGTTTGATTGAGAGATCCGTCCGGCCACACTCAGAGAGGCGCAGGAACCAGGCGCGGTGTCCTGTAACCGAGCATGAAGTGTAAGACATTAATGAGAATCGTTAGCTTCGGCCCAAGAGGAGGGGGTAGTACGCAGACCTCAGGCTGGTACTGGCTGCCCCCGTCACCCAGAAGTACAGAAGCCAGGCAGACGGCTTGTTTACACAGGTGGGGCCCCCAGGAACCACGTTGGGGCTTTTCCCTAGAGTCCGCCTTCGTCCTCAGAGAACACCGGCAGGGACGCAGAAGACTACCCCCCTCCCATCCTCTTGCACAAGGACCTGTGTCCCCCACCCCCCGGCCATCGGCTCTCACAAACGTGACTACGAAGCTAGATGGGGGAGAAGAATCAAGCCCGCGAGTGCTAACGTAAACACGTGAAAGATTGGGGGTTCAAGAAGTCACCGCTCAGCCGCGCGTACTGGAAGAAAAAAAAAACACTAGACAGGGAGAGCTTACTGGTGCACATGCATCATCCGCAGCGGGCAAGTTCATTGGTGCGTGGGCAGTGTGTGCGATTGACCTCAGGGCTGTCGCCAGGGCGATACTCCAGTCCCACATTGTGGGTTCGTCAGTTGATGCAGAAAAGCATCCTAGGAAAGTTGAAGTCCCATTCTTCTAAATTTGGTAAACTATGTTTATGTCAAAATCAAAAGCTAATTTTTGTTTTTCATTTGAAACTATTATTTAATTCTACTCTAGATGTGGTATTCATTTTTTGTGGTAGGTGAAATCAACAAATGCAAAATTGATTATTGATGATTATTATAATGATTCTTTATTAGGAGATAAGGCGGTGTCCTTGAAGTTTGTATATACCAGTCATTATTTATATATAATCTTGACATTTTAAAGGCTGCTTTGACTTGTTAACAATGATATTGTTTTTCAAATTTATCTTATATATTGATATATGCATTTGTTTATTTGGCTAGAATGAACTATGTTAGGGTTAGAAAATTAATATTAATTAATATTAATAGAATATATTTGAGCCCTGCATAATATATCAAAAACTGGGGAGGTGGGGGGTGACCACCAAACCGTCCAACACTCCTGAGATCTCCTGAGAGAGGGTCGTACAAAGAACTGAGTAACGGGACTAAACTTTCCCATAATGCTGTTCTCCGTCAGGACACAGAAAAAAGTAGGGCCCAGGAAGCGGCGAGCGGATCCTCGGGAAGGTGATGACACGAGCGCTGACGGTGAGGCCCATTCATCAGACTGTGCCGCCACCGGCCCCCCCTTGGGGACCCCTGGCTCAGCCCCTGGGGCAGGAAGCGGACAAGTGCTGTAACACAAGCCGGCACCGCTGCCCCGGAGCGAGGCCACTTAGCGGGGATCAGGGGGGCCCTGACCCGGAGGAGTGCCCTCCTCCCAGAACGGGCCTTTACAGCCACATAGCAATTAACACAGCCGCCCCTGCACGTCTCAGCCCAGATTATCTCTCAGGAAGGAGAATGTTGACTTGATGTAAGATCACCTCTTCCATTGTGTGAAGATGCATAGAGGTGCATGGCCTCGGTGCGTGTGTATGTATTTCTCTATATCCTCTTAGTTTCTCAGCACTGACTGTTTGCGAGTGGAAGCAGAGCGGCCCAAACAATCTATATACTATTATAGATGCCGCGGTTTCAGCCTTTATAAGTGCCTTTTAGGAGTTCATGCACTGTCAGTGAAACCATAAGCGAAGGCAGGTTTGCACAGTTAGGCCTATGGCAGCAGGACTCATTCAGGGAATCTCTCTGTTCCCTGCAAGAAGGTGTCTGGCTGAGACACAGAACTTGTACTTGAAGAAACAAAGGATATATTTCATAGAGGAACCGTGAACACAGAACGAACACGGTAAGAACGTGTGAATTCCGACCATGGAAACATTGCAGATTGGGGGCAGATTCACAGTATTGCACTGCAGCTGGGTGAGGAAGAGAGATCAAGTGTGTGCAAGAGCAAAAAAAGAGGAAGAGGATGAGGAAGAACCTTAAAACCATCAGAGTCTTCATCTCCACACAGTATGCATTAAACATGGCCGACGGCTGCTAATCCTGAACTGTATGAGAGCAAAGCTAACCCTTTTGTTTTGGCAGCCCTGTTTCTTATCGCCCCGCTTTATGGCCACCATTGTTGAAACCCCAAATGCGTCTCTCTCTTTTGGCAGCTACGGCCCTCTCCCCAGCAGTTTTTTTAAACGTTGTCTTTATTTCCTGTCTGAAATTCCTCCGTCGAACTTTAACCTATTATGTGTTGATATTGAGATAAAGTGGTTTTGAACTACGCTCTGCCTTATTGATCTCAGTCACATGAAATGGCTGCACAAACAAGCTCTGGTGGCTGGGAGAGTGCTAGCGCTGTCTTTCTACAAATAAATATACTTTCCATATATTTCATTATGCTGTAGGATTGATGCCCCAATTGTCCTTCTTGCCCTTTTGCTTACTTGGGTCCAGCTTAAAAGAGACCTTCCCTATATTTCCCCTGATTCCTTTGTGTCAACAACATAAATAAGGTCTCCGAAACAGAAGAAATCCTATTATAGCTATCTAAAACCCATGGCTTAAATGGAGTCTAAAGCTTTATCCTATTTTCCCTAGAATGGCTCACTCTCCCATTATGGACATCCATCTGATTCAAAACAAAACCTCAGACACACAAGGACAAAGCTGATCTTGGTCTGCGTGGCGTAAAACCGAACAAGGCCACAGAACTCTGTCACAAGGTGAGCAAGAGTAACCTCTGAAGAAGACTGACCAGCAGTAGTCTGTGAGATCTAATGGGCATTCTCTGGAAGCTCAACATAGCCTGACTTATGCCGAGATTATTTATTGACAGCATGTATATTTACAGTGTGCAATGTGTCTTGCTTGTATGTTACTTTGGACAAACATATCTGCTAAATAAATGTGAATGTGAATTATCTGAGGTAATCATGACATTACTATCTAGAGAAAAGCCGCAACTCCCACCATGCTGCCCCCCCCCAACTTTGCAATGGCCACTTTCTTCCTTTGGCCATCAGTGTGGAGGTGTAGATGGGGCTGATGGGTAAGCAATATGGGCAGCGATCTGCTCTGGATCGTAAATCAAATCAGAGATCCGGCGAGCCCCAGAGGGGAAGAGAAGCTTAACCGCACTCAAAACATGGGGGGAAGGGGGAGGCCGGTGGACTATAAAATACATACAAATCCCTCCCTCCCCCTCAAATGAACAGCAAGAAAATGAAAACCCATAAACAACCTCAGAAATCTAATCCTAACATACATATATTATTTGTGCACATTGGATTTCAATTTGCCGGTTGTTACTAGGGGAACTATATAAAAAATTAAGTGCTTCGCGTCTACTCATAATTTTACGGTGGCAAAGAGTGTTATAGAATCGCAAGACCGCCAATAAACGATGAATCCTACATTGGATTATTTTCACCTACCCCATCTTGTTCTCTATTGCTTTGGGGGGTCACAGTGCATGGTCAACCTACATGTGACACCCCTAGAGCTGGGGGTTAAGGGGTTTGCTCAAGGGCCCACGTACCTGTGACTATTCTATCAAGACCAGGACTTGAACCAGCAATCTTATTTTTACGGGCATAGAGACTTAGCCCGCTGAGCATGGTACCACACTTAAAGCAGCTGCAACAATATAAATGTTGAGTGACCTTTCTGTACCTCCTCTTTATAAAAAGCACCATGAGACCCAGAGCCAATCAGTGTGAAGAAGCCACCTTGACCATCAGGCATTTCGGTCCGTTCATTATCATTTGATTATGACGTGAGACTTGGGTGCTCACAAGTTCTGTGAATGGAATATATTTTGTAAAAGATCAAGTAGCGAAATAATCTGAGTGTAGAATAAGTACAAATCTAAGCTGTGACCTTGAACAGTTGTCGTTTTGGCAAAGTTCACATTACCAGAAGGCCCTGTGGTCGTGGTTCAAACAACACAGCCGGGTAACGTTGTGTTCGTACTTTTGTTTGCACACTTGCAACCAATTTACCACGTCTGATAAACAAGGGTCTCGACCTGGCCTGAGAGGCAGGGCCCCTAGCTCAGACCGTCCGCTGCCTTCCCGTTGTTTGTTTAAGTTGCACATCTTCCTGCTGAAATCCTTCGCATTTTAACAAGGTCAAACTGTCAGTATCTCTTGTGTATATTGTGTCTTCTGCGTCGGAGTGTGTGATTTTTTTGGGGGGATAGTCTTTCATACAGCTTGCTATTGTCATGTTAGACCTCTGTGAGTAAACATACAGTTAGGTCACACAGATACAGCCCAGATGCTGTCATGTGAAAATCTTGGTATTATTGCGGAATTGAAGTCCAATTTAGATTCAGTTTAGACTGAATGTGTTTCTGCATTGTCCATAACAGTTAAAATTTTAATCCATTTATCAGCCAACCACTTATCCAGCACAGGGTCATGGGGGGCGGGGGCTGGAGCCTATCTAAGTCCGCATAGGCACACCCTGTACAGCATGATAATTTATCCCAGGGTACACAGACTTCGAGCAATTCAAAGACATCAGTTCACTAAACTGTATGCTTCTGGACTGCAGAAAGATACCAGAATATCCAAGGGAAACTCAGCACACTGAGCAAGGGGAGGGGATTCGAACCCACACCCAATAGCATGCCAGCCCTACCTCTATTATAGTTATGCAAAGTGTTATCCTGAATCAGTCTAATTCAGATTTATTAATACAACATTGGGGGGGGGCTTCAAACTGGCAGCCTTCAGGTTACTTACCATTACCCTTAAAAAAAATCACTACACCACCTACTGCCCAAACTAAGTAATTACAGACTGCAGCGCTTATTCATTATCAGTCATTTTTTATAGCAAATACCCTTTCTAGAACCATCTGTGTGGCAAGCAGTCAACTCCCTAGCTTTTCCAGAAAAACATACCACACTTTTGCCCAGCAAACCTCAAAAGTTAGCTATCATTGAAACAAAAAGAGAATCTTTTAACGATGGTGTCTCTCTGTGATAAGTGATGTGGAGCTCAAACGAAAACAAATATGGTTAGTCAGAGGTGCCTGGTGATCTGAAAGTAACCTTATCTCAAAGACTTTGTTTCCTCTTAATGCCACACCATTATTGTTTATGTGATGTATAAGCCAATGCTAGAAAGAGGAAAATCCACATTAAACCATGCATCTGTGTAAAGGCAATTTAGATGGCCCTAACATTGCCAGGCCGCGGTGGGGGACACCATACATGCTCAATTACCAAAGCCTGCCCTGGTCACAGGCTGTTGAGTGGTGGCTGTTACATGTGACTGTTACATGTAACGGCCATGAGATGTTATTAAGCTTGAACCTCTCCTGAAAGTGAAAAGGCACACTGCAGTTCTAACATTTGCATTAATCTGTGTGAAAATATTTTGATGGGGAAGGGGGGTAGAGGAACGGGTCAGAAATGTTAGGATTGGTGCCTGTCTGCTGCGTTTTGTCCCCATTTGGCCAGCAGGTGTCACTGGTCATCCTGTTCTCTTCTCCGTCTAGTAGCCTTAAGTCTCTAGTGTGTTTACAGGCACCCTGGGCTGCTGCATGGCTTAATGGGTTAATGGTCACTGTTCCTAAATTCGTTTTTTTGGTTGTGGGTTAGAGGCTGGGAGGGGGTCGCGGTCTCTTTGTTTTATGGTTCTTTCTTTTTGCGTGTTTAGTTAAATAAACCCTGGTTTACTGGAGCTGCTATGTGGATCGTCCTTCCTTTGTCATGCTGCGCCATAACAAGAAAATTGGCTTTACTATGCAAAACAGATCTCCAACACTGTTTGAATCTATACAAGATAAATTAAACTGAAATTAGTATTAATTTTAAAACCTTATATTTTAAAACTAAAATTTTAAGAACTTCATGGCTGTAGCCCTCTTAACTCCAAGTGAAGCACCTTTAGGCTACGGGACAGTTCCGGTTGTTCAGTGGGGCTTTGGTGCACGCGCGTATTTTGTCGTTATGGATATTTGATATTTCTCTGACCATTGGCATAGTGTTTCCTTCATGAGGTGATACGAATGCCTGTGAAGGTTTTACTATATAATAAAGTCCCGCGTTAATGCTCTGCACGCAAGTTACGTAAGTTACGTCATGGCAGATGTCTTAATATAAAACGTTCCCATCATGCGCTAAATGAAATAAACTATTGACCCTATTTCTTTTTAGGATTTAGGACGAGCGCTGCCATTTGCAGAACATTATTTATCTTGCACAATAACAAAGGATATATTGCAACAGGATAATGGGCAACCCGTGCTCATAAAAGTGGCATTACGGGAGGCGGATTTTATTAACGTCTTCGCTGCATGCAGATACGGCTGCCTCGCGCTGGTCCCCAATGCTGCCTTGTGCAGGCGAACCAAGACTGCTGGGGGCAGGAAAGGGGTCGGTTGATAATTTGTGTTCGTCACACTGCATGGGAAATGAACAGTCAAGGCAGGCTTATCACACGCATCGGCATATACACACTCTCATAACAATAAGTATAACTGAATCTCGCATTTTCTTTGGTTAGTGTTAGATTAGGTAGGGGGATCGAGGGCACACGATCGATGTACTATAGCCTAAGATTAATAAATATAATGCGTTATAGTCATATAGTGCACGTGTAGGCTAGTTTGTCGAGGTAAGTGGAGTAGCAAACCAGGCATTCCCAACCTTTCTGCGAGAAAAGAATAG
>JAODLD010000045.1:19641811-19680555 GCA_026781065.1 Mormyrops boulengeri | reverse complement strand
TTAACTGTTTCGTGTACAATGCGCACAAATCACGATCTAAACCCTTCCGAATAAACTGAGCGAGAGGCAAACTTTATTAACTTTTTAGCGACCTAGTGTAAGGATTTAATCCCACACACTCGCGCAGAAATGTACACGTAAACTTTGAATGACACCAATTAACTTTTCGTTTTATATCATTCATGCAAATCACAATCTTCTTCGACAGTACCGGTCGTAGCCGATGTGGCGCCCTAGGCGAGCATCACCGCTGGCGCCCTGCGTTTGAAGCAAAATGAAATTGACTGGCAATTAAGTCGGCGCCACTTCATAAGTTGGCGCCCTAGGCGGCTGCCTATAGTTCAGACCTGCACTGTTCTTCATCTGATGACGAATATTATTGCTGTTGTTGTTGAAGGATGGTATGCATGTGGCTCAGTGGGTTCAAGCCCCCCTCGGCATGTCTGCAGGTCCTTCAGCAATGCCCTTAACCCCCAGCTCCCTGGGTACCGCAACAGGTGGCTGCATGCCCTTCATGGCCAGCTTACTCTCACCTACAGAGAGCGAGGTGGGGGTGGTGTAAAGAGAATTTGAGTAAATTATAAAAGAAAAAAATATATGGATAGCACCGGCATTTACAGCGAAATACAGGTGCATCCGTTGGACTGCTTTTCATACATTTACGTTATGGTCATCTAGTATTGAGCAAGTAGAAAGAAGGGAATACATCCTGTGGATTCACGAAGGATCTAAATTACATTTACACATTCAAATGAAAAGGAAATTTAAGAAGGAAACAACCGTATATTGATCTGATTTACTTGTTTTTCTGTCAGGTATGTGCTGGCACCTTACGGCCGGCGTGGCGACCTGCTCCTTTTGGCCCTGCGGACAACATGTCCGTCCGGTTTTTAGTTCCTTGATCTCTGCCCACGCCTGGGCGGGCGTCCCTGCAGTAAGGCTTTGATCAGTGGCACCGAGGACATTTGCAAAGTATCTGAGGGAAGCTATTCCCGGGTTTCCGGGACGTTGATGCACGAAGCGATGTCCGTCCTGGATCCGGTGAACAGTGAAGTCGGACCCGCCGCGGTGCACTGACGTAAACCTGACGGCAGGGTAGCGCTGGAGCAGCAAAGGTGGCCTCATTTCTAACGTCAGTGTCATTCTGATTGTCACTTGTTTACCGAAATATACTTTATGTGTTTTCCCACTCCAAAACAGCAAGTATGCGCACAATGTTCGCGCACAATATATACTCTATTAATGTGAATGCTGTACGTTTCACTTCTGTTATAAGTATTGGAATACAAAAAAGGAAACATTCAATATCGAATTATTTATGGGATTGCAGGTGGTGTAGTGGTTAATCACGTGGGTTCGTTTAAAACATAAAAATTTAATTTGAATAATGTACTATCCATGTTTTTTTCTTTAGCAGCATCCCACCGCATGGTGGGAAAAAGGATAAAAAAATCTAACACGAAAGAGCAAAATAAATAAATATACACGCGCATGCTTAGGATTTTATTGAAGCCATGGCTATAGTAGATAATTGTACTGTAATACTTAACAATCCACTTCTTTAAAACTGATTTAAAAACTCTTTAAATGTGTCCCTTTGCCGAAATCATCACCCCACTACCCCAACATCCAAATATCTTGTACATTTACCTTAATTGCACTTGCAGTTAACAGCCTAACACTCTCTGTCCAGGAGTGCTGAAAATGGGGGGACGTCAGGATGATTCCAAGGACCCCTGAGTGAGAGGGGCCCTATATTCCATTGGTGTAAGTTTAGGGCCCAATATGACATGATTTATAGGGCCCAGTGTCTAGCGCTGCATCCCTGTCTCTATCACTGCAGTTTTTTTTTTTCCAGACAGCAGGCTGTCGATTGCATTATAAAGGGATGGACCTCTTTATGATATATAAGACACCGTCGTCATGTTCCAGCAAGCGAATAAATAGATCAACTTTTATTCCAGTGGTCGGAAATGTTTAATTTTTAAATTCTACATACTTTGCACTTCCTTAGCAGTAATTTTACTGTAAGTTAAAAAATAATTAACCCCGACAGACCACAGTGCACCCAGACTGAAAAACAGAGGAACACTTTAATAAAGACGAATGGGATTTCATTTTAATTTGAGACAGTTCGCCGATTCATCACAAGCCTGTCAGGGTTAGTTCGAACACCAAGCTGACAGCGGCTCACGGGTTAAAGGTTTAATAACTTCCTGCAATATTACATTTTGGCACCAAACTTCTTTGAAGAGTTAATCTTTTCTAGTTAAGCATCCACCCTATCTGTGGATACTAATGAGAGAAGCCTAAAGCTTTGCTGATGAGACTGGTTTCCAAGAATATTTTGCTAAAGGCCTGTGACCTTTGGCTGACTCCCAAGGGGACTATCAATCCCACTGAGAGATGCTCTCTGAAATGTTAAGAAGTCAGCAGAACATCGTTCTTCAAGAAGCGAATAACCTCCAGCGTGAACTCCCCCGAAATACAGAGGGAACAGAGAAAATGGACACAAATATAGCATCTCACTTATCAACTTCCCATGGCTGGTGCAGCATCAGTCTAAATAGGATATTGTCTTTGCATGTGCCCTGGCTTTGGGGGAACTAGGGTACAAGGACAGTGGAAGAGAGAAGGAACTAGAGGCTGAGGCTAGGGGCTAGGTAGAAAGATAGGGCTGGGAACATGCACGAATGTTTGGGACTCACACGTATGAGCTGATTGCAGAGGGTAGCGACCATAATGAGGGCACAAACTAAGGTGATAGGCTGAGGGTTGAAAGTTGGATGTAAGCGACTGCAGCTAAATTTATAAGCTGGGATCCAGGACTCAAAGCAGATGTAAGGGCTACAGGTGGGGGCTAGAAGGTTGAGACTAGAGGCTTAAGAGGTTTCAGGACTGAAGAACTGGCCTTGTGTTGTTATAACCCCATATGATTAAACATGCAGAAAAGTAAACCAATATATCTTACAGATGTGACTTGACAAGTTGTGCCCCAGCTTCACAAAATTGCTCTGCACACACCCAAAGTAAAATGGCCATGTTGGATACCCTCCCCAAGTTGGAGGACAGCATATTTCCACCAGTAAATGGAAATTGAAGTGCATATGAGGACAAAATTCAAAGATTAAATGGCAGTGTTTACCCTCCCTGGCTAAAGAAACAGACAGTAAAGCATGGAATGAATGATGTCCCTCAGATCAGTCCTGTGCTGAGAGCTGACTCTCAGGGAGTTCTGTTCGTCAGTTTCATCTGAAATGAAGGGCAACACAAATGCATCTTATTCATACATCTCTCAGGGGGAGAAGGTCCCTTTCCTCCTCCGCAATCCAGGCCCACGCACAGGATCTGCTGTTAAACGAGCGCCTACAGTTGCTCCTTTAAAAACGCAAGAATGGTCCGCAGCCCCCGTCTCACACATTACCGCTCGACGTCTTTGCCAGAACTTTACAAGCAGCCTTTAAGGGATGCGAGCGAGTCTTTCCCAAATTTAGTCTAATGTGTCAGAAAGCTGCAAACGTAATTATCTGAAGAACTGCATAAAAAAAGAAAAGGATGATTGGCCAAGTTTGTTGCCGATGGCAACCAGATAATGCACCAACACATGGCGTCTGAGGCGTGAAAAAAATTGCCTGTTGCTGTGTTAGATATTAATGGTGTCGCTAAAGCTAAAATGTAACAGAGCCATGGAAATTAATCATAATCGCTCATTAATTGTTATAAATATATTCATCCATCTGTTTTCTGCGAAGAATTTTGATCAGCCTAGGGTCTATCCCATGATGCACAGGGCAAAAGGCACAATTTGGAGGGGATGTTGAATCACTATGTATTTAGATGTACTCCCAGCAGACACTACAGGAGCTAAAGCCAGACTCATAACATAAAGTTTTCCCAAGAAGGACCTCTTTTTTGAATACTGAAACCTAAATTTCTCCAATAAAAAAAAACCTGCTGATAAACATTGTAAGTTGAATGGATTGATAGCATCAGCCAGGCAACAAAACATGGAAGATCTTAATGTTTTGTGTCTTTTGTACATTCGAAATCTAAGTAAAACATGTCTGATGGCTTCCTCAGTTATTAGAGTTACAGCAGAGAGTAGAAGATGTCCGATTTCTGTTACGTAAAATGACCATATCCCTGGCCTTACAGCTCATTACCTGGCAGGTAAACTAAAGAGTCCAAACATTAGTTTGGGTAGTAATGTGACCCTGTATCAACTTTCTGGAACAAACGGTATCAAAACAACACAAGACCACAGGGATTGCTGCGTAGGAAAGGGGAGGGCCCACAATAGCACAGAGAAATAACAGAGTCGTCACCTAAATCAGACTCTTATTTTCCTTTTAAACACGATAACCGCTTGTCCTGGATAAGGCTGCAGTTGAATTATAGAGGGGCTTTTATACCAAACCGTGTAACAATATGAACCCTCCCCTACAGTCAAATACCTCATGATCACTGACAGTGACACATCGTTCCAAGCGTAACACCCTGACCCCGACACCCATTTGCAAAGGTCTTAAGAGGGTAACCAGCCGTATAATTGGATGTCAGATTTGAGGTACTTCCCAATCAGCAAATCAGAAGGCTTCGGCTCCGCCCTCGTCTCCTCCCACTGATCTGGGGAAAGAAAAAAAAAAACAAACTTCCAAGAGCAGTGCAGTGTGTCACGGTGCTGTTGCTCCAGCCCATCCATTTGCACCCCCATTGTCAGCCTGGGATCCTTTACCCTTTTATTTAGCAATAAATTACACATAAATCATTGTGGGAGTAATGGCCTATTGTCTGAAAGGAAAACTGAAAAATGGTCTTTATGTGATTGTATTCAATAAACGTGCGTGTGGTCACATGCATGCTTGCCTCAGAAAAACACACCCCAAAATGTATCCAGGTCAGAGAAATGGACAACATGGGGTTGATTTTGTCCATCCGATTGTGCAAATTCCTAATCAAATGCAATATTGTTGCTATTAATGCAATGGAGTTCTTTATTACAGGCATCTAAGACATTTCTGGGGGTCTGAGTATCTTTCGGGTGGAAACAGATGGTTTTGTAATGTAAAGAATATTTGTCCTCCTGTCCAATCTTGATGCTGATAAACAGATGAAGCGTGTGAGTGTGTGAGTTGTAACTAATTTCTCCTGAGCTCTGTCTCCAGCGGGTGGTGCTGCACACTTGCTCAGATGTGACCAGGATAAGGATGACGTGTAAGGCACCTCCACGGTGCCGCCCCTGGTGGACGCTTTTGGCACATGGAGGCATGGACACCTCTCCCTTCCCTTTGACTTCAGAAACACTACAGGTACACAATTTTTTCCACCAGAACCGTGAAAAAATTCCATGCATTGTTTTAAACTTTTTTATCAATAAATAAAAAAAAAAATCCTACCAATCACCCTAGGGGCTTATGGGTAGGTACCATATCTTGTCATGACCCTGTCATCCATCCTTCACAACCTTCACTGCATACTGCAATCATGCAGTGCACGGATAAATCAAAGGATCATTAAAGGTGATGCTCTTCCTTTCAGTGAAAACATTCCTGGCATAAACAAAGATTTTTTAAGCACCTGCAAATGGCAGGAACAAGACAGTGAGGAGCTGAGCCACACCCGGAATAAAAGTATTAAGGGCAGTTTACTTAGACTAAACTGCTTCGGGAAACCCGTTCCAGCTGGTGATGTCACTGCGAATGTGCAGTGTGACATGGCCGCTAAGAATGGCTGGAGTAAACAGTCTGAGTTTCCCACATCTTTGTTTATACAGAGGCCTGAAATCTCCAGATTCCGCAAAATACTTGCTCACCAGCAATAAGTCTTTGTCCTTTTAATTCATTGTTGCCGTATAAACTGAATAAGAGGCTGCAGATGTGCTACCCCGAATCCCAAATGGACTGGCTGATGCTAAAATGTGTGAGTTACCGCAAAGCTCTGGGAGCTATTAGCGGTCGTGGAGTTGTGCTAAGGGGTAGCCATTTTAAAGGTGTTTATTGATCGTGTGTTATGAAGCTGTGGTAATAATTAGCCACTTGCTAGCCACGTTAATGATTCTCTGGTGGAACGCTGTGCTAATGGCTAGCTAATTTAAAGCTATGCTAAAGGGCTATCCTTGGTGTGAGTGTTGGTGCTTCCATATCCCACTTCCACCAGCGTGGGGAAGCAATTAAACAGGCCAATATGATGGTGGGTTACATCCCTAGGTGTGTGGACTTGAAGTCAAGGGAGGGGATGCTAAGATTATACAATTCCTTGGTAAGACCCCATCTAGAATATTGTGTGCAGGTTTAGACACATTACGTTAAAAAGCACATTGCTGCCTTAGAAAGGGTTCAATGTAAGACTACAAGATTGATTCCAAGGATGAGCTACATAGCATGTAGTTAGAGTATGGAATAGTCTTCCTGTTAGTGTAGTGCAAGCTAAAACTTTACATTCCTTTAAATCAGAGGTAGATAAGATGTTAAGAACTTTAAGCAACTAGTTGAATTCTCCTCAAGCGAGCTGGATGGGCTGAATGGCCTCCTCTCGTTTGTAAATTTCTTTTGTTCTTAGGCAATTAGCCACCACACCCACTTGCATGACCGTACATCCAGTTCAGGGTTACAGTAATTGCTAACCACTTTATAGCTGTTTTACTGATTTTATTGATGCTGAAAACCTGTGCTATTTATTATTAGCAGCACTGCTATAACAATTACAGGCCCTACATTTTTGGCCTCCACGACGTCTGCACAGAGATCCTCATATCATTGTAAGCACATGGACACTGATCTTGCAGGACGGAACCAGGGCAGTTAACATCTTTTCGTGTGAAAGTATTTTCTCTGAAAAGAACAGGGTGACATGAGTTCTGTTGTTGTTTAGGGCCGGGTTGTGTGTTCAGATTCAGCTAAGTTTCTGCGGGATTTGCATGAAACTCCTTTTTTCCCCATGGGTTTTATTATGCTGTTGAAGAGTTTAAGTGAGTGTGTTTTGTATGGTGTAACTTATGTTCCATGCTTTTGGAGATTTGGTTCGTGCTTTTGGAGGATTGTGTGATGATCCAACTTTAAATGGCACAGGGTCCAGTAAATATCTGGATTTGGTTTTAATAAGGCAGTCAAATAAAGTGTGCGTTTATAGAACAGGGAAGATGCAGCCCACAGCTAGGAGGCGGGCAAAAGGGTCACTCCCTGTCCTTTGGCTGGAGAGCAGAGATGCAGTTTAAGAGGGAACGTCCTCACAAGTTCATGTCACTGAGGACTCACAAATAACAAAAGTGCAAATCAACGTTGACTGCATTAAGAATTAAGTAATGGACCTATAATGTAGGCCCAAGATAAACAGTCTAGCCAGGTCCTGATGTGCCCGCCCAGTTTAGAAAGGAAGTAGGGGTCGCTAGGCCAGTGGGGATGGGGGGGTGCGCAACAACCAATGTGCTGGAGTACCCAGCACAGGGGAACAGGAAGATGCAAAATAGTGTCTTGAACCTGCACTTCAGTATAACAGATAGAGACTTCCAGGTGCATTGAGCTGTATCCTTCTGTTCTAGGAAGGTCTAGAACCTTAATGGGTCCTTTTCATCTGTCAAGTAAAAGTCAAGCAGTTATTTTTATTGAAAATCCTTGGTGACCCCAACTCACCGAGTATTGGTTTTCAAAGGCGGATGTTTCACAGTCAACTTTTTAACATGTCAGTACATGCCAGGGTTGCTGAAAGTCACTTCCTCGCTTGGACAGTTGATTGTTTCATGTTCGGTTAAGAAGCAGGAATATCATGAATATCAATATATTCAACCTAACATAAAAAAGCTTTTAAAAATTCCAGTCAACACTTGTTCCTATCTAACTCAGCATAATAACTTATTATTCAATGATTATCAGCATAAGAGATGCATCTTAGTCCTGTCATATACAGCAAACATATGCAAACTCCGAAAGTCAAATGACTTCATTTTTATGAACATCACGATACGACATCTGATGGTGTTTATGACATTAACTTGTACATCTTATGGTGGAATATGTGTTGGTAAAATATTTTTTTAACGATTTCACAAAAAACATTACTGTACCTCTGATATCCACACCCACCTGCAGCTCTTAGATGCGTTTACTAAACTTTGAGACACTCAAGCGAGATCCAAGCCCCACGCGATCGTCTGGCGCTTTGTAACCCACTTTAAAACTCAGCCTTTATAGTAAACACCGAAGGACATTTCCAAAGGGTTCTCAGTAGTAAATTTATTTTATTTACAGAAATATATTTCACGGTGACAAGCTCTTGAAAAGACAATCCCTGTAACCAAGGAGGCCCAAACAACAACAGTGATTCATAATCAAGTTAGGTTGTTGTTTTGTTTGGGAAGTGGCCAGTGTGAGGAGGGGACTGAGCCATGAGACAGAGCAGGCCATCGCGAGGAGAAACCCAGGGGCAAAAGGCACTTGAGGGGCATCAGTTACAGACAAATTTCTCTTCCGTTCTCCCTTCCAAAAACTCTGCTTACAATAACTGCAGCCTCCGATACAAAAAAAAAAAAGTATTGGAATGAGCCCATAACAGCTGCACAAGTCAGACGGTTGGAGCTGTATCTAACTGGTTTAGCTACAAACAGGGATCAACCACGGGTCATTTAGGAGCAAAGCATTGGTTTAAAGCGAGGATCAATTGCATAACACTCCCATGATGCATTGTGCCGAATCCTTTTCCCCACTAACAGTGATGATAACACTGTATACGTACAAGACATATCGTGAAATGGCAGGTTTATAGGCCGTACCACAACCTTGGGAAGAATGTTTCACAGCTACTGCAAAATAATTTTTCTTTGGATTTTCAATCTTTAATATATCCGTTGTAGCTTTCGCTCCATATTAAGCCCAGACATGTACGGTTTATAGTTAAACTATCGTTGTGTACAGAGACGGGCCTCTTTCTCCCAAAGTGAAAGACTACTTGCACAGTGCTGCTTGTCCACTGTTGGTTTGACCAATCAGACTCGGGGTCTGATGTTTCCATATCCTCTCATCCATTTATAAATAGCACAGAATCACAAAGCCAATTTTGGCCACATACCTGTACCCAGCTTTGTAGTCTTAAGGACCTGTGGGTCCAGCTCATAGTGCACAGAGAGGCAGACCTGGTAGGTAATCAGAAGCCTTCATCTATCTGGAGATATGAAATTTAGCTAAAGGCTGTAATGATATCCTCTAAAAAATTATGTGTCAAAATTTTTGTACAGTTCAGCTGATTCACTGGCACTATGAGCTGCTGTAAACACTCCTGGACAACCACCAGACCATAACTCATATTTCTTGGATTGCACCATTACTTATCCAGAAAGCACAAACAATGTACTCAGAACAGATGCATCAATACAGAACAAAGATGTTAATCTGAACAACTGTCATCATGGCAAGGAGCATAAATCCAAATTGAGCTTAATGTAAACTGTGAAATGTACACAGTGATGTATCATTTCACCGACGGACTTTTGGAAAATGGTCTTAATGATAAATTCCTTTAAGAGGATCGTTGGAAAGCAGCCGTGACACATGAGGATTTTGGCAGATTCTGTGGACTTCTACTTCATTCGTTTCCTCCGCCATACCTTGTGCTCCCTCAGTGCTGTCTAGGTATATCAGGCTGCACTGGTGAAATCTGAATATCTGAATCTGAACATCACCGGTTTTCCTCATTGAAGAACCTCCTATTAAATAATAAAATCCATGCAAAGCATATTGTGTTCAAGAGATATGGCTTCATCTGGAGATTAAAAAAGGTGATACTTCCCTCATCCCTATGGGTAAATAGTCTTTTCACCAATCCCATCTTGCTCTCTATGAGGCACTCATACACATGTACAGGTGAGAGCAAATTTGGGGTTTGACCAGCATCCAGCACCTTCCAAACACGGGCACAGAGTTCCAAACTGAAAGTTACACACCGCCCCCAGATGTTCTAACGTATTCACAAGATTTTTGAGTCTTATGGAAAAAACCTCTACATATATTTGGAATTGTGTCGACTTACAGTCTCTCTAGCAAATGTACAATGCGACCTAATACTTTGTCAATTAGGTATGAAATTTCCAATTTGGAAATACAATTCTAGGCAATTTGAGCAGTGAGTCCTTAGCCTGCACAGGACAATACACAAAGACCGCACAGCTGGTGGTCGCTTGTAGCTCCTTCCCGGCTGCAATACTGCCAGAAAGAGACTTGAACTTCAAATCTAGCATGGGCCGCATGACAGCTGGTATTTTCTTTGCAAACGCCACATACCCAATTTAACTCTTACAAATCAGCGTGACGTAAGGGCTCTGGATTTTATAATTAAACACTCGTCTTGATTTTAACGGTTAATATTTTTGGAAATACGATATACGACTTAGTAATTTTGACGCGCCTTCCATCTAGCGCTTAGAAAGGGAACGTCATCTACGAGAATTTAATACCCTGACTACGGCGATCTCTGTATGTATACACGCCACCTGCCCAGCCCTGACTTTCCGTTAGATGTGCAAGTTTAATTTTGACATTTTAATGTCACGTCCTACAATATGTTGCGTTTTCCCCAAAACATGTTTGAAAATAATTTACGGAATTGATGTCTCTTTATACGGAGAGTCCTCCTTGCCCATAGGGGGCAGTAATGCGAATCCCGTCCACCGGCGCGTCATTCTCGCCCATTATCCCAGAATGGTCCGACCCAAAACAGGAAGTTGACAGTTGCTCGGTAGCCGGCTTGATTGTTGTGTTAGAGGATGTCTTTTTTATTTTGTTTTGTTTTGTTTTGAGTGAGATGTTTTAACATTTTACACGTATGTGTCAGTCGGTTCAAAAGTTTTAAAAAGAATTTTAAAAGTATTCGGTACGTGTGTCGCCGGTCTTTAGCTGCGAAGGGCTCCTAATGCGAGTTCTACTCTCATAGAAATGTATGCATGGCTGTTTAGCGTGCAAATAAAATGGCAACGATCGGCTAGCTTATGTTTGATAAATGCATCGGATAAAGGACGAAAATTTACTGGTGATGCTACTTGCCAGTTTATTTCTATGGTGGGCACGTACTCGTGTAGCTGTATTTCGGGGGACTCGCAACACGCGCAATTTTCTCCTTACAGTCATAGCTGTATAAACAACCGTGTAAAAGACTATTAAGCAGAGAGTTGCTTGTTTTCTTTTCTTAAATACTGATAATATATGTGAGTAATAATTAAGTGCAAAGCAGGCACTTTAATAGGCAGAATCGCTGAAATTTACGGTGTGTCCGGTCGCATTATCCAAACGTGGCTAGCTAATCGACTAAATTATGCGACCTTTCCGAGTACGTGCTTCTTATGCTGCGGCTAATCGTTGTTTTTTCTGATTTCTTTTGCATTTTTACGAATCGAGAAGTATAACATTTACCCCAATGTGGGACTTATTTGCAGAACGAATCAGTTACATGTAGACAGAGACAAGTCAGGAAACGGTCTTATGTATTTAGTACTCTTACTAAAGCGTTAGGATTTGTGAAACATACTGGTATTTTGTTCACCAATCCGAAGGTACTGGGGATCCCCCTGTCTGGTACCATCTCCTCCTACCTAAGATCCTAGTACGTAAAACTGTCTTCTGTTGCCCGTGAAGCTCGCCATCGTCGATGGTCCAGGTTTATGGAAAACATATCCGGGCCGGAGACCAACGTCTGTGGCTCTGCTCTTAAGCCGGACAGCACTGCGGACTCTTGGACGGGCCTTTCGCTGAAACGTAGCAAAGGATTACCCCCTCCCAGTCTAGAAACATCTAAAATTGCAGTTGATCGTTAATATAATTTGCCTAAAACAGCCATAAATGAGTAGCGCATGCGCTCCCGGGTTTAGCCGCACATTCAGTAGGAAAGTGACTCACTGGTGCATCGCTTTGGACAAAGCGTCTGCTAGATAAAGGACGTGTAATGTAATGCATCATATGCTTTTGCTTTGTAGTGTGTGCACCTCTTGGTATGCATCTGTGAGGACCTTAAGACCCGATTCCCTAATGGAAGCGAATAATGACGTCGCCCTGGACATCATCATCACCAACGTGGTCTCGGTTTTTAGGACGAGGTGTCATCTAAACCTCCGTACCATTGCACTCGAGGGCTCCAATGTCATATACAAACCAGAAGTCGGGGTAAGTTTATACGTCTTTTCTTGTACCAGTGTAATATCCTTCCATCTTCTAACCTCATATTCTGGTCTGGGTCGCGGGAATCCTAGACCATATCTCAGACAGCGCTGAACACAAGGCAGATAAGCACCCTGGATAGGATGCCAGTTCCCAGACTCAGACGCCAGTTTGTCTAACTGCATGTTTTTTGACAGTGAGGTCGAAACCAGAGTACTCAGAGCAAACCCGCCTCTCATAGGGATAACGTGTCATGTTAATTTCCAATGCCCTGTAATCTAATCCCTTGAAGAGATCTCAGTAATTAGTAATTCTTTATAACAAGCTATTGAGTCGCTGCCAGGCGTGTGGGTCCATTATGAAGGAGTGTGTTAGGTGTTCGCTTTATTTCCTTAATACGTTTTAACTCGTAGATGTTTATATACTAAGCAGGACCATTGGTGGTTATTGTAGTTATGGGCTTCACTAGTCGAGATGCACATAAATGCAGTCAGTTAATGGATGTTTCTGAGACGGCAAATTATTGCACAATTATTCTTACCCTCACAGAAAGTTCTGATGAAACTAAGGAAGCCCAGAATTACTGCTTCAATATGGTCCTCAGGAAAAATTATCTGTACCGGAGCTACTAGGTAAGATACTGCACTTGACTTTTAGAGACTTTTTGTGATTTATATCTCTCACTGGATAATTTTTAAAACCCCTTGCTGATAGTATTGTGTTAATCATGCCCATTTGTTCAGCGAAGAAGAAGCAAAACTCGGTGCCCGCCGATTAGCCCGTTGTCTGCAAAAACTAGGATTTAAGGTTTGTATACCCATAGGTTATTGAACTAATTAATCATAACTAAGGGTGTAATATTGTTCTATTTAATAAAATCTGGTTCAGTATTTGCAGTGGTTGAAAATGCGTGCTTGTGAATGGGCTGACGTCCGTCGTCTCCTGATAGGTGAAATTCACAGCCTTCAAGGTGGTTAACGTGCTAGCTGTGTGCAGCATGCCCTTCCAGATCCACCTGATCAAGTTCACCAAGAACAACAGACCCATTGCCAGGTGACCTGCCGCGCCTGCAGCCGATTTTCCGCTTTAGCTACAGCCGTGTGGCCGCGGGAGCATTCACAGGCCGCGGGAGCATTCACAGGCCGCGGGAGCATTCACAGCCCGCGGGGGCAGTCACAGGTGACAGCTGTTTCGGTTACCTAGTGTGCGTGTTTTTCCTTTCAGTTATGAGCCAGAACTACACCCTGCGGCATCTTACAGGATAAAAAACCTCAAGGCTACGGTACAAGTCTTCTCTACCGGTAGCATCACAGTAACAGGTAATGCATGCGTGACCTCTGTGTAGTAGTGTCTTTATCTGCAGGAAGTTGATCCTGTTTCAGTGCTTGTTTGCAGTTGTTTGCAGGTTTTTCCTCTGTAGTCTCTGCCCTTTGCAGATAACTATATCAGCAGTGGTTCTACGACTGCCTTGGTAAAGCTGGGCTTTATGTAAAAAAAAAAAAAAAAAAGGGGTTTTGAGCTCATTTGATGCTTGTACCTTATTCCTCACACCCACTCATTTCTGCCAGTTGCTGTGGAGAGCTGCCACCAGTCTTTCCAGACGTATGGATAAGAATCCACTCACCCACCAGTCTCTTGTGGCTTTTATTTCCACTGCATTGTTCGGGCTGTCATCCCACTCTGTTTCAGTACATTCCATTCTAGAACATTCACTAAATTCTATGACATTAACCTTTATTATCTTGTAAAACTCATCGTGTTCATAGTACTTATGAGTAGTTCTTCTATATTATCTTTTTTTTATATTTGTAGGAAATATTCTCTTCTGTGTTGCAGGCACCTTATGATTTAATGTAAAAATATGCATGTCATCCTGAAGACGTGTTTTATTAAATCTGGATGCCAGAGAAGGCCATGACTGATTGATTGATTGATGTCAGAGTGGAATATGGAGTCCTTAATCTCAGGCATATGGAAAGGGCTAAGCTGACATTTCCAGGAGGCGGGATTAGAACTGTGATTAGGAGACCAGAGCTATATTGTGGGGAAAAAACTTTAGGGTTTAGCCTGAATAAATTACCACAATATATTGGTGTAATTGTATGCATATATAGATATGTCTGTGTCTATGTACTGTGTTTTTATATTTATATTTTTAATTTTACTCTTCGAAGAAACCTGTAAACTTATAGGAAAAACTGATCTTGCAGTTAATTGAGCATCATGATATTATTTCGGGTAAGTATTTTTCAAAATGCTGTTTTTCCCTCCAATAGGTCCAAACGTCCGATATGTTGCCATGGCGGTTGAACAGATTTACCCCCTGTTGTTCGAGTGCAAAGCAACTCCGAGATAAAGGAGAGCCACTACCATTTTTAACATGACAGGTCCCTTCCGGTGGATATATATTTTATAGGCTTTTACATTGTTAGATTGTGACAGAAGCAATGCACATGTGTGGATGGTCAGGTGATGTGCCGCGTGGAAGCTGATAGGTCACCGTTCTGCGGTCCTCACTGCTAGTTCATGTATGATGTGCTTTTAAGTGCAGGCATGTGGATTTTGATTTGTGATGTCACTATGTTTTAATGCATGAACACCAAAGACGGCCGTAAGACAGTATTTCACCAGGTCGAAGCATAATCTGTTCAGATAACTTAAAATCCACACACTTGCAAACGCCACATACGACAGTCAAAATTACTCCAGTATGCTGTATCTGTGGAAGTTGGAACAACCTGTAAGTGAGATTTGTGTGTTCGGTGAGTGATGTTCTAGAATCCACTTGACTGTTTGACATTGGATACAATGATTTTCCAGGTGTATATGTAATATGTTTACTTTTGTATTTTGTACAATAAAAAAAAACATTGAAACAAGCATAGTCATATTCCTTAAGCCCATCAGTAGTTTAGAATAACTCTGAAGTACAATGCCTTTGGGCTAAGGCAGATTGAGTTTTGGTTGTATGATCAGTATTATACGTTATAGGAGCCTTTCAAATTGTATTAACACCAGGCCTCACAAGGAGGGCAGTTGTGTTTTTAAGCGTCAGATGTTTATATATTTTTTTTATCCTGAATTACTGATTGATGTCTCTATTAGTATGTAATCTGCATTCATTTTTCATGCTGACAGCTGGCCATAGATTTCCTCGTTTGTAACACTGCAAGTTCCGTTTTTTCCGATGATTGCATTAAAACTGTTTGTATAAGGTAACTGTCAAATGCATTTCTCATAGAAAAGACCACCAAATCAGGCCCAAGAAAGCAGTAGTACAGGTGTGAAATGTGCGGAAGGGCATAATAATGGTGAGCTAGCGTGAAGTAGGATCGTAACATAATCAAGCGTTGCCTGTGCAATGAAGGATTGATGAAGTCATGCTAGTATTGATGTGCATTGTTGTAAATGTCTGAATAATGATTTAACATTTTACAGACATTGGTTATAAAAAAGGTCATGTGACAATAGAAATGATGGCCTTGGGTTAATGTGTATATATATATACAAATGGTGCCACAACTTCCTTTTTCTTATTATGGTCGTCTTTCCTTCTTTGAATAGTGATGTTGAGTCTGTAACGGTAGATTTTTGCTCTGACTGCTGCCCTCTACCCGATCCAATTCTGTGCACAGTAATATAAATAGTTTCCTGTTAGTAGCCCGTCTTTTTTTTCTTGGTTAAAGTGTGACCTCTTCTGTTCACTGTGCGTACTACATTCTAAAAAGACGGTGTGTTTGTAAGAACCGTGCTGATAATGGTTTCAGTGAGCCACTTTACGCACCGCAGTGGTGCCCTGCTCTAAATCCCTGGAATGAAACTCACTCCCATCGTACGCAACCTTTCACAGTTTCTTTGACTAGTAGTTATTTGTGTTTCTTCCTCTGTAAAGTGAAATATTTCAAATAGCTTGGTTACCTTTTCACCTGTTAAAAAAAACTTCTTACACATTAGAGTTGTGTAAAAAACGTGAAGTGTGAGGTTTTGATGGCAAGAGAGACCCCCACTGCACTTCTACTGTAATGATTTCTTATTTTGCTGGAAGCTATAGAAATATCACAAGAGTTAAAAGGATATGAAAGGAGAGAAACAAATGTACACCAATCGGCCTTAACATTAAAACCACTTGCCTAATATTGTGTAGGTCCCTTTCAAGTCTCCAAAACAGCTCTGACCCATCGAGGCATGGACTCCACTAGACCTCTGAAGGTGTCCTGTGGTATCTGACACCAAGGCGTTAACAGCAGATCTTGTAAGTTGTGAGGTGGAGCCTCCATGGATTGGACTTGTTTGTCCGGCACATCCACAGATGCTTGACCCCAACCCCAACCTTAACCATTGCCATGAAGGGCTATATTTGTTCTGCAACAGTGTTTAGGTAGGTGATACTGTATGTGTCAAAATAACATCCACATGAATTCCAGGTCCAAAGGTTTCCCAGCAGAGCATCGTCCAAAGCCTCCGCCAGCTTGCCTTCTTCCCATAGTGCACCCTGGTGCTTCCCCAGGCAAACAGCGCACACGGTTTCAGCCGTCCACATGATGTAACAGGCATTGTGACTCATCAGATCAGGCCACCTTCTTCCATTGGTCAGTGGTTCAGTTCTGACGCTGATGTACCCATTGTAGGCGCTTTCGGTGCTTGGCCCTGGCCAAAGTCGCTTAGATCCTTACACTTGTCCATTTTACCTGCTTCCAACACAACTTCATAAACTGACTATTCACTTGACAAATATACCATGACACCCTTGACAGGTGTGCCATTGTAACAAGACAATATCACCTGCCAGTGATTTTAATGTTGTGTCTGATCCATGTATTTTCTCTTTAAAATAATATGCAAATCAGTTTGGCCCAAATTGATTGTTAATTTGTTTACCTCAAACCAAAGGACTAATAAATTCACATGCATAGCAAACCATGAGTTGTTTTTAAGCCTGGGATTAGACCCCCTAACCTGTGATTAGTTCTTAAGTTTTATAAGCCTCCTGATCCGCCTTGTGCTTCAGAGCCTAGGCATGAAAAATTCAGCTGGATGAAACATGTTTTGGGTCGTGTCCTTGACTGCCGGTCTCACTGGCCATCTACATTCCTGTTATTTGTCACCTCGGCTAACCCTGTGCCCACAATCAGCCCACGATCTCTGTCAGTATCTGATGCTGGTGGTTGAAATGCTATCGGAGACCGTGCCAAACATTGCATATGTGGACCGCATGTTTGATTATCCTTAGCCATAGCAATTTTGCACTATTACCCATGATGCCCTGGGAGAGGAGCAGAATGAGAGCTGATCCTAGCGTTATATAACCTCCTGATCTAATGCTTGAACCTATTTCTGCCAGCTCAGCTGGAACAGCACTGCTGTTTGAGTTCGAGTCCCCATATGTTGCACCTTTAACTTTACATGCAATGAACCAGGTCACATGACTCCAATGGGTACTATGAATGGGTCATGGGTCATTTGAGCTTAGAAGTGAGAGGTTTCAAAAGGTTTATGCTTAATCTAAGGTTCTGTCTAACAGTTCGTGTTCATTGTTACAATAAGTATAAAAATGCAGTTAGATGCCCTAAATATTGGATTCATGCAGTACCAGTCAAAATTTTGGACACACCAAGCCGCCCACAAAGGAGAGTGGTAGTGTTGCATCACATGACCTGGTCACCTGATGTAAACCCAGTAGAGATGGTTTTGGAGGAGTTTGACCAGAGAGTGAAGGGAAAACGGCCAATGAGAGCTCAGCATATATGTGGGACCTCCTTCAGGACAGCTGGAAAAGCATCCCAGGAGATAAAACTGGTATAGAGGAGAAAATAGGGTCAACCAGTCTCTGGAGCAATTGGGGTTAAGGGGCCTCGCTCAAGGGCCCAGTGGGGGCATCACTCTGCCAACCACAGGATTTGAACCGTCAACCTTTTGTGTCTCAACCCATAGAGCTTTATTTTTTTGTTAAATACTTTTTTGGTCAGTGCATAATTCCATATATGTCATTTTATAGTTTTGATGCCTTTATAATTATCCTAAAACGTAGAGAATATTACAAATAAACCTTTCTACGGGTAAATGTGTCCAAACTTTTGTCTGGTATTGTACATAAAATGTAAACAAATCCTGACTGCAAAGATCTTCTTGCAGACTTCCTGTGGATGTTGGATACATGTAATTGTAAAGGGATGGAATAAGTCTTATGACCCTCAACCGTCTCTCAGGAACATGCGATGTGTGTCAACAAGCCGGAATTCCAACATTTGCCTTATGATGCGTGTAAAAATCAGACAAGAGTGAGAGTAGAACGGTAGGAGAACCAGAGAGCTTGACACAACTCTTTGTACCTGTATTGTCCTTTTGGTCGACTTACATCTGACAGCGTTTCAAGAAAAGCAAAAGATGAAACTGATCCAAAGTGAGCTTTGATAATCTATGACAAAATAATTTATGACTGATGCTTGAAAGATTCATCAGTCAAAAACGAAAGACTCTGAAAGTACTTGCCAAATGAAACAATATTAGCCTCTTATTCCTGAGAGTGATAAAACAGTCAGAAGACATGCATTTAGGCCAACCGGTGTCTCTAAATTGCCCATGAGGTATGATGGTGCCTGAGAGAGTGGCATCGCATCATGGAAATACCAGGCTCGCCTCCACCCTGGAGATGGATGTTCATAATGTTCATCTTCTGGTTCTACTGGTGCCAAAAATATATAAGGTGTTAGCTGAGGTTGTTATGATTTGTTTACATCACTCTTGGAAAATGGAACCTGGGAGCAACCAGAGACGGTTTTTTAAACCCTGAGTGGACAGAAGTGCCGACTGCATTTTTCTGAAATGAAGCATCAGGCCATGAGAATAAAAAATAATTCTTGGCCTATGACTTTATGGGAAAAGCCACCCAGTTAACAATGTGCACATCTTGAAGACCATCTCCAAAACCTGCATGCTTTATTAAAATATGTCAGGGCCACTTACAGAAAGCAGTATAGAACTCTTCATTACACCTGGATGCACTATGTAGCACTATCATAGGTGTGATACTGTTGATTGTGAATGTTAGCGTTTGGGAAGGTATCATGTTCCAGGGAACAGCTGGAGTCCTTATGGAATCACAGGCCTGTTATGGAACCATTTGGCTTCTCATGGGATAGTAAGACTGAAGCTGAGGGACAGTTTAGCAGTTTTTACATTTAACATGTTTGACCAAACTGAGGAAAATTTTAATCATTAATATGCCCCGGTACAAAAAGCATGCATTATCAACAGAAATATCTGGTAATGCTTTACATTCAGTGCACCTTCATAATGCATTCACAGAACATTCAGTGCACCTTCATAATGCATTCACAGAACATTCAGTGCACCTTCATAATGCATTCATAGAACATTCAGTGCACCTTCATAATGCATTCACAGAACATTCAATGCACCTTCATAATGCATTCATAGAACATTCAGTGCACCTTCATAATGCATTCATAGGCAGCATGTAAGTATACTTAACATTCTGACATACATTAATAGCTTTAATATATATTAATAACAAACATTATAATCATATAATCCTCATCCAATGAAGCACAAGCTGGAATATACCCTGGATCGGACATGAAGACAAAGTTTATTATTTATTTTTATAGGCTATATATCTTAGAAAAAACTAACAGCAACAAATCTGAACGTCACAAAATAGCTTTATTTTTGGAGTCACGTTGCGTTCAATGCGACAAGCTGAACAGTAAATGGCTTCACACTGGGAGGGTGCGGCTGGTTCCAAACGCTAGACATATCTTAACATTCCCCACACCAAACATTCAGAGGATGAACACATACACAGAAGTAACTCCATGATAAAAGAGAGTAACAATAAGGACAAGTAAATACATCGATGACACTATGTAACTAATTTTTTACTTTTTCTTGTTCCTGGGCAGAGAGTGTTATTTTCTAATTGCTTATGCCTAAATGGAAAAGACCTATTTTGTCTTCAAACTTTGCCTTTTTGAGCTGGGTAATGACATTTTCAAATGTAGCCATTTTTCAGAACATTCCAGGTAGAGTCCGTGCTACAGAGCCCCTAAAAGGACATGGGCAAACAACCAAATCCTCTACAGTGTCGCATGAGCACCAGAAACATTCAAAGGATTTTTTTCGTTTTCTAGAACTTTCCATAGTAATACATATATAAAAAGGGGCCCACTCCTCACCACTTTGGTGCAGTTCCAGCTGCCTATGTGAACAAATAAACCTGTTTGAATTTAGAAGAGATGCCATCAAGAAGCTGCAGGCATTCTCCAAACGCGTTGTGCTACGTATGTAGCACCCGCAAATCTGGAAAAACTACTCACTTCTAAACAATTTTGTTCATTTTTGTATAACTTATTTTAAATATATGTAAATCTTATTTCATATGTTTTATTCAGACATTATGTAAATGAGAATGTGCAAATTTGCCCGTTTTTACATAGAAAACAGGTTCATTTCTAAATGTCATTATCCAGGTCACAAAAGCAAAGTTTGAAGGAAATAATGGCCAAGTAATTACAAAATAACATATACTATTCAAGAACAAAATTTGTGCTACGCAGTGTTATCATTTAATCATATTAATGTGTAACCTGAGCCAGCTACTGCAGGTAAGCACAACGCTAAGTGATCAACATAGTGATGTAAATCGAGAGAGACCCAGTTCTGTCGTTTTCAGGGATTGCGGGTCGCACCGTTCAATTTGACATCGGGGTACCCCCTACACTTTATATTTAAAAAAAAAAGAAAACACTCAGGTAAACTTTATACAACATTACCCCCACCTTTACCCCCACCATACCAAAACTCACAACTCAGCCCAACTTTCTAGGTGAGCCCCCATCCAAGTACTGACCAGGCCCTGACCAGGCCCATACCTGCTTAACTTCAGACAGATGACCCCATCCAAACTGCAGGTGATACAGCTACTGACAACAACAGGTGTAAGATATGTCCAGATATGTTTCACATTGCTTGCCAATGAACTTTTGCTATGAAACCAATTAATTTGCAACATTTTTATGGAATATAGCAAGCATTCCGAAGACTGTTTACTGTATGAGCACTGATGGTGGATATGAACACACAGTAGCTAAGGTGGTGACGGGTCAAGTGGGACTTCACCACACAGGGGGGATGGCAGCCCCATGCTGTAGTGGTTAGCACCACTATCTCTCACCCCCAGGACCAGGGCTCAAAACCCCCTCCCTCCCCCCAAGCATAGACACATCCACACACCCACCACCAGGTTGCCCAGACAGATGACTGGGTAGGTAGGGTACCCCCTACACTTTATATTTAAAAAAAAAAAACATCCAGGTAAACTTTATACAACATTACCCCCACCTTTACCCCCACCGGTCTTAGGCACCCCTGCCTGGAGTGGTGCAATACTCAGGGGTGCCTACCTACCCAGTCATCTGTCTGGGGTGGGCATATCAGCTACTGGGTGCCCTGGTGGTGGGTGTGTGCATGTGTCTATGTTGGGCTGAGCTGTGAGTTTTGGTATGGTGGGGGTAATGTTGTATAAAATTTACCTGGGTGTTTCCAAAGACCTCTGACATCCACATCAGGGAAAAACTATGAACATATATAAATCGTTTATTTATGCAATTTATCCATTCAAAATAAACTTCCTGCTCTGTCAATTAAAATACAGGCCATTGCAATCTTGGCAAATAAATAGGGCTTAATAAATTAAACTCCCCATCTCTTACATGTCATTGTCAGAAAAGCAGCTGACTTTGGTTCATACAGGATCAGCCCCACCAGTCTTAATAAAGAGCAAGAAATCACAAGGTTGAGTGAAGTGTGACATATGCTATGTGGCGCCATTTCCTTATGCTGCGTTTGAAATCGAGATTTGTTCAAAGACTTTAAAAACACAAGCACAAGAGCAGAGGAAAAATATACAGTAATCTGGAGGTTCCGTAACTAATCATGCTGGGCTTTAGTGGTGGATTTATATCCAGATATAATAGTGATGATGCAAACATACATTTTATTCAATTATTAAACAAAAGCAAATTATATCGCCTTGACACAAACAAAATCAGACAAAATTTTACACACGAAAAGCAAAACTCAGCAAATTGGCCGTAACAAAAATAGAATTTGCACAGTCCCTATGATACGGATTTTGGTAGCTGATGATTTCGACCGTCACGGGAATTCAGCTGAGTTAGACATGTAGCCAGGGAAGTTTCTGGAATGCAAGAAAGTCTACTGTACTGTAGGCAAGAAAAAAAATAGTGTATTATCTTACATATCATATCTTAGAGTCATTTCGGGGTTTAGGTGAACTTTTATCACCCGAGTCCATTAAAGTCTCTGGAACCAAGCCATTGTTTTCAGTTCCAACCTTTCCTCAGTCAATCTTTACAGAGTAAATTTCCCTTACATTTGGTCAGCATGGTCTCTTTAGACATTTCACTACTTTTTATGTTGAGACACATTTCCGAGTTGCTAGTAAACATTTTACAGATTCACCTGGTAACGGCTGCATAATGGTTTCTATAATTTAAATTTTGACCAAAAGGGAAAATTATAAAGTGGCCTTGAACAAATAAATTTCTTTTATACTTACTGAGAACAGGAACACATACATTTTGCGGTTTAACTTCCTCTTAAATAGTTGCACTGCTCCTTGACAGGAAAGCTGGCTGTATTGCTTCTCTAGTACGTCACTTTGGGCAAAAGCGTCTGATAAACAAAAATAAATGTAACTGATAGTCCGGCAGTGGGAGGAATATGTGATACTGAAGATGTACAGTTCACAGATCCTGTAGCTGAATTACTGGCAAAAGCACTTGCTTGTGCGATGGAGGGAATGTGCAAAAAAATGTTAAGACATTAAAATCGACGAGCAGAGACAGAGAATCTGACTGAAAATGGAAGCTGTGAAATTTGTTGGCCGCAGATTCTCACGTCTTGACGTGCAGGTGTTTTTTAGTCAACCCACCGCTTGAGATAATTGTTAAATGCAGCTTGAGGTAGGTCAAAGATTTGCACCATTTTATCATTTTTTTTTCCTGCTACAGATTCGATTTATATTCCTGTCCCAATATTAGGCCCTTCAGTTAAAAAAAATGTACAAAACATGTCAAATAAAGAAAAGATGTTATATTTTGTCTTTTCTGCAGTCGCTCATTTTGGTCTCAGTAAGCCAGCCCCCCTCCAAAAAATTTTTCAAAAAAGATTGTATGTAGTAAATCTAAGAGTGATAAATGATATAGAACTTTGCAACAGGACAGAAATGATGACAATTGGGCAGGGCCTCCTTAACAAACGCCCATAAACAAACGCACTTCCTGGTACAGATACCCAGACACTCTGAGAAAGACCATCCGATTAGTGGAATGACTCTGGTCACGTGCGTTTGGTGAGGGAGAACAGTCAAGCCTCACACTCCTCCTGCCTTGCCGGTTTCTGGTATCCGTTGTTGGCGTGTCTCTCGTTGCCCATGTCATAACTGCCCTCATCTTTTTTCTTCAGCCTGTGCACCATGAACGATATCAAGGTGATCGCGAGTGCCAGAGCCACCAAGCACCCAGCAGTGACCCCTGCAAAGGGACAACAAAAGCCAGCAGTAATGAAGCTTTGAAAACTCACTTTTTATAGCGGAAGTGGCACTCGATACACGTAATTAGCGAATGTCACACAGAACAAATGGAGAATACATATTGTGGGATCAATACTTGTCATTACAAATAATGCACTGTAGAAATACACTCATATAATAAAATAAATCTTCAGTTTTCACTGCATATTATTCACTACTGTCACAATTCAAAAGACGTTTACAATCGTTTTTCCTACTAAAACAGTGTGAAAAGACTGTCCAAGTGGCCACGTTCGGGGATTGGCCCAAACAAGTCACATGACCTGTGTGTAGGAGAACTGAAAACCCCATCCTGACCTGCCACAAGTATCAAATGAATAGGAACAAGCCAGGGTACAGGTCTGTAGCCAAACTCCATGTCTCCAAACATATACATAAAACAAAACTAGAAAAAAAAAAAAACTTTGGTGTGTGTATATACAACTGACCTAGCTGTTCCCGTTCTTCTATATTCTTTTTGTATAAGAGCTCTGTAACATTTAAATTTCTCATTCGTGGGATAATAAAGGTTTATTCTATTCTATTCTATTCTAAAACTAAATTGAATCTCAGAAATGTAAAAAAAAGCCTCAAATTCCAACTCGGTCTCCTTCTATTAAGCTCAGCTGCTCCAAATTTAAAAAAAGTAACTTAGCCAGCTCGCCCAGTGAAGAGGAACACGTCCCCACACTGGCACAGGACTCCCTGGCACGGCCAAGTATAATCCAGCTGTGCCTGGAAACCCAGCCCATGAGTACGAATCCCCACCTGTGAGAACTTCGGTTCTCTCCAGAAGACCATGGCTCTTCGCCAGGCTGTCGAAAGACGAGTCTCCCGTCTCCGTCATCTTTGATGGTTCAAAGTTAAAGTCGTCCTGAGACATGAACACAAGTGTCCAATTTAGGCATTTAAATCCTATGTGTGAAACACACAGACCTTCCTGGTGCAACACGTGCCAAAAATTTAAATGAAAACTGTTTTTCTGGTTTTACATGTTAGAGCAACACTAACAGTTTTTTTATCAAATAGGTTATGAATTAAGGTTAAAGAGTGAAATCAATACATCACTAAAATGTGAATTAATATTTCATTGAAAAAAAACAACAATGGCTAAGAGTAACACAACGAACATGTAAATGACTCCATACAGTTTTTTCACGCGTGTCTTTAATCCAGACACGTGGGATGAACTCATCTTCAGACATGGTGTCAGCACTCGTCCGGGTTGTAAAGGATATGGAAACTGGACCTTCCCCGGAATAACGTTCGTCCCCAGAACCTTCAAGGTCCTGCAGGGTCTCCTGGTCTTCAGGTGTAGACCTGGTGGCCACTGGCTTCTTTAGATCATCTTTCTCAGCCGATTTGTGCCTCATGTGAGGGGGGGTGCTTTGCCCGGTGGGGCCGGCCAACACACTGCTGCTTGACATTTGTGGTTCAAAGGGCAGCTCTGCAGATTCATTCACACCAACGATGGCCACTTCAATAAAAACAAAACCAACATGTTAAATAGCTACATGTTTTTTGCCAGAACATTTATTTCGTAATTAATACAATTTCAAGGAAATCTAATTTTCTAGTTAATTTAGCTGAATCATTAATACATAGGGTGACCAGATAATCCATGTCAGGGAGGACACTTTGAGCTGTGAGGAAAAAAAGAGCACCAATTTGCTAATTTGTACCTTTGCTTATTACTGGGGCTGTACCCTCAAAGGTAAATGTATCTTTAAAGACACCAAAATGGACTATGAGGAACATTTTGTACCATTGGGGTACATTAATGTTGTTTGTACCTTGGGGATGTTCCTCAGAGTCTGTTTCTGTACCTTAAATTAGACTGAAAGGTAGATTTACCTATAGCTAGGGTACAATTGGCAGACCCTTGAGGGTACAACCCCAGTGATAAGCAAAGGTACAAATTGGTAATCTTTTTTTTGATGGTGTACTTCAGGTTTTACAAACGACATTAAACCTGAAAGGCCGCTGTGCTCGGCTAAATTGATTGGTTCGTCTCGTACTTTGACTGGTTTGTTTCCTTTATTGAAAGACTCATCCAGCTGATTCACATTAACATTAGTGACACCTGCATGATTATAGGAGACTGACCAATCAGCACACAGCAAGAACTCAGTACTAAAGTGAAATCCAGGTCCTTTTAATTGAAATGGTACTTCATAAATCCTGTTCTAACTCAAAGTGTCCTCCCTGACATGGATTGTATGATCACCCTAGTAAGACACTACTGTGGAAATGTATTTTGTATGACAAAATATCCCCACAGTGATGAACTAGAAACAGGAACCTTTCAGTTCAGCGATGTCAGCTATGAAGATTTACTCACAAAAGCTCTCCAAACATTGTGCACAACGGAAAAGAGAAGTACCTCTACACCTTCAGGACTCCATGTTTAATGCGGGGGGGGGGCTTTAACGTGGTTATGTAAAGAATGCCCTCAGCAGAAAAGCACAAACGCTCCTCAAAAATGATGCTAATAACTGGTTCTGCATGCTACTGCTTGCATGTATAAACAAAAAGATTCCTGGGTGAAACCTTGCAGAACTCAGATAAAATCAAATGGGTAGTTAGTTTGCATCTGATACACCTTGGTGATTTTTTTTTAATGAAACGGAATCCTACTTTTGGCTCACCTTCTGTGCTATTGTCCTCTATCCATTCCTGTAAGCCGGAAAATTCCATGTCATCACCTGACCCTTCCATGTCCTCCAGAAGCAAGGATCCCTGCCGTAGTAAAACAAGGGGAGAACATGCAGACAGTCAAGCAAAGCATAATGGTGGGTGTCGTTCTTCTTGTCAAGGTCCCATTCTGCGAACTTAATGGCGCTCTCAATCCATTAAATTACAGAAAACAACACACCTAGCTCATATTTTACCTCCAGACAAAAATTAATCAAGGGGAAGAACTTCTGCCATACCTTCAGGAATAAAGAACAGGCACTGAATATTACCTGACTAGATTAAAACATTGCTTATTTGATTCATTTCATAGTTGAAATGTGGCTGTTACCCAAAATAGGATCAAAAGAACTCGGTGTCTGTCGGGGTAACACTCTTAGCTTCTTCATACATGAATGGATGCAACATAAACTGAGGCTACTCTCTTGCCGCAGGCCTTTATGAGGTCAAGTCCAGAGGCGGACATTTCAGGTCCAAAAAGTGAAAATCCAGACCAAGATTTTGTTTCAACCAACCAGTTGAGTCTCTGTGACTGTGACTCTTTATAATCAACTGGTTGGTTGAAACAAAATCCTGGTTTGGATTTTTACTTTCTGGACCTGAAATATCCACCTCTGGTCAAGTCAGGAATCCAGCTCGACATTGTACCAGCACTCACTTACGGGTCATTTTTAGATACCAAGTCGGCACAGGATATATTTCAAGTAGAATGACCTTGGACTTTCCACGGCTAACCTGCTGGGAACGACACCACAACCAAGCAGGTTTCTTCAGAGGTTGTTTTTTAATTGGTCTTTCGGGATTCTCCCACTCCCAGCCGGAACTATTACCCTGACTTATTCTACGGAGGCATTGAAATGGCCTCGCATTTGATTACCATAAATTGTACGCTCTTTTCTACCTACTGATGTGTCAGACCTGTTTGGATGGTTGTATCTTTACAATTTCATAAGAGGATCTTCCTACAGCAAAGAGCCTTATACTAAACAAAGTTCAAAGTGCATTTCAGCTATGAAAGACAGTTAAATGGCTGTATCTCCCCAAAAACAGTGCTGAGACGTTCACAATGACCAAACCTTCTGAATTATAAGGACCAGCAGTGATGCGATACACAGGGGTGGGTGAGGCACCAGAAATGATTAAAGATTACACAGGGAAAAAGGTGATACCTTTACTGAAATGAAATGAAATTAAGGTGTATGCCATTCAGTAAATAAGAAAGTCTACTCAGGAGAATGGATGTTGCAACACTGTATAACATTTAAATGACCTCGTTGACATGGCAACAACCAAACGATCAGTGATAAAGACACAGATGAGCCTTTGTCTTCCAGCGAATCTGTATATCACAGCATGGATTTTATATTCAAATAAACCACAAACAGTCATGTTGCTGGAGAGAATGTGATTGGAAGGCCCACAGAACAGGGCGCATGTGTCATTAAGGACAACTTTCACTGTTCCTCAGTGGCATTCAGGAAAACTGTCAGATTTAAAAAAAATGTCGCGACACATAGTTTCTGTTGGAATAAAATAAAAAGGAAATGTAGTGCCAAAAGAGATATTATCACCAGACTTAATTATCAGTGTTAACCCCCTGTAAGCCAATCACACTACAGCACAGTCCCTTAGGTCAGCTCAGCCCATCCCCGATTGGCTGGATAACTCTGTAAATAAAGGCGCAGAGTGAAGAAAAGATTGTGGCCATAGCAGTGAACACCCGCACCTTAACGCGGTATGCGCTGTCCTATGTTTGCCGTATCTCGGGGTCGACTGTCTCACGATTATATGTAATCTCCGCCGTTTGGCTTATCATCATACTGCCATAAGTTTACCATGAGTTTTCCACGACACATTTATGACAATATATATTTACTTGAAACTTTAATGAAAAGAAATAGGTTTTAGTTTTTAGTTTTCTCAATATTGGTGTTTTCAGAGGTGCAGCGACAGGACAGGCAGGGCAGGCAATGGCGCGGAGCCCCGAGCTGGGAGGGGGCCATCGAGGGGGGGGCGATTACATTGTACGTTACAACGACAAATCTGCTCTATTTGCCTATTCTGTTTTTCCCAAAAGTGAAAATAAAGGTTGTGTGTTTATTACACTCTCTTTGTTGATATTATTAATTTACACTTCACAGTAAAATACAGGTAATAATTTTTTTCTAGGGGACTAAACTAAAAGCACCTGCAAGATAACTGGACAAACATGCAAACTCCATGCAAACACAAGCTGTGGTGCAACCGAAACCGTCAGTGCCACAGTAGTAACAAGCGAACCACCGCCACTACATAATTATTTTATCCGAGGATTTTATCCAAAGTAACATACTTGTGAGACAGTAGGGTCAGCCAGTCCCTGCGGAAATTGGGAGTTAGGGTCCTTGCCCAAAGGCCCAATGGTAAAATCATTTAGCTGACCCTGGGATTCAAACAAGCAACCATCCGATCACAGTCCTAACTTGCTGAGCCACACGCCCCCCAACAAACACTTCAGTGTTTTTTAAATTTCCCCTTCAGCAGGGACCTTGACTCTAGTATAGGTCTATGTGAACACAGATTCGTCCACCGGCATTTCTGCACTGTGACGCAAGCTCTCCCTCCTGATTTTGTTACCCACAAATTATCTTTGATCTGTGGTGTCAGAAAAGACAAAAAGACCGTGTCCAAAATGCCACTGGAAATAATTAATTATTAAATTTAAAGATCAACACCTTTGGTTTCCTCATTAATAACATTTTTAACACATTTAAAGTTTCATGCATGGTTATCTTTAAATCAACTGACAGTTGAGCAATTCAGAGATCGTAATCTACTCCATGCAAAAATCCGACATGCGATTTTTTTTTACGCCATTTTAATTTAAGGTTTATAATTAAACTTTAAGCACAGTCCAGGTGTAATCTAATACTAGATAAGTAGTTACAGAAGATGGAAAGTTGGATGAATAGCCAATGTATCTGCTTTCATTGTCCATCTAGCTGAAACAACATGGGTAATGTGTGCAAGAACTGCTATAGACGCGGCTTCCATTTTCACGCGATTTTCCTTCATTCCCTGAAATTCATTTGCAGCTGCAATTATCAGAAGACTGGCCTAGTTCAAATATTATGTTGCAGTCTATGAAACATTGTTTTAAAAATATTTTAAATAAAAGCACTCTTTCAGACGGTAAATCCAAGCATAATCTTCCAATCCAATAGACATCACACGTTGCCCAAGAAACATTATCAGTCATAAAAGGCCTCTTAAGTGAAGAGACGGGCATTACTATCTGCCACCAGAAAAATAAACAAAAATGATCCTTACTATAGTTTATTTTAGACACAGACTAGACAAACATGCAGCACAAAGTATCTCATGCTGCTACAGAAATACATATTCATTTTGGATCTAATGTGAATTGATGCCTGTGAATTTAGACTTACATACAACTCAGAAGTAAACAAGAAAACAAAATTTCAGCAATTGTTTCACAAATTATAGAAACATATAATTGGATATAACAAGGGATGTGGAATACATTTACGTAATACTTTGGTATAATTTGTTTCCAACGCGAACGCACTGGATAATTGGGTATCTAACCTCCTCTCAAGACAAAGAATTATAAAGGAATTATGAACAACATTGATAATTGTTTACCCTGCAAGCAACTAACAGGAATTTCCCAGCCCTACAACTTTTGTGAATATGCTGTTTATTTAAAATAAGGTTTATACCTGATATTTGTATCACAAAGCAGGATTTCTCTCCATTCATCCATTTTCTGAAACTGCTCATCCTATTCAGGGTTGCAGGGGGGTCCGGAGCCTATCCCGGAGGCTACGGGCACGAGGCGGGGAACAACCCAGGATGGGGCGCCAACCCATCGCAGGACACACTCACACACTCACTGAGATATGCACACCTACGGGTAATCTGGGGACTCCAATTAACCTCAGCATGTTTTGGGACTGTGGGGGAAAACCAGAGAAAACCTCACAACAATATATAAACTCCACACACAGGGAACCCCGGCAGGTGCTCAAACCCAGGTCCCAGAGGTATGAGTGCTAACCACTGCGCTACCATGCTGCCCCAAGCAGAAGTTCTTGCTTTTGAATTAGCAAGATAACTTGTCAGATTTAAGGGACTATGCACTAAATGTAAGGTGAACAAAGATTAAGTCCATCAGAACTGCGGGACCTTAAAACTGACAAGTTATCTGAGCGAGCAAGAAATCCTGGTTCGTGATACAGGCCCTGGAATTTTTTTGTGTAAAAAAGTTTATATATTGGTTACACAAGAAAGCTAAGCAGTCTTCATATCTGGCTACTAATTACCTAACCACTGAAATGCAGACTGAAAAGCCATTGCGATTGTCTTTGTCTACAAACAAAGAAAAAAAACATCATGAGTCCCGCGTTTCCAATATACATCCCGGCCGGTATTTCATTAAAAGGCCAAGATACTTCACTGACCAGCTTTCAAGAGCCACAGATTAAGATGGAAACTTTAATGTGGTTAAATAGCCTGGAGAAATACGATACAAACAGCGGAATGAGTAAATCAAACAATGGCTCCCATTCAACGGCTACATGTCATATAAACTGAAAACTATCAAATGACAAATGCTATACGTCTGACAAATCTTATGTTTGTTTGCTCATTTTTTAATGTTGATTATAAAACACCAAGGCACACTGCTACAACCTCGGAGTCTAAGTGAGACTGGAGGTGAGACAGGCAAATAAAACACATTTTGAAGAATATCCGGGAGGATAAGCTTTGTCTCTTTGGGGAAAGAGTGTCATCTTCTCAACTTTTATGCTCGTATATATCACAGCTTTGCAGACAACGTTGTAAGCAAGGAAAGTTGCTGAATATGAATGTGAAAACGTAGACGCTCCCTCCTGGCTAGACTCCGCCGCTGCTGAAATATCAAGTTCATCCCTGCAAGCATGCATTCCTCCACCGACACATTCCACACCGTAGTGAAGCAGTTTACAAACCTTAAGGAAAACGCGTCCCTCAAACAGGTGGCCAGATCGATTTCCTCCACAAGTGCATTAAAATTTTACATAAATCTGCGCCCAGAAATAAAAACTTTCGTGTGATATTAATACGGCATACTAAATTATTTAGACCAGATACCAACATACAACAGCTTCTTATTTCTGCTGCCATCTCTCATACATTAAAAACTCCAACCCTAATTCCTTACATGTTTTTCAACCAAAGGACCACTCTATGTTGTTATTATAATAATAATATTAATAAGAATAATAATAATAATAATAATAACAACAGAGTTATCATCTGTGATGAATATCTATCCTCTGTGCCCCATCATTATGACTGAGAAGCCAAGTTAGCGCTAAAACTAGTTTGAAATTACATTGGGCAACAACAAAACGCATTAGAAGGTATTTATTACCTTATAGAAGCAACTCCAGTATGAGAGTAAAATTAGGACACAGAAATGCATGTATGTATTTGCTATAGAGCCCCCTCCGTGTTGTGTTTTCAGTCGCTCATCAATACTCAGCTTAATGATCTTAATCAGAATAATCGGTCAGAGGGAAAAAGAACAAGTGTCCCACATCGTGCAGATATGTCAGGAAGCAGAGAGTCAGGGAGAACCCGCGATGGGACAACAGAGGGAACGGCCTCAGGAGAACTGTTTGGAAAAACCATCCATCAATCCATTTTCCACCTACCGTACTCAGGATCATGGGGCTAGTTACTATTCCAATTATTATTATTATTATTAATAGGGTTCATAATGGCCCAGTGATTGTTTCAAACCTCCTGAACATAAAGCAGTCGAATACAATAACTTCCTTATAAACCATACACGAGTTTACACCACGACTGCAAACAACAGATGGACAACAAGTGTAATAATTAATGAACGGACTTAAACAGGAGTTTAACAGGAATACGCAGGAATGTGTGGAAGTTAGGGACCCCCAAATTAAATTTCCATTTACCATTTTAAAACTACATCAAGCCAATTAAATAAGTGTGCGACTATACATGTCTTACAATATTAACAGTAATATTTTTTAATGTGCTATACCATACTCACCGAAAAGGCAACAGGGGAATGTAATCCTAGGTACAATAGTAAGACGAAAATGCCTTGCATCCTGTTTTGGTCTTGTTTATTGTCTCTTTAGAAATTCCACGGTTGGGTATTGTGTGGCCGTTGTGAGCGCTTATACGGACAATAGCCAAATAAACTAATTATGATTGTTCCTTCCAGCAGTTTCAACGAGTGCAAGTCGGTCGGCAATGGTCGCTCTATCAAAATGTTCTTCTGAATTCAGCCCGCCTCCATTGTGCAAGGTGAGTCGACGACACCCACCCTGAAATCAAATTTGGGCATTTCCGCCTCCACCTACAAGCCAAAAGAATTTTGAAAATCTTTTTCCCTTAGTAACTTCACCTGATCAAGCATTCACACTGGCATCAAATAAGGAAGCTCTTAGTATACGATGGGAAACCATTCAAATGGTTGCTTTGAAGAGTCTGACATTTTCATTAATATTACAACGGTTATCAAAGGAAAAACTGAAAGATCACTGACGGACATGCAGTAAAAATGTAAAGTCTTGAGTGATATTGATAACCTGCGTTGGTAAAAGTTGGAATGAATTAATAAATGTGGAAATTAACAAATGCAAAAACGCTCTATAATTTTGCAATGGATAAAAGATAAATAATATTATCAAATAAATATTGTGTTATAATGCTAAATATACTGTATTATGAATCTAGATGAGTTTATTTCTTCTAATGCCGAAAGGGGGTGATATTGGTTTGATAATTGGCAACGTTCCCTTCCTTAGGTGAGGACGGGGAGGCTCGTAAAAGGGGCGGCATTTTCATTCGGGTTTTAACTGAGAATCTCGTCAAGACGTAAAGGTGATGGGCATGTTTTTTTCCAGATTGCACCCCATCTATCCAACCATCCATCCATCCATCCATCCAAGAATCCATCCATTCGCTTATCATGATAAAAACCGTCTTTGCTAATGATAATCTCTTGTCAGTTTAGCTCCTTGTTAAATTTACACATAAAATGGCTGCAGAGAGAAGCAATGTATAAAGACATACAGGACATGATTTCCTTTAAGAGTGCCCTTTCAATTTTCGGACGATGGCTCCACCTAGTGACTATATCTCCACAATTCAACACAGTTATTCAAGAGAGTTTAATTATGTGACCGATAACGATGTCTCCCATGTTACACGGCCCATTCAAAATATTTAACTAGAATATTTTGTATACATACTTACCGACGCTCCACCTTGCCAGTGGAAATCAATGTGCCCCTATAGACGCGAGCAGAGACCTCGTTGTCACAAATATAGGTCTAATAATATGATTATTAAGTATAACCATTTAATTACACTGGAATCCTTTTATATTAATTCATTTAAATAAATCTGTTAGAGGTGAACTCGTACAACGAACTAGATATAAAGATGCAATGAACTGGATATAAAGATTAAACATTACAATTAAAACACCCAAAGTTCTCGTTTCTGAAACGCGAACGGTATGAAAACAACAATATATACGCTTATGCAGATAATTCTTTGTTTGTAATTAGATATTGCAGAAGGTCTTTCAGAGTTTGAATCAGTTGCTCAGTAAATATTGTTTATTGTGTGCGATTATATATCCAGTTTTAGGCCCCCAAGCCACTGAATGGCATATGGCTTAGGCTAAATAGGCTTAAAGAAACCTTTTACCAGCACAAAGTTAAAAACAAATAATACCGAATCCCACGAAGGCCTCTTCAACTTATCAGACAAATTTCTACCACTGAAGGAATATGCATACAGGTATAACTTAGGCCTATATTAGATATCGATATGAAAGGATTACAACTTACGTGCCTGATTTGGTGGAGCGTCTTTCATGAGTGTTTATTTTATTTTGCATGCTAGCCTAATTAAGATTTAAAGTCATGTTCACGCCCATTCTCGAAGAAAATGGAAATTGTTCATTAAACTCCAAGCCTACATTAATCAGCAGGCTATTGTTTTTTAAGATCAATGACGTGTTTGATTTGAATGCTTTCAAAATATAAATGCCGGCAATTTAATTAAAACACACTATATTCGTCTGAGTAAAGTCTTTGATGTGCTGCGGTTCTCTGGATTTTGTGAATTGGTCTTTCGCGTAAATCCTATAAGGTGAAACCGAAACTCACGTAGAACCAAGTTTTCATTTCTACTAACTGATTTATCATTACGTTACAAATATTACTTGTTTTATGCTCTTTCGGTTATACAACCGGATAGGGGAACCGCTTGTAAATCTTAAGTAAACTTGGTTCTTTATGCGTAATATATTCCATATCTGGTTCCTCAATTGATGCTGCTGTATATATGTAAAAATACATTTAGTAATAATCAATCTATATACCCAGGCGTTTATCCCGTAGACGGTCGAGGTGAAAGTTACGATGTGGCAGTTGTGGGGTATTGGATCATCGTAGGAAAAAGATCTTAACCTCCTAAACCCTTGATACTTTATTTGCTAAGCAAAGAACCGGGTGCGGGCGGTACTTTACGTATGTCGGAGTCCGTAACGACACGGCCACCCTCTCTCCGCTAAGTCACGTCCTGTCTTCCCTTTTCGACATTAATTTAATAGGGAACAGAAAAGAAAAAACACCCATCTTTTAATATTGTCATGTTTTGTAGCCCATCCAAAAGAATTTACCTAGTATTTTACATTCCGACAGTTGTGTTATTCTATCTTAAAATTTTGGATTATCGTGGTGAATACCACCATACTGCCACGCCGCTTTACCAGTAAAAACAATGTACTCCCTTTGACCGAGGCAGAAACCTCGTGGTAGTAAATCACACCCTGTGTAAAACCCGGCCCATTTCCTCGCGTAAAACATTCTGACCCAATCAGCTCTCGTTTTATGAAGAATGACATCATCGCCCTCTTTCCGATTGGGCTGCTATATTAAGAAAGCGGCTTCGCGCTTAATAAATGGAAACATGGGTCTCGATTATAAACAGAAGGGAACTGGAGAATAAAGCGTAGACTGTTGTGTAGTAGCTGTTTGGCAAGAAACACCGCCTCGCTGTGTCGTTAGATCCCCGGGGGCAAGGAAGACATTTTATTGAACAGCGATTGTATTCTTTCTTTGTAGTTGTTTTATTTATTTTTCCTTCTTGGTGCTAAGGCAATGGCTGCAATCCGTAAGAAACTTGTGGTTGTCGGAGATGGTGCATGTGGCAAAACCTGTTTGCTGATCGTCTTCAGTAAAGATGAGTTTCCTGAAGTCTACGTGCCTACGGTATTTGAAACTTACGTGGCAGACATCGAGGTGGACGGCAAGCAAGTACAGCTGGCTCTTTGGGATACAGCCGGTCAAGAGGACTACGACCGCCTCCGCCCTCTATCTTACCCGGACACCGATGTCATCTTGATGTGCTTCTCCGTGGACAGTCCGGACTCGCTGGAAAACGTCCCCGAAAAGTGGGTGCCGGAGGTGAAGCACTTTTGCCCCAACGTGCCAATCATTTTGGTCGCTAATAAGAAGGAGTTGCGCAATGACGAGGCGATCAGGAACGACCTGTCTAAGCTGAAGCAGGAGCCGGTTAAACCGGAGGACGGGAGAGCCATGGCCGCTCGCATCGGGGCGTACGACTACCTGGAGTGCTCCGCAAAAACCAAGGATGGAGTACGGGAGGTGTTCGACACCGCTACCCGAGCCGCCCTGCAGAAGAGACCCAAGACGATCGGGGGCTGCATGAAATGCTGCCGGCTGTTCTGAACTTTTGCAGCAACAAAGATACTGACAAAACTTAATCAAAGAGTCTAAAAGGCTCGCCAAGTCTCGTCAGTATTGTAGAGAAGAAAGCGAGGCTGTCTACTTGCTTCTGGCAGGCATGGGAATGGTGACGAGGGGAGGAAGGATCGGGATCGGCGCCCTGCATCGTTTAAAAAATGCCGGCTTTGTTATTAAGCACTGATGTAAGCTTTCGCAGTGTAGGTCGATCAGACCTACCACAGTGAAGTGCGTCTGTGTGGAATATCGTGCAATACGGATCGGGTTTACTGACCTTTACTGGTTTATTGATATTTTAAATATATGATGAATTTCGCAGGAAGAAAAATCGGATAGTCTCAATGTTACATTTCAAGTGTGGCTGAGCCATGTGTATTAAAATGCAGCATGTGGAAGTGTACAAGCGGCCTTTTGAATAAGGGAGAAACTAACGACAGTTTGGTCTCCCGGTAGGCTGAATGTTGGTGAATCACTTTGTTTTGTTTAAAGGTGTTGCCTCATGAATCTGTACACAAGGTCTTAGTGCTTCTACAACGTGCGTATGCATTAGTATTGAAATAATGTTACCAATTCTGAACCATGAATTGTGTAAACGGCTCTCTTCCTTGAGAATGGTGCCATTTGAGCCTAGATGTTTGCACTGTATGGTTGGTTTAATTACTTGCTCAAACACATTTTAATATTTTTGTGTAAAGAATGCGTTTATTACTCTGTCCCAGAGATTAGGAATTGTTTTGTCATTGTATGATATTTCTTAACAGGTTAAGTGTATAAACCTTTGCTCCAAAATACAGCTAAGAATGAATTCACGTACAATGAGGCATATCCTTTCAAGAGATACAGAATTGTGTATACAGCTTTTCTAAATTAAAAAGTAAATTATTAAAATCACTGGAATTGTTTATTTCATCCCTCTTTAATAAACTTTGAATATTTCATATATTTATCAGCTACATGTTAACAAATGTTTAATTTTTTTCCCTCTTCACTCACCGAGTAATGCAACAAGTGGTAGTGAAAGTGTTTTTTCTGATGGACTGGAATCCTGTCAAGGGTTGTACTAGGCGAGCTTTTTGGAAGTTGGTTACATAAGCATTTCAACCAAAAGGAATATGGGTTTGTCCTCTTACACAACTGGGCAGCTGTGTGCAATCACATGGATTTGGGCCACTGGAGTTCAAAAATATTGACTCTGAGTCATAGTTAATGGAATCAGTTCCTTAAAGTGTAGAAAATAAATATTCAAGAAATTAGACCATGAGACAACTGTATTTATTGTGATTGCCACAAAAGATGCTGTCTACAAAATTAACACTTAACTGCATGGTGTTTGTTAAACCAGATCATACATACAGTAACGGTCCTAGCCGATGAGGTGCCCTCCGCCCCAGGCATAGGGAAATTGGCTGGCAAGTTGGCGTCCCCTAAGAAGTTGGTGCCCTAGGCGGCCGCCTATATCACCTATAAGATCGACCAGCCCTGAGTGGAATGTTACACTTTTTTTCTTCCTCCCTTTGTGGTGCCCCCTGGATGGATGGTGCCCTTAGCATTTGCCTATATTGCCTATGCCCCGGGCCGGCCCTGCATACATAGACTAAGCAGGTTAAACCACGTGGTCCACTGAGCTTCTGGTGGTGCATGATGGGAGATGTTTCAATATGCCCTGGTCTTTGTTTTCTATACCATTTTAATCACATACTTAACACAGATCATCCCTTGTGAGAAAAACTTCTCACCAAATCTGTTCAAAGCTAGTTCTGCTAAGTCAACACACAGTTCATCAATCAGCAGAAAAAAATGTACGTCCAGTATGTCCATGTGTGAAACCCAAACAGTTTTTTCCAGTTCAGTACGCTAAATACCAAAGCATCTTAAATACTGTAAACATTATATAGGAGAAAATATCTGACAGTTTCATATTGACCGAACATTTCTAAAAGTGCATTACTCTGTTCTGCTGAATGACAAACGGTATCAAAAGGGCCATTAGCAGAATTTGGATGTCGCTTGTATCTTTGTAGGTGCTTAGGAAATTTCATTTGTAGGGAAAACTGAGACAATTTCCATTAAATTTCTGTTTCTGTTTCCTGAATGTGATATAACCCAGGACACAGAACAATTTATTAGTGTGTTTCCTGAAATGAAATGTGACTTACACAAAGAACATATTTAGAAAATAAGGAAGTGGAATTTGTCATGCCATGGTTGCAACCAGCCTTTCCACCTAATTGCGACAATCGAGAAGGAAGTTGTGTTGTCAGATAAAATGCAACCATTATGATGTCACAAGTTCATTTTATTGGATTTTCGAGTTGGGGCTTCAAATCCTGCCTAATCCCTACATGATCTCATGATGTATGGGTCTGCTCCAGGTACTCTGGTTCCCGTCCACCATGGGCATAAATTATGGGGGGATAAGGGGTTTGTAACCCTCCCCCCCTCCCATAATGAAAACCAGCTAATACAACCCCCCCCAATAATCATGTCTCC
>JAODLD010000045.1:19630063-19641711 GCA_026781065.1 Mormyrops boulengeri | reverse complement strand
GCTAATACAACCCCCCCCAATAATCATGTCTCCCCCTAAATGTTCAAACCAAAGATGTACCTTTGCCATCCACAGTCTATGAGCATGTGATCAAGCAAATTGGCATCTCGAAAATGTGACTGTGCATGTATGTCGTGTGACATACTGCATCCTCTGGCCCCGCCTTTCTTTTGGAAAATGGAAGAATGCTATCAGACAAAAGTGATGAACTGAGTTAGCACCTCAAAACTGACCACAGTATGCAAATGTGTGCCCAGTGATGAAACCGGCTGCGGTTTCTCCCTGACCCAGATTGGACAGACAGTTATGGAAGATGGATTGATTATTGTGTCGTCTTCATTTTTTCCATGCTTTCAGCTAATTTTCCTTGCAGGGAGGCCATGAGTATACCCCAGGCAGCTAAGGGAACAAGGCTGGAATACTCCGTGGGTGGGATGCCAATTGATTGCAGGCATTTAGTATTTATTTCACAGATGTTCCCATCTGTAAAAATCATATGACTAGCTAAAATGTTTCCAGTTGTTAAAAATGTACATTTTACTTGGAAAACAAAAAAAAACACACACAGCCATATATAATCCCTGATGAGGTCAGACAGCAACACACGAGGTCTCCGTCACTGCTCACCTTCCCCGTAGCATGTGAGGCTACGTAGATGCTTTGTTGATTAGTATGTCAATGTCCTGAGCCACAGCTTGTCCCACATTATTAGTGTTATTACTGCCTGTGTTCTCTGCATGTAGGCCTGAGTTTGCTCTGAGGCAGGTTATGATCTGAATATCATCTGAAATATTCCATTAATAACACTAATCATGGGGGATGAGACGATACTGGTGTCGCTCATCTCTTAGGAAAACAAAAAACTTCTTTAAACCCCCAAACTTCAATCCTAATCTAATTCCTACAACAACAATTAAAAAAAAATATGAACCAAATCCCGAATGTTAAAACTGGTCAATTATTATTTTACAATTTAAAAAAAGGGAGTGATATGTACACATGCTGTTGTTTTTTCACAAAAGTTTGCATGAGTAGCACCGTGATTTTACACCTGTAGGTTGTGGGTTTGAATCCAGGTCCTGGATCTTTGTCTTCTAAGTGGTAAGCAGCTACTCACGCATGAATATGTTCAATTGCACCATATTACCATGCAGCATTATTCAGACCATCCATCCATCTTTAATAAGTCCTTATTCACTGCAGGGCCGCAGTGAACCTGGATGCTGTGCCAAAAAGGCAGAATGGGATATCAGTCCACTGCACACACAATAGGATATTTAGAGACCTATTCACCTAACTGTATGTTTTTGGACCGTAGAAGGAAATGGAAATACCTGGAGGAAGGCAGTGCTAGCACAAATGCAACACACATACATCCAGGGCCAACAGGTGGTGTTAAGCTATAGTGCGTGCACAGGAGTTTGTGTTAAGGCACATAATTCCTGTAGGTGAGAGCAAGTTGGTCACAAAGGGCAGCCACCTGTCGCGATGACCAGGGAGATGGGGGCGTTGCTCAGGGACCCACAAACATGGCGAGACCAGGCTTAAACTGGCAACCTTCTGATCACAGGCAGAGAGGCTTAGCCCACTGAGCCACATGCTGCCCCTTTAAATTTCAAAAAAACTTTATTTCACACTCTTACCCCTAGAACAATTAATAGAAGATGTATTTTGAAACAAAACTGATGCAACGTTTTTAAAATGATCAAAGTAAACATATATTCGCATGAACACCTGTAGCAGATTTCTAATACTTGCATAACAGATACGCTTCTCCAAACACCACTAAGAGTTAAATCTTTATGAAACCACTGCAAATCCTCACGAGCATGAATGTATAACCACTGCAGCAATGGAGGGGACCTCCTCGGTACTTACCAAGGAGGGAACAGAACATCTTCCTTCCCCAAAACAGAAAACGAAATACACAGAGGCTTTGGCGCGCCACGCATTCCCAAGTGGCCGAAATGAAATTTACACTAACTGAAAAATTTATATAGGACACTGCACTGGGGTATTAATATCAGGGAAAAGCATTATTATTGAGCTGTTAACAGAACTGTGCACAGCACTGGTAAGCTAGTACAGTAGGTCACCTCTTATGAAATCCCTATGGAATGGGGATATGATCATTTCAAATCTTTCACAAGAACCATTACATTTTCACTCAGAGAATAGCTGATTATTAATAGAATACAATCACATGGCAACTACTATGATATGTAAATGAGCACCAAATTAATAACATCATTATGACTCGGCTGAATGATTTGCTCCTGTCAAACTATAATATCTTTGGCATTGCCTAGCAGAAGCCTATATTAATTGATTGGAGAAAACACATATATTTAAAATAAGCATATTGGTGGGTAGCACTGTTATGTCACTGCAGTTTAGGGGTTTACTATTTGCCTCTGCTGTGTGTGTGGAGTTTGTATTTTCGGCCTGTGCTGTGTGGATTTCCTCTGTTTTCCTACAGAAGTCCGCGGGCCTGCAGTTAGGCTAATAGGAGTCTCTACATGGTGTACAGTTGTGTCCTGCCCCGATCGTGCCGCTCCTCTTGTGTGCCACGCCCCCTCGTTAACCACGTGTGGAATCCCCGTGTTACCAGCTGTGTCTAGTCTTGTTTAATTGAGTTCATGTATTTAAGTGCCTCCCTGTTAGCTTTTCCCGAGTCCTGTCATTGACGTCGATACACTATTAGTGTTCTCCGTTTCCCTAATTGTGCGTATTCCTAATAAATCCCTCGTTCCCCGATTCCCGGACTCCCTTTGCCTGCTTCCCTGATCCGTGCCTGATCTCAGGATGACAGTTGTGCATGGGAGCTTGCGGCTAAGCAAGTCAGGATGCTTTGCCTATTATTGGAAGGTCACTGGTTCAAATCCCTGGGTGAGAGGAGAGGTTTTTGCTGTTGGGGCCCCAACTGCTCCAGCGACTCGGTGGCCCTGCATTCTCAAATGGTGCTTTTCCACTGCTACCAAGAACCGAGCCGCATCCAAGCCATACAGCTTACCGGTGGTTTTCCATTGTGAAATATGCAAGCTGTACCCGAGCTGACAGGGCCCTGCATGCTATCGGGGCCGAATGTATGTCCAGACTGAGCTGGTTGCATCACCACCATCTGATCGAAATGCACAGAGATGCCAGTGTCCTGCGCTTATCTGAAGGAAAAAGGTTATATTCTATATATTATTCATTATTAGTAGTATCGCACATTACAATGAATTGATGCATTCCTCCGTAACTCGGAACTTGAAAATTTACAACTTCCTACTTAAAAAGTACTACAGAACAGCTAAACGGAATAGGTTTGTAATGTAAATTCACACAAGCAAATGCTAATTCCAGTGGCGTTTGATGCGTGCATAACACGGCGATTCTCACAGATGTACTAGAAAATTAGCACATAGTAAATCATGATGTATACCAGGTGAACAGTAAATAAGCTCTCCAGCCTTTACTGAGCCGACCCTTCTGTAGTGGAAAACTGACGCGTGCTGTAACCGCGCTGTAACTAATCTCTTTGCCATACAGCTCGGGTTCGGCTCGATTCCTGAATGCCGGTGCAAAAAGGGCAAAACATTCACATTCCTTTGGATAACAGTGTCTGCTAAACAAATAAAATGTAAATATCTGTAATAGACTGACATGGCATCCGGAGTGTACATATGCTGTGTGGTCAGCAGGCCAAGACCCTGCTGATGATATACATTTAGTGTGCTTTCATCAATGCGACTTCAGCATGCTGATGAATTTGGACAACTGCTACGGAACAAGTACACAAACTTTCTCCATCAAATGAAAGGTACAGGAATCTGTTCAGTCATTATAACCTGGACATGACACATTCACGGGAAGTACAACTCACAGCATGTTGACTTTGATAATATGCCAAAAAGGGGTACGAAAGCATAGAGCTGTAGTGTCTATGTGGATCTGCAGGAAAAAGGGGAAATAAAATTCATAGCGGCCTGAGATCGTGGCTGGGTGTGTGTGGATGGGGATGATTCTGTCAAAACCCAACAGCCAGGTTTCCAGACAGAAAACAGCCTGTCACAAAAGAGAGAAAATGGCTTCTGTACAATGCTGTTACATAAGACAGTCAGTTTTTGTGATTATATCCTGAGACACACCAAAGATGAACTAAAAAATACATATATTGACTTTGACTTTAACCTATACAGTAGTGTTTCCCAATCCGGTCCTTGGGGGCCCATAGGCAGTCCACATGGACTGTCTGGCAGGGAGCAAAAACATGGACTGGCTGTGAGTCCCCAAGGACCGGATTGGGAAACACTGCTATACAGTAATACTGAATTACAGAATATCAGCTTCTGTAGTGGGGTTTGTCATGTGGTTTGATGAGTGTGTCCAGAGAGCACTAGTTCAGCATTATTTGTTGAAAATACTGCAAAGATAAATTCTGGGTTCTGCTGCTATACTCTGGAGGAAAACCACTTTGCTTACTGTCTAGGCCTAGGTGTCTTAAGAAAATTCATCCTGGCAGAGAACACATGCAAAACCATTTATAAACAAATCCTGAGAACTGTTCAGAATGCGTACGGATTGAATATAGCTGCTACCTACAGTACATGGCTAGAATGTGTAGCCAGATATGAAAAGTGAAGTTCTTCAAAGGCTTTAAAAAAAATCAATTCAATTCAACAAAGGAATCTACCCTTTTAGATCAAGCCTCTGTTCTGCTCTTGCCTTGCTTTTGTACTTCCTCAACTAAAATTGCTGATTTTTAACAGTCATAGTTCTCTCAATTCACCAGCAGCCAGCTGGGCGTCATTATTGCAGAACAGTTGACACAGATAGACGTTTCCCTCACAGAAAGGGCAGTCCTGCCCTTCCAGTCTAAACCGCCCTGCCTCATCAAAGCATCAGAAATGATTCAACACTGTAAGTCGTGGGTCTTGGTGTCTGAATGGATGAAAGCAACATAAGAACTTTTATTGAAACATCTGATGAATAGACTGTGCTTCCATCACCTACGGGCATTATTAATCCAGACGACAGTTCAGCTCCTCTCTGGAGGGCCTGCATGTGATGTGTGTGTTTTCCAAAGAGAGAGACAGAATGAAATGTGTAAAGTCTTTATTCCTGCCTTTTAAGATCAAACACCCTAGTTACTGACATTTCTGCACATCACTTCAGTTTGCACATCGCTTCAGTTTGCACAACGTGACATTTATACTGGCAGATGAATCTCTTTGCTGATGCGGCAGACGGTCACAAAAATAATAAAAATTGCGACGAATTTCTTGCCTAGACCCAGATTGCTGTGCTGCGTAAGAACAATGCTTTATATTATCTCAGAATAAGTATGTGACAAATAAGTTCGTGGCTCCTGCTACGTATATATATATAGTGCTGTGATCACTTATACACTATTGTCCGGACTTTTTCCGGAACGATTCCCCACAATCACCATTTACCCGTAAAAGCAAAACAGATGTTAAATATATCGCACATGTGAACATACAACTAAGAGATTTCCTTCATTACTCGGTTTCTGCTTGACATTAATAGCGATGTGAGCGCAGCCAGCAATGTGCGAAAGGGAGGGAGGGGCATGGCCGTCTCCAAAGGGGCAGGTATATAACCAGGGCGATTGTGTTTATTCAGTCCACCAGTTCGTTGTTTTGTTAGCACTATAAAATATATTTTTCTCTCTCGCCTCTCCTGTAAAGATCCCGATGCCCGTCCACTCTCCTGTCATCATGAATTGTTTTCACTGACCCCCACGCCTAGGTTGTATTTTTAATTTTCGTTATTATTGCCGTTTGACGTGATAAACGCTTTCCTGTCCCATCCCAGCCCCCATGGAAAGGGAATCCCCGTCTCGTAATATATGCCGTAATATACGTCGTCTTGTCACGTGATTTAGAAATGATTCACCGTCCTGACCTCAGTGGCTGTCACACGATGGAAAAGCAGGGCAAAACAACCGGGGCAATTTAGTGATCAACACGTAGCCTAATTAATTAAAAAGTTTCCTAAAACAACCAGCGAAAATTTTAATGTGGAAAAAGGAACAGATCGATCGGGAATACGCCAGTATCCAAAGTCATTGTTCGGGGTCGGTTGTGCAAAATAAATGCACAAAGTATATTGTCAATAAACAAAGACAGACATCCTGAATAAGGCCGGGACAACCACTGGCCTGTACTACAAAGCGGGGTTACTGGCTTATCGGGGTAACTCGTCGGATTTAAATACGAAGTCCATTTAATCTGTGGTACCTTAGATCCGACAAGTTACCCCGATAAGCCAGTAACCCCGCTTCGTAGTACAGGCCACTGGAGGTGTGAACTGTTAGACCCGTTTCTAATTTAGAACTACTGTTATATCGTTTCTGCAAAGGGAACCGCAGCGTAATATCCCACTTCTACCTCGATTTATTTGCATAGACTTACATACAACGATCTACTTCTCATAGTAAAAATTTTGCAGATATCACCCTATCATCCTATAAGGTCAAATGAAACAATTTCCCGGTATTCACCTGTAGAATCAGGTAGCAAGGCTACTTAAATTATTCATTGATAACCAGTTTAAACTACATCATGCTTGTTACAGGGTTTAATGAGATTGCCAAGAAATAATCTGCAGTCAGCACTGACCTCAAATGTCAGAGGGCAGCTTCACAGTTCCTGTAGAACTACATCTGTGTTGGAAACATTGCACCTAATATCCTTCTCAGGTGGCTGAGAAGAGTGGTTGCCAAGCAGAGGTGACTTATTTACTAGCTAACTAACATAACGCCATATCCATATTTCTTCACTGAGCTATCTTCATTGTTCTGGTTGATATACACCCTGTTGCACTAAAGTGTCACTATCTTGACTCTCCCTTTTTACAGTAATTGTTTTGCTGCTCAGTTAACACATTTGCTTACAACCCTGTTTCTTGTTACTTTGTAGATAGAAAAAACCACTCCGCACTGGGGGGTGTCGGGGTGGGGGTTTCATTACGTGTAATTGGAAATAATCCAGCAATTTTGTCGTTTCAAACTCAAAACTTATTAGAAGGATAACAAGGAAAAAAACAAGAAATAATGTTAGAAACAATGTTACATTGTATTTTTTTTCTTATGATGGAAAAACTATTTCATTTCCCCCAATCCCACTTGTTGCAACTAACCATAGTTGAAGTTATGTTACACCTTGTAGTGTGAGAGTGTCTCCTCTGCCTTGAGACCTGTTTTTCCAGGGCTACCTGCTCTGGATAAGCAGCGTGAAAGATGAACAGGCGAAATTAAGTTCTTTGCTTAATAATACAACAGCAGCAGTGTCCTTCAACAGGTGTGTGTATTACATGTATGAGAGAGCTGTTTTATTAATAATGTAATATGTTATAAGCATTTTACTACAGGTTGTACTATGTATGATGATGCATCTGACAAATAAAATTTTGAATTTGTTATTTGGAGAACATTTAAGAAACATTTTAGGTTACTATCAAGTAAATATGAAAAACAAGAAGGGTTGCAGTTCATTTAGATGTAAGGTGATGATCGAAAAGCTCAGCCACTATTGTTTTTGCATTTTTAATTGTACAAAAGATCACGCTATCTCGACCCAGTTACCACCTAAATAGGAAAGATGCGTCTTTCAGTGTGTTGTCAGCAGCATTCTGACTGTGCTGTATGCCCTCCACCCTCACTGCACACATACTGCCCTGGGTTTGCCTGAAGGACATCTGACTCCTCTTTGACGTTTGACCTCTGGTAGCTGCTATCCACAGCCTCAGCATCTTCTGCTCTGCCCATAAAACCAGTCTGTTGCCTGACTTCTCTGAGGGGCTCTGACAGGGATGTTGCAAATAGCGGGACGAGGGGCATGCGTCCCCAAAATAAATAAATAAAAGCGTGTTCCTTATCTTTTATTATGAATCTGCATCTTACTAGGCCAATTCGCTGTGCATGCAGAGTGCAAGGACAAATATATACCTATATATATAATAAAGATTGTCCTGAATCAGACAAAATCAGTTTATCAAAAGAACCAGTTATTTTTCTTGTTATGTTTAGTTGTGAAACCTCACCATAAAGACTGTTAGTCTTATTTTAAATGATGAAATCTTCATTATTTTTAAATTATTTAAAAATCTTTCTTACATTGCATCCTATCGCAATGTCATAATATACATCCCCCTCGGGGAAAACTTGGTCCCCCCCTCTGTCAAACTCCATCCGCTCTCACTGGCCTCTGATAGGGCACCCTATACCAGTGTTTCCCTAACCAGTCCTCCAGAAAAACAGGACGGATTCGCATTTCTGTTTTATCCCAGTTTCCAGCACACCTGTAAGGTATTTAGAGCGCCTGATTGCTTGGCTCAGGTGTTCTGGGAACTAGGGTAAAACAAAAATGTGGATCTGTCCAGTTTGCCCTGAGGACTGGTTTGGGAAGCACTGCCTTAGAGCAATGTATACTTAACAGGAATATATACTTCAAGATATCCATTAGGGTAAAAACTGTTGCTTTTGCATAGAAGTGTCAGATAAGTACAGGTAGGTACAGAGAGCAGAAATGAATCAGCATGAGATTCAGGGGGCCCAACACTTTATAGGGGCCCCAAAATATAAGTTTACAGAGGGGGGCAGAATTTGTAGCTATGTCCCTGCTGCCAGTGTCCTCTGACATGAGTCACATGACATGTTAGTCACATGATCCGTGCTGGAAAACAGGCCTGTTTGCAGGACAACTTAACTTTAAAAACATTTCAAAACATTAAGACACCCTAATGGACTTTCAAAACAGAATTTTTCTCATTTTAGAAGTATGGTCATACGTCAGAGAAGGGAAGATTGCATGTTTCTTTTGATCTTGTAAATGGACAAAACGGCAGCTTTTAAACTTGGTCTGTTAAGACGGGTTTAGTGCGCTGCTATTATAAATTTGGATTAAGGTTTATAAAAGTGTATAATGAAAGGCACCCATTGATTATACAGCGGGATTTTGGCAATAAACCTTGGAGCTACCTATGGCCCGATCGATTTCAATGGTCAATCCTCAGCACTCTCATAAAAGCTATTACAAACCTACTTAGTATCTTATTTCTTGTGAATTTAACGTTAAATGCACATTCTAGCTGTATGAAGCTTCTGTGCGCAGTACACTGCGCTATCAAAAAAAAAAACTCTGAATCCGTTCCACTTTCAAAAGATGTACCAAACAATCATCGTCTGCGCTTATAATAATGACATTACGTTCTCGTGTCGGCTCCGCGTTCCCAGTCGCGCATAACTGTATATTTGGGTGCGTCTAGATATTTTTTAGCTTTATTGATATATAATTATGTCTGAGGAGTTCGTATTTAGATTATATCGTAATTTTAGGAACCGCAAATCCATATTCAGAGTTGCAAATGTGTGCCTGTACCTACCGCCTAAGTTTCACGAGCATAATCCTCATTCTGAATTTACGAAACCTAATTTATCTATTTATGATGTTCAGGTTGCAATTACATAATCTTCAGCACTACATTTACTAGTTACATGGGTAAAGTTACCTTGCCAGTGGTCGATGGGTTTTCACAAAAAAATGTCATTGTTATGAATGAGCCAAACGGAGAGCTTCAGAGAGATGAGGGGGCTGGGCTGAAAGCGGAAGAACATTTAAGTCGTAAGTAATCGCACGTAAAGATGAACAGTAAATCCGAAATCGCAGTGAGATTTTTTCTCAAGATCCATAGACCATTGGCAACGTAACTTTAGACGTAACTAGTGATTTCCTCAGCGTAGTACTGAAGTTTCAAACTCAACTTGAATATCATAAACTCACTACTATATTGCGATTCGTAATGATAAAATCAGAATTCAATTCGTGAAACTTAGGCGGCAGGCTCAGGCGCACATTTTGCAAACATGAATATGGATTTGCGTTTCATAAAATTACGAGATCGTCGTGACATTTAAGTACGATTATTTTAGATGTGCAAATTATCGGGCACAAACTGTCTACTCTCCTAAAATGAGAATGTGTAAACCGAGAGTGCGACACATGCAGCGCTAACTAATGCGAATCTGTTGCCGTAAATGTCACAGTAGAAGTATACTTTACAAAATCTTTGCTAACAGGTCAAGTTACAGATATACACATATGATTTCGGATTTGCAATTCATTTTTAGCGTACGATCACCATAGACATACACCTATCTGCATCGAATCGTTTTCCCTACAATATTACTCTGAAGATATTAAAGTGAAGAAGTCTGGAGATCACTAAAAATATTGGTAGGGACAACGTGGTATTCCCATAATATTGATAGGGACATGTCACAACCTTCCATACCCAAACCTACTCCCTTACCGTACCGCACGTTTCATAGCCAAAGGCAGTTGTACATTAGGTAGCATATGTAACAGGCTAATTTTAGATCCCAGTTTCATCATGGTGTCGCTACAAGTGGGCCCCGCCCGCAGGGCAGACGATGTATCTGATTTTCCATGTAGGACACACGAACGCTTCCTGAAAGGGAAATGGCCATTTCATTGTTTAAGGGGGTATTTCTGCAATAATAAATCTTGCAGACATTGTACGGTACTGCGATTTCTGCGTGCACTGCATAAATATTGCATAAATTGAAATTAGAGTTAACGTAGACTTGATGACCGCAAACATACGGATACAACAGTTGGATTTATGAAAACGAAAATAAACATGAAACATATCGGACACACACCGAGATTTCAAACTTTAGGGGTTGATATTTTAACATGGAGTTTCACCGTTACTATGGAAAAGGGGACCAATCCAAACATACCAGGCGAAATAAATCAGGTTATCTGACTCTTTCAAGTTGGTCAGATACCATAAGGTGAAATAAAACGTGTTAGAGATTTAATGAATTGCAATTCTGTAGATATTTTCTATCATTTTAGTATTTTTGTATATGGAACCGATTTCTTCGCCATCTACTTGTGAATAAAGTTAATATCACGTCATGTTTTACTATAGTACCATCTAGTGGTAACAAATTCAAAAACACCGAATAATTTCCAACTCAAGTAAAAATCCATTTTCTAAAACTTCGGTTCAGTTAAACATGCTGTAAAGCAGGGCCATATCTATGGTTCTGACACCCTGCGCGAGATTTTGCTACCCCCCAGAGCAACAGAAAGCAAACTTTGTCAATTCATTTATTTTCAGTTGTATGCATGTAACAATTTTATTACCTTGTAAATAGTCTGTAAGTTTGCAAAGTACCCCAACGCTTTTATGTAGCTAATTTTAGGTTTTCAATGGAAATATATAGATTTGCTGTAAGATTTCTTGCGTGAACGTGAGAGTCATAAAGCGTGAGTGTCACGACAGGTCCGCGAGAGCTGGCAATCCTGGGGTATCTGGCATTCAAATAGCTAACTCACGTCGGTTACAAAAGAAACACAGTGAAATACTAAAACTAGTGTAAATAACTGTAATGTCACGGAATACGACCGGGGGTCGGTTTTTTTCACTCGCTGTTTTGCGCCCCTAATCAAATTAGCCGATTGCCTATGTCGCCTATACAGTGGGCGGACGCTGCTGTAAATAAATAAAATTATGTATTTATAATCATATGCAGAGGTGTCAATTTCAGGTCCAGAAAGTAAAAATCCAGACCAGGATTTTGTTTCAACCAACCACTTGAGTACTAT
>JAODLD010000045.1:19560776-19630046 GCA_026781065.1 Mormyrops boulengeri | reverse complement strand
TCTTTGCTCAGCTGGTTGGTTGAAACAAAATCCTGGTCTGGATTTTTACTTTCTGGACCTGAAATTGACACCTCTGATCATATGTAACTTTAATAATATGAGCAGTTTGTTATAAATTTAATATACCTAATGATCCAATGCCTTTATGCCATGCATCCTGATGGTTTTCTGAAGCATTGAAAAGTTACACTGAGACACACACACACACACACACCTATATGTTCCCTGCTTTGTGCCTGGGGTCCCTGGGATAGGCCCTGGACCCCCCCCCCCCCCGCCATGACCCTGAATAGGACAAACAGTTTCAGAAAATGGATGGATGGCTTTCCTCTATATGGTAGAATACATCATTGGCCTATTGTCAGGTATATTTAGGGGCAGACTTAACTTCAACTTTACAATGTTTTCTTTTTTAAAAGATTCTGCCTTATTATAAACACACCTAATTTCTTTAACTCCAGTGGGTTCTAAATGTTTATTGCAATACAAGGTTGTATTTTGTTAAAGGCGAAACGAGACAAATCATACTTTGGGGCGTCCCACCCTCTTTATTAAATGTCTCCATCCATTACATTTCATATGGGAAAAGCATTATGGCAAGAAGCAGTCAAGAAGGAAATTATATTTCTTGAAACATGATAAACTCAGCGGGCCCACCAGTCAAGTGAAACCGCAAGGTGTAGGTCCACATAAGCGTGTGTTTAACTGTCAAAGTAACTATGACTTAAGTGTTTGTATATGAGTGATGTTGATTATGATGAGTAACTCTTGCCATCCAGATGGTAGTGTCTAACAGAATCACTGTTTCACCATGTCCATTTCAGTGAATGAATTGAAGAGGAATATCGATTTCCATATGGCTATTACTCATTTGCATGTATGTCTGCATGTCCTCAGAGACCAGCTGTTGTAAAGCATTGATAAACTGGTTGCCAAATGCACCCAGATGCACAGTAATAGCATTGATCATGTCCTGAAGAACCTTATTTAACTGTTCCATGTTTATCTCGGCTTGGACGTCCTCCATCTTTGTTTTGACCGAGATTAATGCTTTGGAGCAGAATTTACTGAAAGTAGCCCAAAAAGGATCCAAATATTCAGATATCAGGTTGCCAAAAATATATTCTACCAAGTCAAGTATGAAGTAAAAGAAATCTCCAAATGTGGTCAAATCAAGGTTTTTCATGTTGGCCTCCATGTGTGCGATGTCGTTCTCAAAGTTTTCTAGGTATTCTTTCCATGTGAGGACATTTTTTGTGAAGGGCATTACCACCTTGATGTCACTAAAGTGGCTGGTAATGGCACCCAGGAGGTGTGTATACATTTTCAGGACATGGAAGATCGATTCAACAGTCCTTCTCCAGAGCTGTGGAACAGCGAGTGTTTCATTAAGCCCAGGCAGCTGGATGTAGGTTTCACTCAGGGCCAAGTTTGCTGAGTTAAAAACAGCCTGCATGTTTTTCTTACACTGCTTGGACACATTTCTGAATATGACAGACAAACTATTTATGTTGGATTGGGGCATTTCATTAGTAACCCTGCGATAAGCCTCCTCTATGCTATTGTAGACAATCCACTTCAGCTCCTGTGCAGTGCTCTCGACGTCCATCCCTAAAAGGCTTTTGTGATACTCATTTACTAAATTAGCAAACGAGGCAGTAATAACAGGCACCTTGTCTACCAGCCCCGAGGTCATGTCATCAACCGGCCTCATGTTCCAAGATGTCTGTAGACTCAGCCTCTCTGGATTTTTCAGGGACACCCTGATACTCAGGATGTCAGTATCAGTCTCAGGTGCATTCTGTTGAAAATAAGAAGAAAAAAAAACGTGATTTTATATGATAAGCAAAGTAAAGAGAAGCAAATAGGACTTCACTATGGTGTAAGGAGATCAATGAAACACATCAATAACAAAAATCACATGCGTCTGAGGTTTTTAAGTTAATAAGGCGAAATGATGGCATATGAAAATATAGCCTTAATTCTTTGTTTTGCAAACAACAAAGAGTCATTTGATAAGCTAAAAAACATCCTTACCGGGTATCGACTATATAATACGGCAGAAATCGGCAAAGGGGTCCCTTTCTCCAGCCTAAAACCAAGTAATCCACAAGTCGAACTAGAAATGCCTGCGTTGATGCTATTGTCTTGGGATGCATACTGGAATTTTAAGTCGGTGAATGTGGGGCTGGTGATATCGACAGTTAAGGTGTGGTGGGACGTGCTGAAAACGGAGTCGGCAATAAGTTAATTTTTCTGGCATGCTCAGCATTAACAATAAATAGTTAATAGACAGTATCATTTTTACACTTGCCTTGCATCAGAAGGCACATGGCGTTTCATCCTTGGAAAAAGATATGAAAGCCATTACATAAAATCTATAGTAAAATGTACTTTATAGTTCAGATTTCAATAATGAAATATTGCTGAGTTACCTCAGAGGATTGGTGCACACGTGCTTCCAGTCAATATTTAGGTCATCATGTTTGAAGGTACCTCTGCCACTCGGTCCCACGGTATTGTCCTCAAAGCTAGCTGTAGCAGTAGCTACAACAGACAAAGGATTACATATAACTGAATTGTATCAAGATCAACAACAGTGCATGAAATTCACATTATGGAGAACCTGCCAAAGATTATTCTTAACTTACCATCCAGATCAAACTCAAGGAAGACCAGAGTTGAAGTGCAAGAAGACTTAAGTGAAGTGATGAATTTAGGAGCTTGGTTTTCTAGTCTTGCAGTCCATGTCATGGTATAAACGGGGCAGGAAAGTGTTGCAGTGGCAGACATTTCATTAAGGCCAAATCCGTCCTGGTTCTTGGTGTGTACCACATCCGAGGAGAATTTTAGGAACTGCAGCTTTTCTGCACTAGTGACCTGGTCAAATTTCAGCACTTCCCATAGATTCTTCTGATAGATGGGTAGATGTATTGACTTTAGGAAAGCAACGTGACCATCCCAGGAACTGCTCACCTCCATTTTCTGTTCTGCCATGTTATTGGACAGAAGAAGATTATGGGCATGAGACAGCGATGAGAGTTTCTCGCTGCCTTCCCAGCTGAAATTCTGCTTCCAAGCAGTGACTTCAAGAACTACATCTTGAAAGAGATGTCCTTCACCAAAGCTGGTTGGCTGTGACATATCAATATGCACCTTTCCTATCAGTGACGTCACTGGAGAAAGATCAAGAGTTGCCTTAGCTATGTGCTTGCCTTTGGTATTTAAGAATAGCAGGTTGGCCTCGTTATCATTGGCGTATGTTAGTACAGCAAACACGCGATTCAGAGATATGTCCAGTGCTACATCCTGTTTCATGTCCATGTCCCATGTTTTACGGTCTTTATGGTTGACTTGGAAGATGACATCAGTCTTCGTGGAGGAGCGCAACCCATCGGCATTCACGAATGTATTCGCATCATGGTTAATCATATTGGTGAACTTAATATTTGAGTTAATGGTTCCAACAGTTTTTCCTTTAGTCATTGTCTCCAGAGAGATGTCCCTCAATGTTCCTTCCAAATTCAAATTATGGCCAATATCTCCCTGTCCAATGGCTTTGATTATGGGTAGATTAAAGCTGTACTTCAACTTCATTATTGAAATTGCTTTAGGAGTAGTTTTACTGTTTCCAGTAAGTTCCTGGTTGAATTCAAGGTTCATGATAGGGCAGGTAAACTTTGCAGTAGTAGACATGGAGACATCCACACCTTTCTTGCTATGGCTGACTGCGCTGTTGTGGGTGGCTTCAAAATTATGACTCTCAGCCGACAAAACAGTGGCTAGTTTCACCGTTTTCTTTGTGGTCAGGTTAATGTTGCCAAGAAGTTTGCCTTTCAGGGCATTGAACACGGAGGTCGAAGAAGCCACAATTCGTGCCACAATGTCATTTTGCTTGTACAGGGCGGTATTGACATTCAGAGTAATTATCGCCGACTTAAAAGAAAGGGCTGATGTTAGGTTTCCAAAGGTGTTCACAGAATCCTGTGTCTTATGATATAAAAGTCTGTAATCCATGTTAAGCGACTGTTGAGGTGTAGTCAATATATTCATCAGGCCAGTGTGTTTCCACAAAGAAACTTTTTCAAAAGATGGGATTCTATACAACAGCATATCCACTGTTGGTATGGTGATTGGGACATCCAAAAAGTCAAGGTTAGCATCACCATTTATCTTAGCATAAATGCCAGCATCCTTGTCATTATTGTTCATAGTAAAGTTATGGGAGTACTTGTACTGGTTGAAGCGAGCTAAGCTAACCCAGCTAGCCTGCTGCCCTTCATTCTTAAGAATGACAGAATAATCATTCTGAAGGTCAATCTTTGCAGTTAATCGTACGGGGAGACTGATCTTTGTGTTTTGTTTGTTCAGGAAATCAAAAACAAGCTCTTCTGGGTGAGCAAAAAAAAGGACTGAATTGGATATAGTTCCAGTGACAGTCCCAAGGAGCTCTGTGCTATGAGAAACATTAAGCTTTACACTTACCTCCTCCATATCCACATTTCCATGAAGCTCGACCATGCTATTTTTAATGAAGGGCGATTCCATCTCAGCAAGTCCATTAATGTTAAAGGTTTCTAGCATGACAGAGTCAACATTTAATTTTTGTTTTGCTTTCAGATCCTGGATGTTTGTGCTAGCTTCTACGTCAAATTTAGCAGTTGTAATATCTGTAGTAAACGTTACGTCGCTCTGATGAGAGCCTTCATCTGAGTATTCCTGGATGGTCCACTTCCCATTGGCCTTATTGTTAATCTTCATGTTGAAAGTCCCAGATTCTAGGTTGGCATATACTCTCTGAGTTCCACTGGCTCGGTTGGAGACTGCAACATCTGGCAAGTTCAGCTTATGAGTGTAGGTGTTATCAACAGTCATCGATATTTCACTCCCCAAAGCAAGGGAAACACTGTTGACAAATTCAGCAGTGTAGGTTTCTGTGCTTGTTCTGGCAGTAGTCTTAGCTGAAGCCTGAGCAGATATGTCATAGACTGTAACAGAACTCTGGTGGTCAACTGAAAAGGCAAGGTGATCGATCTTAAAGTTCTCATCTATGATAAGATGATTCATTTTAGGCATTGCAAGAAGTGCAGTGGCATTCAATGTGTGGTCTAGGACCTCAAAAGCCGATGAGGCTTTAGAATTGAGTAAAGCTGTAAATTGTGGTGTTGCTGAGCTAGCGGTGGAATTAAGGAGCTCAGCATTCGTTATGAGGTTATAATATGGGGAGTTGAATCTAATCTGGCTATAGAGCTTGCCAAAGGTTGGGAATTTAACTTCACCACTGATCAGGTCCACTGACTTCATCCCGTTCGCAATATAATCAATGTGGTCGTTTGGTTGGCCTGCCATTTCTCTGAAATCAGTTTCCATCAGATTGTTAATCGCAGTATCCAGATCATGAATGGCTTGGTCACAAAGGGTTAGGAGGTCAATGTGTTTTAGAGTATTAATCGCCTTGTTGATTTCCAACTTGATGAATTCCATGACTTTATCCAAGAACAGTTCTATCTTCTTGTCAACTTTATACCTGATAAGCATTTCATGCAGCACAGTATATGCCTCATTAATTGTTTCTATTATATCATACTCTTCCATAAAAAAGATGATCGCTTGCTTGATATTGTTAACCTCTTTGATGATTTCTATGGAATTTTGAGAAACCAGATGTTCCACATACTCTCTAATGTTAAATTCCTGAATGAGCTGCGTGATGTCAAACATCTCCACCTTCTGTTCCAGTTCACCAAGCTTCTTCAGAAGATTAGCTCTGATTTCATATTCGGCATCAAGATCCTGCAACCCAGCAAAGTTGCTGTCCAGATATTGTGAACGTGTGATGATTTCTTGAAAAGCATTAATGATTCTGACAATGATGGAACTGATCTTATACTGAGCATTGATTGCCCTCATTTCATTTCCAAGTTTTTGCAAAAGGTTGCTTACGGAGTCACCCAAGGTTCCCTTTTCAAAGATGTCCGTCAAACGTGCTGCAAAGCTTTGAACCCAGACCTCTACGTAACTCCGAATTCTTTCTCTGTTGGTTTTTAGGTTCTTCAGGAAAGTTTCCAAATCTTCCGAAGTGACAGTATACTCTCTTGAGAGGGCAATCAATTTCTCTTTAATAACAATGATCTTACTGTCCATATCATACTCCTGTACATAATAACTAAGAGACTTAAACATATTTTGTATTTTGGTCCTAAATTCTTCGTTTTTGATGTACTGTTTAACGGACTCTAAAAGACTCACAATGTTAATTTTTAAGTGCTCAAAAATTCCAGACAGACTTATGATGAAAGGTAATTCAACAACATGGCTGTCACCCGTCTTGTCATACTTGATGTAAGCAGAAATACTGAGTTCTTGATTCTCTGTATCGGCCTCATTCAAGAAAGGACTGGTAATTTTTCCTGACATCTCTATTCCCATTCTTTCATGTCTGTTGTAAGCACTAATTTCATTATCGTATGCATGGTTGTTTAGCTTATATTTCACTTTCCACATACCTCTTTGCTCCTGAGGATTCAGCGATGTGTCTATTTTGTGGTCCATCTGGGTCTTAATTGAAGGGGTATCATCCAGTTGATGGGTAGTGGAAGCTCTAAGGTCATGTGAACATGCAAGTGCTAGAGGCTCTGCTTTGAAGGCCAACTTGCTGTAAAGTTGACTTGTGTGTTTTCCATACCAGTCAAGATTACCATTAGAATTTAGGATGACATCTGCACTGACAATGAGTGGGTGAACAAGGGTTTGGAAAGTGCCTGTGATATGGAGAGATTCTGATTTGAGGCTCACTTCACCGTTAAGCCTTGCAGACAGTTGAGTTGCCTCCATGTCAGAAATATAATTTATATGAGCACCCAGTATGTTTCCATTAGTACTGCTCCTCGCACTCAGCTTCAAGTCAGAAAAGCTGATTTCATACCTATGCATAATCTTCTCTTCTCCAATGATTCCCTTTAGGTTACCAAACAGATCCATCTTGTAAGGTTGCAGTTTAAACTGCCCATTGTGAAGGATGTTTACATCCAGAAGTTTAAGATCATTGCTCATTATCACAACTCCAGTGAATGGCTTCAGGTCAACGTCAATGTTGTGCCTGTAGAAACTGCTTTTGCCTACAAAATTTTCAGTCTTGGACTGCAGCACTAAGGTTGTGAAAGTTAGGGACAGCGTGTTAGTGCTTTCTGTCTTCACATCCTGAACTGAACCCTTGGACAATACAGATAGACTTGTTCCAGAGTTGTCAATTCCACCTTTGATGACATTTTCAAAGGTCAGGAGGTTATTCTGAAGGTTTGTGCTGATATGGAAGGCCAGCCTGCCCAAGCTGATTATTAGGGAGCCGTTATTGGTGTGAAGACTTTTGTCAAAATTAACTGAGTTATCCATTTGCACTTCCAGGCCATTTTCACTGAGGGAACCAGAAATCAGTGAGAAAGCATGCAGACAAGCATGCAGTGTGTCAAATGCGTGAGATTCCACTGTGATGCTAACGGCCTCATCCGAGAGAGCAAGTTCAACTTGGTTACGGACTGTTACACTGAGGACCTTGGCGACAGCATTGGATTTTAGCGATAAATGGGTGTCGCTGAGGTTTAACTCTAACGTATGCTCCATAGCATCATTTGGCGTTCTTGTAGTGGATGTCACGGCCAGCCTGCCATTATTAAAGAGGAAGACAATCCTGTTTTCAGCTTGGAGGACATCTGAGGACATGGTCAGCGTAGACTCTGCTATTCCCTGATCTAATGAGGAATTCATCTCTCCAGAATATACATGGAAGATGTTACCATGGAAATAGCCAACCACTAAACTCCCTGATGTATTGCTCCTCTCAGTTATCTTATTGTAGTCTATCTTAGCCTCATAAGTGTGGTATACCAAAGTCTCCAGACCCAGTGGGCTTGAAACTTTCAGTGCGGAAATTTCTTGTAGGTAAAATATGTGAAAAATATATAAGCTATATGAAACGTTATAATTGATGTTGATAAGCTTATGGGTCAGAGAAAAGTCTGTAGTTGCCTTTGCCAGAGATGAATCGGAGCTAAGAACTGCACCACCTAAGTCAAGATGTAAACAGAAATGACAATTAAAAGATTAAATTCATAATATTACTACATAATGCAAATTTTTATGCAGTCTCGTTGTGACATTTAAATGATGGGTGATTTGTGGAATATTTAAGGCACGTACCTCCAACTGAGTAAGATAGGAGTTCAAGAGGACAATCAGCTGTCGCTGTGAACTTAGCGATATAACTTTCTTCTGTATCCTTGCCAACAGAGAGCGAGCCATCCCAGTTATAGAAGTTGCTGTTTACCACGGTAGAGAACTCAATAATATCATTTAGGGGCAGACTGAGTTCAAAACCATGAGGGATGTGGAAGACGGGGATTCTGACTTCTGTGGATGGGACCTCCAGGCCGATTTGAGGAATGGACAGGTGAGGGACAGTAATTTTTTCAGGTATGTTTAGATACTTGGAAGATATTCCACCAAAAGGCAAGGCAATGCCAACAATAAACCGGTCTTGGAACTTCCAACTAAATTTGCTCTTTCTGTGAGGGGAAAGAAACATATATTTCATAAATAGCAATTAATTATCATTAATTTAGTGGTTTATGGTTATATGAAATGATTATGAGATATTATGAAAACATTACATTATACATTCTTCATCTCAGTACCTTGAATGTGCAAATCATTTCATGCAAGTTAAATACTTACGATTTCAGGAATAATTTCTCAGGCAAAGAAGGCAAGGTAAATTCCGGAATATTCAGGAGCCCCGTGTGGGGAACATTGGGTGCTATCTTTCTTAGCCAGATCTGGACAGCCTGTAAAAGGAATTTAGGTCACTGAACATTATTGATCTAATTTAGTCTACATAAAACACACATACACAAATGCACATCTAGGCACACATTTCTATTCATATCTTTCTGGGGACCGTCCATTCATTTCTATGGATAAAACCCTAATCCCAATAATGACAACCTTAACCCCTACCCAGCCCTAACCTTAACCATAAGTAACCAAACAAAATACAAGACTTTTCACATTTTTAGTTTTTTTATTGCAGCCACACTTAATAGAGTTTCCCCTTGTGGGAAGTGAAAAGGTGGTCCCCACAGTGTCAAAATAAGAGTTTATTTTATGACATTGTAGGGACATTTGGTCCCACACAATGTAATGTGTATATATATATATATATATATATATATATAAAACCCACACACACACACACACACACATCCCCTTTTTACCTCGTAGGATTTTGATACTATGTGACGTAGTTTCATGTCAGTTTTAGCCACTTTCTGGTCCAAAATGTAATTGATGAACTTCTGATATACTTCAGTGTCGGGGAAGTAATCTTGTACTTTAGAGTCCATATCGGACACAAGTTCAACCTCGGCTATGCTACCATCTACCAATGAAACAAAATGGATACATCATTCCAACACATCACATGAAAATTGGCTTTTTGAAGATCTGAAAAAGCAACATTAACTGCCTTACAACACTTGCTTAGTTTGAACTAAAAAATATCTGAAAACTCATACATATATACAGTACTGGTGAAGTCTGGACACACCAACTGAAAATCATTTGTTTTCCAACAAGATAATGACCCTTGAGGGTATATAGTACATATTATTTAACAAAAAAATTGAGTGCTGCTACAGATGACCTGGTCCCCACAATCACCAGACTTAAACCCTGTAGAGCTGGTCGTGAATGACTTGGATGGAAGAGTAAGATCAAGGTAGCCAACATGTGCCAACTTAATGTGGACACTACTTCTGGACTGTTGGAGAAGCCTGCCAGGTGGCTATATTTGGAAGCTGGTTGAAAGAATGCCAGAAGTCTGCAATGTCGTCGTCGGAGCAAAAGGGTGCTATGTCGAAGAGATGGAAATTTGAGCAAAATTTCACATATTGCACAGTTCTGTTTGTGGTTGCAATATTTGATATGCATTATTTCAGACTTCAGACTCTTGACTGTTACTGTATGTACATATTTTCCAAGGCCTTTAACAATTTAGTATATGAAAGGAATGCATTAAGCAACAGGGAAAGAACCTCAGCACAGTGACTTATAAGTTTGTTTTGTAGAATTCCATCCATCTTCTATACTAACTTTTCCTATGCAGCGTTATGGGGCTCCAGAGCCTGTCGCAGAAGCTATGGACACAAGGCAGGAAATAACCCAGGACAGGGTGCTGACCCATTGCAGGGCACACACACTCTCCCTTCACACCTATGGACAAGTTGGCAGCTCTAGTTCACCATAACATGTTTTTGGACTAGGTGGGGGATGGGGGGAGGTCAGAGTGCCTGTTAGACATCCCACAATGACATGGAGACAACATGCAAACTCCACACACATGGAGCCAGGGCAGAGACTTGAACCCCTGGCCCTGATATATGAGGTAGCAGTGCTAACCATAATTCATATGCTGCCTTGCTTGTAAAACACGTTCCAACTAATTTGAAATTCTTACAGTATGCAGTACATGACTGCCAATACAGATAAAAGCAGAACCATATCCTTAAATTGATGTGAATAATACAAAAATGTACCGTATTTGAAGATGACTTGCTGTATAGAGGAAGTCTCTGACACTTTAATGGAACTGTTGATGTCCAGGATGATTTCGTCAGCATTCGTCATGGTGGCAGTGAGCACAGCCTCGGTCTTCAGAGCAGGGAAGATTAACTGGAGCTGCACCTGACCATCTTTCATTCCCTCAAGTCTGCAGCCATGAAAAGCAAAAGTCATCAAGACGCGTTGAAGACGTGTGCAAACTGAATGCTTGAAAAGCGGTGGATGACTGTGGACCTACTTTGTGCGGCCAATCAGAGACAGCTGAGGCACATTCTTGTTGACAATGTCAATGGTGATGCTGTGAACCCCCTTCTTTCTGGCATTGCTGTCAGTGAAACTTAACCTAATTCCAGCCTCTACATCATACTCAGGGATCTGGATGTCAGTAGATAGGACGTTCTTATTTCTGTTGTATTTCAGAGCAGCTGTGGCCTCAGATGGCTGAGTGCCTGGGACGAGATAAATTGACTTCAGCATTGTTCATTGTCTTAGTGTCTTAATCACCTCTCTGTATTAGATAACTCTCATACCCTCTGCCTTTAGAGTCATCTTCAGAGTGTCCACCTTCTGCCGTCCCTCTTTTCCCTCCTTTACAGTTTCATAGGAAATGGTGGCAGTATATTCAGTGATTTCACCAGTGGGATGAAGCTCCAGCGCAAACCTGGAAAAATGTGCATCTAAATTTTTAGAAGTTCTAAATCAACACTCATATGCATACATCTGAGACCCCAGCATTCCAAAAAGAGCTCTTACTTAGACTCTCCAGTGAGAGGGAAGTAGGGAACATCACTAGATGAACCAGTGTTAGCATACTGAAGTGTAGTGCAGTAATTTACACCAGAGAGTAACGGCTGGCACTCTGTAGATTCAGTTCTACCAGCAGCTGATGGAGATATTGTCAAAATCCCAGTAGAGGTCACTGACAACAGCTTGTTGCTGCAGTTAATAAAAGACATGGAGTTAACAATTCATTTATTCAGTTGACACAAACCAACACAGAGTGTTAGCGTATGGAAATAAATTCAAAAAGTCCATGCCTAATGGTGAATAGCTTGGTTGTGTCCTGAGGGACCGGGAAGGTCAGCTTGATTTGGTTGTTGGTCACAGAAAGTCGTGTGTTCAATTTACTCTCATGATACACTGTGGTGTGCATGTCAATGCTTGAGAGAATATACTCAGGAATGTGGACACCCATCTGAGTAATGAATTCCACTCCTACAGATGGCCTAAATGACAATTCATGCTGTTGGCAGAGAAGAACCTCAATCATTAACTTGATATTTATTTTATGAACTATCATCATTAAAATCAAATGGTGTCTGGGATATTTACCAGCCTGGGTGCCATACGTAGACCTCCTTTAGCTCCAGGTGCAAATGTAGCCGAAAGGGAGAACTTAAGTGGGAATCCAGCAACAGTCGGCAAAGAAAACTTGTTGTCCATGAAGATGTAGTGAGCAAAAATCTCATTGTCAGTGCCGGACATGAAAGACTTCAAAATCTAAGAGGGAAACAGAGAGAATTATGATTGACTATTTCATTTTCACTACTACAGCAATGAAATGAGTTTCAGAAGTTACAATATTTTCTGACATTTTACAATTAAAAGAAAAAAACTTGCAAGTACATTTTTGGGGAACATCCTAAGCATTTTGTCCACGAACATGTTTACAGATTGGGTGATGTCTTTTATCTCACTGGTCTTTATATATCCAAGTTCGGTTCCCATGATCCTAAGGTATGCCATGGCTTCAGGGGACTGCTGAGTCCTCAATTCGTGCAGCAGTTTGTCAAAGTTGCGCTCAATTTCACCGACAATGTTCTGGGGAACCTACAGAAATCAAATTGTAAAAAACAATATATGCAGCTTTCTGTATCCATCCATCCATCCATCCATCCATCCATCCATCCATCTTCCAACAGCTTATCTAGTACAGGCTCAGCTTCCAATTATGTTGATTAATTGACGATGGCCTTGTGAATAAGTGCAGCTCCATGTCTGGGATACCTGTCCCTTCGTTTTCCCGTTCTGGAGCGGCATCCAGCTTTTCAAAACTTCATTGACCTTTTCTGGCATTTTGTCTTCAGCCCAGTACATGGTTTTCAGGATAACGTCAGGAAAGAACCCATTTTGTCCAAACAAAGCATCAATGGTCGGTTCAAATCCTTTCCCCTCCATTCCAACCTTAAATTGTACAATAAGATTGTAAGTGTACATTATTAGATTTAATTAGATTATTAGATACACCTGTACATTGTCTAAATAAATGGCCTGACTGGGTTAGACCAATATGTTGAAGCTGTTTGTGTGTCTTTTTCACCTCAAACACGTCGAGGTGATATCCAAAAGCCTTTAAGGTTGTCTCCAGCATGACTTCCTTGGGCATGTAACCAGTGGAATCAAAGATTGTGTTTCCTTGCATGATACCCATTTTGTAGTTCTGTGAGAATTTTCTGAAGTCTTGGGCAATGGGCAAGTCATTGCCCTGTAAGGCATCTTTAATCATCTGTTTAATGCTGTATGGATGAGAGAGGAGGTAATGGTCACAAGTGGAATGAAAATCTGTGATTTTGGTTTTGATAAACACATATATTGTAGTTTTATATACATACTCTTCAGATGCAGGGTCTTGTGAAATCAAGATGTTGGACAAGTAGGAGGCTATAAAGCTCTTGGCCTGTGGATCCTGCTCTTTGGGCAAAGCCTTAATAATGGCGGCTACATGGGCAGGTTCCGGATTCTTCATAAGAATCAGATAGGCAGCCAGTCGCTTCTGCACGGGGCTTGCACCGTCCAATACCACCCTCAGGAAAATGCGCCGAACCTAGTGGGAAGACACACAATGTCCGTTATGTCATAAACATACACTTTCCTACAGTCTTTGATAATGAGCTATTTGCCATCAGATAATGTTTTAGGACACTTCAGAAGATTCAAATGGTTTGTGTTGTCTCGGATAGAGTGTGGTCTCGGATAGAGTGTGGTCTTTGGAGTGTTTAAATGTTCTATCTATACAAATCCAAAGAATGTTCAATAAAAGCATAATTTATTGAAATGGCCATGAAGGCAACAGATTCTGGTTACCTCCTCGTCGGCTGTCATTTTTCTGAAGGCCTGGATGGCAGCTTTTTGGACAGAAAGGGCTGCAGAGGGTTGACTTATACAGTTCAGGAGCACTTTTTTCAGGCCAGGACTGGCTGCCTCCATAGCTTCTCCCATGTTCCCCAAGACCTACAAAATCCAAACCAGCAGATGTTCAGGCTTTTAATGTGAAGAGTCCTTCGGGTATCCCAGAAGAGATGAGTAGAGAGAAAGAAAATGGCGATGGACACAAGGAGCAAAATCTACACACCCTAAGAGTCAGAAAAGTTTGGTCCTTGTCACCTGAGCAATCACTGCCCAGCTGGGAGGCCATGAATTCAGACACAGCAGTAATCTCAGGTGTGACTTTGGGTTCACTTTGGTAGAATCTGTTCGGTGAACATGGTGTGAAAACTTATGAGAATTATAAAGCTCTTCTGGTAGTAAAGTCTATTAATAAATAAAAGGAAATTAATCATTTTAAAAAGGCATAGAAATGTAATCAAGTATTTTTTAAAAACAGAAATCTGAAGACCAATGTGAACAATTCATTAACGTTGTTTGCATACCTCCTGACACTGTTGCTCAGACTGTACATGATGGCCTTGCTCTGTTTGTACTGTGCCATAGTAAGCATGTCCTGGATGTTAACGTTGGAAAGGAAACCCATGGAATAAACCACGGCATCAATCTCCAAGGATCTTCTGTCGAAGGTCCTGAGGATCTGCAGGATGGCGCTGGTGCACTCTGGGCTTCCACACTGAGCCAGCGCTTGCCAGGTCAGGAGGCTGGACACCTCAACCATCTCTGTAACAGCATGGCTGAGGGTTTCGTTCTGGAGTTGGCGGATCTCACTGACTAATTTGTGGAAGAGGCCAGCTCGCTTTTGCCCATCTTCGGTCTGGGATAGAGCATTAAGCTCCCTCATGCTAGCCAACATGGTGTCCTTTGTCTGTGTAGGAGCCTTGTCTGCAGTAGCTTCCATGTGCAAATCCTTCATGTTTGCCTCATCTGCACAAATAAATAGAAACCTTGAGACCTTAGTTAATTACAAATATCATAAAACATACAGCTCTGGAAAAAATTAAGAAACCATTCTATACTTTTTAAAAATCTGCATTTTTGAATCCTGGTTTAATCCCGGTTCTGCTGGCAGAAGGTTATACTGTGTGGCAGGTTGCTTCCAGGTGCAAAATTTCTTAGACAACAATACACAAGAAAAGGTGAAGCAGAGGCACTGACAATAACCAAAAAGCAGCCAGGCAAAGGGCAAAAGCGACTTCTTAGTGGCAGAGATGACCGTCAACTGGCTGTGCCTCATAAATCGGAGGATGACCTCAAGTGACTTTCAAAAAGAATGGGAAACATTAAGTTCAGGTGTGAAGTGCACTGCTAGGACAATTCATATCAGGCTCCTAGAAGCAGGACTGAAGTCCCATAAAGCAAGGAAGAAGCCCTTCATTAATGGGAAGCAGGGAAGTGCCAGGCTGGAGTTTGCAAAAAGATGTACATTTTACACAGGCGCATACCCATAAATTGAGAAATGAGCGAAACCGAAAATATTGCTGTGGTTTCTTAATTTTTTTTTCAGAGCTGTATATGAAATCAAGTTGTACCTTTATAATTAAGTGAGCATAAGTATTAATTTAGATTTCAGTGTATATCCCAGGGTGCTGTGAGGTCCATTGTACATTTACCTGCCATCACTTTACTAAGGATATTTACTAATGATAAATATGTTTTCAGTCATACTTCCTGGTCATACTTCCTGGTCATACTTCTGGGTCATACTTCCTGGTCATACTTCCTGGTCATACTTCCGGGTCATACTTCCTGGTCATACTTCCGGGTCATACTTCTGGGTCATACTTCCTGGTCATACTTCTGCTGCTTCCATGTTGTGTCACTGTGTTCTCGTTTCTTGTTCCACCCCCTTTATTGTAAAAGTCCCTAACTCCCCAAAAATCCCTCTTCCATCCTAACATCTCCATGTGACATGGATCTGTTCTCCAGCCTGACAGAAGTAAGTCTCAGCATCCGAACTAAGCAATGTGACAAGCCTGAACTATTGAAGACTACACTGGCGTGGCACTTACTGTGATCATAGGCTCTGTTGTTGCTCTTGCTTGAGTCCACCAGTCTCAAGGTCTGTGTCACTCGTGCAGAAATTCCATATAGTTGCCTGTGTCAGATAGGAAAAAGCAGCAAGAGAGGACGTCTCGGAAATGAGCGTTGAAAATAACCAAATGCACACCTTTAAAACAAAGCGCTGAGTGACTCAGGGTATGATGGCGAAGACCTACTGCTTGGAGAAAGGTAGGAAGATGTGCTTCTCCCAGCAAGTCCCTGTAGTCATGTGTTGCGTCTTGACATCAAATTGGTAGCTGCAGGTTTGAGTGCTGATGATCAGCTTGGAGAGCGGGAAGTCCTGCAGATGGAGAGAGAGATCAAGTCCATCAGAAGTCATTCAAATTTACAATGTTCTGGTAAGATTTTTTTTTTCATAACCTAGGCTTAAAATGTGCTCATTGATCTTTCTTCAGATGTCTCACCATGCCAGACATGAGTGCCAGGGGGCTTGTGAAGTCTTTCATCGGGTTGAAGTGGTCACATTTAGACAGGTCTCTAATGAAGGTGACATCGTTGGCAATATCCCCCCCGGAGCTGACAGTAATATCAGTCTCGCAGCGTCCATATAGGGTTTCCTAAAATGGATCATAAAACGTCACAGATCTGCAGTTGATATGCATTTTATGGCTAACCATTGCTGAATATAATGGCAAAATCGAAGTATCAGTAATAAGGGATGGCTATGTTACTATGAATGAAATCCTACCATGTATTTGCTACCCTCCTCCATCACAGGCACCAGCAAAGCAGAGATGATTCCTCTCTTTACATTTAGGATGGTGGGGGTTTCATCTGTTTCAGGGAACAACTTCACCTCACCATCATCCTGCACCATGAACTTCAGGGAATTCCTGGACAAAATGGGATATGCGTCCATTAAATCAAGTCAGAGGGTGTTTCTCAACATGCATACTTGTGTTCTTGTGAACCCGTTTTACGTCATCTCCCTTTGCCAAAGACCAGTTCCAATATTCATGAACAGAAGTACAGAAGACAGTAAAAATCCCCAGATGTCGTTCTTGCCCCGCCCCAAATATCAAGGATACATCGGTTGCATCCTCGCCAAACAACATCAATCCCATGATTCATTGCACCCCAAGTTAATTCTTGGAATGCTTAACAAGACCGGACTCTCGCCAGGACTACAAGTATGATCTTTGTGTTCTTGGTATTGAGAAACACCCAGAGTCTGAAAAGAGGTCCCAGCCATGAAAAGTGTGGGATCACAGGTCCTTCTCGTACTTCTCCATGGCTGCCTGGAAAGCCCCAGAGCCAGCAGCCGGCTGTGTGACAGGGACACTGTCCGGGTCGTTGGCAAATGTTTCAGACAGTTGGCACTGGGAGGTGCTCAGGATGAATCTGCAGGTCTGGGGAACTTCAATCACCACCTTCGGAAAGTCGACTACAAGTCAGTCGTGCGTTTGAGGCTTACAGCAAGTTGTGAAACGGACTGCCATCATGTTTACCTTACAGCTGAGTTTTGGTCCATTCGTGAGGGCCGAGGTGCCCGTCACACCATTCTCGGTTTCTGCTGTATACTTGTATTCATATTTTTTGAATGTCTTAAATGTGTTGGCCACTAAAATAATAATAAAAAATGATATTCATCATTCTAATCTAACAACATCATAATAACATCATTCAATGTCATGCATGAAATATATTTATTCCTCGCCTGTGGTAAATGCTATTTTGTTATTGGTCCAGAGATACCACTTCGATGTTGATTATTTTCGTGTAACCACAAAGGTAGTCCCGACAGCCTAAATACAGTTCTATATTAATGCGGTTTAATGTATTATTAAACATGTTAATATAAAAACCTGTGTGACTTTTTACTCATAAATAAGCAGTCATTCTTACAGCATAATTTTCCTTGGTTTTAAGAAGACAAGCGCCCATCTGTTGATGGTTTCTATGGTAACGTCATGGATCTGCTGCTTCCAATAAGTAGTCTGATCAGACATTCTATCCCTATAGGGACTATATTTTTAAGAGCACACTTGAGCATTATCAAATGCTAATTGCAATAATTTTGCTCTGAAAACAAATTAATTGTGAGTAGCTCATTCTACATGTCATTTTATTCCTTACATACATGGGCGTAAATTATGGGGTGGGGGGATGGTGTAACCCCCCCCACCCCATAATTATAACCAGCCAGTACACCCCCCTGGGTGGACCTCAAGCCCCCCCCCCCAGTGCTCAAGCCAAAGTTATGCCCTTGCTTACGTACATCAAAATCTAACACCTTCAAAGTTTAATCAACCGAAAATAACATGCTTATTTTCACCATACCTCAGTCTGTGATCCCTGCTTTTACAACAGCTGAAACTACAGTGCATAAAAATAATTTCAAACATAAGCGGGGACTCACACAGACATGATCCAGAACTGCTGAGGTCTTGCGATTCTAAAGAATGGATGAATTAAATAAAGAAATTAGCTCACCCTAATTACTTTAAACTGTTAGAAAGTTAGAATAGCTCAATTAGTATTACTACAGAACGCCGTCGACACAAACAACTAGTAACATACGACAAAAAACTCGTTCACTAAATGTTGCAACATCCATATACCAGGAAACAAATTTATTTTTGTAATATCCAAATCTTATGCAGCTTCACTTGATAAGTGTATAGAAGCAGATCCACAGTATACTTAGAGAGGTATACAATTTTTTAACTGTGATATCTACTCTAATTTATTTTAGTAATGCCTTTATAAGTGAATTATTTATATTATAATTATAAGTATAATTGTAAGTATAATTATTTAATTATTTATAATGCCTTTATAAGTTAATTATTATTTAAAAACGTTTTCAACTCAGCTATCACCGTGGAGCATGGGGACCAGAGGTGGTATTGGCTAATGTCCAGCTACTTACGGGACAAGGCAGTGGCGCTAAGGAGCAGAAGGAGCGACAGTTTTGTGCCCCCCATGACGGAATCCATGAGGCTCCTTTCACCCCCTCGGCGAGCTCTCATTCCATCCAGTCTGATCACTCGGCTCTGGAGCCTGTCTTTTATACCCAAACCTATGGGTCCACCAACTCTGGAAGTTGCTTAACTGAAACTCCAAAGTTCAGGCGGTTTGAGTTGCTTTCCTAAAAACAACGTAACCTCAGGCGGCGCCGGACACCATGGCTGCAGACCGAATCATCTTTATTGCAAGGCTATTTATGCAAGTTTTACTCTGCGAGTTTACTTCCCTCATTTAAAATGTACTTTAGTCTTTTATTTCAAATAATCCGTAGGTGCATCTGTACATCATTCTTTGAACGACAAAATAAAATGACATATATTTTAAAATATATTGCTTAACAATGATAAAATCTGCACAAGGTATTATGAAATAATATTGATGATTCAAAGATGTATATTTACTAAAACCTTGAATTTTCTCTCAGTCTTACCTCCTACACTCAAATAACGTGCAGTTAAGGGAACTGTCTTCGGTGTGTGGGCGTGTATTATTATGGTCGGACTGCACGGCACTGGACTGGCATCGCATCCAGAGTATCCCCTGGCCTCATGCCCTGTGTTTCCTGGGACAGGCTCCAGGATCAGCCTGACCCCATTTATTTTCATTGTATTTATTTTTAAACAAAAGGGGCATTTTGTGTTTTCAGCGCATGGGCACCTAAAATTCAACAGGACTGTAAACCTTTCTCAAGCTAAAGATGGCTGCTAGGTACCCTAACGTAATAATAATTATGATTAATGACCATTATAGTAGGATGGTGCAGCGGTTGGCGCTTTTGCCTCACATGTCTGTGGTTGGGGTTCCAGTTGTCGCCGTGTCTCCCGTGTGTGGAGTCTGCATGTTCCCCTCGTGTTATTATGAGTTTTTCCCACCAGGTTCTCTGGTTTCCCCCCACAGTCCAAAAACAGGCGAATTAGGGTTGCCGAACTGCCCGTAAATGTGACTGGCGTTGGTGCCCCATCCTGTATTATTCCCTGCCTTGTGCCCATACCCTCTGGGACAGGACCCTGAATAGGACAAGCAGGTATATAAAATGGATGTACCATTATAACTTATAATTGAATTAATTCAGTGGTTAATAATTTTAGGAGCTTAATAAAATTTTGACCGCAAAATAAACATGTGGTCCTTCTGACGTGGGCATTTCCCCCTCATTTTGTCTCTTGGCCTATCTACCGTCAAGTTACCTTACAGATAGCATATAAGATGGAGACCTTGGGGTTAACCTCACTTAAACTCGCACAAAAAAGAACACCAGAGAGCCAGTCAGTCGACGGGTTTGGGATCTAGAATCAATGACTTCTTAAAATTTCGGTCCAGTTCCCTTTTTGATTAGCCATGACCTTTGCATGTTCTGTATATTTTTACCATTTATCGAGATGCATGATTCCCTGAATGCGTATACAGAACTAAAAATTAGGTCATGGATGAAGATGATCAAAGTAAGTAAATTCAGGTAATAAGAGTGATAAAAAGTCACTATAAATGCGCTTTTATTATGATTTTGTAAACAGTTACCTGTGACTTAGCAGCTTTAGTAACTTGTTTAAATTCTGTTGTGTTTCGTTAATTTAAATATTTGATTGATTTATTTTTACACGGTATATTGTGAAACCAGAATTCAAAATGGTTTGCTCAGCATAGAAAGGTAACTTTGTGCTGTCTGTGTCCACATAGAAACAAATGAACAGAAGCTAATAGTAGGACTGGCGGCTGCACCTGAGAGAGCCCCGGTTCAGGGTACAGCGGCGATCAATGGGCGGTCACTGCAGGCGATCAATGGGCAGTCACTGCAGGCGATCACTGCAGGCGGTCACTGCAGGCGTTCACTGCAGGCGGTCATTCATCTCCAAATGTTTGACTCTTAAAAAAAAAGTCAGGTTTTTACAGTTATCCCATGAGTGTTACCCTAAATCAGCAATAATGATCTCCTACAGTGTTTCCCAATCCGCTCCTCGGGGACCCACCGACTGTTTTTTGCATGTCAAAATATGCAAAACAAAAATGTAATGACAACAAACGGACATCTAAGAAGCCTCTCCCACATATCATGAACACTAAAAGATGGTACGATTATGTCTTGACTCTCAGGGATGCCCTGTCCAAATGAACCACATGAACTCTACTATGGGTTCCTTGCAATAAACCGCACTTCCAGTGTGGCAATAGCCCCTTGACACCTGAGCTCCTCATGAAGATTGTAAAGTCCACTGTGTTATCTGTGCGTGATAACAAAAATGGGTAAATGAGAACTGAAAGTCCGTTACCTAACTGGCGGAAAAGAAAAGCAAAGTTGTTACATGGAATATGGGTAACGCTTTACATTGACTGCACCTTCATGATGTATTCATAATGCATTCATAGAGCATTCAGTGCACCTTCATAATGCATTCATAGAACATTCATAAGCAGCATGTAAGTACACCTTAACATCCTAACATACCTTGATAGCTTTAATATACATTGATAAGAAACATTATATGATTATATTATTATAATATTTGTTATTATCATTTAATGTTTGTTATTAATGTGTATTAAAGCTGTTAAGGTATGTTAGGATGTTATAGTTACAAAGTTATAGTTATTGTTATTGTCTGCAACAATGTCGCAAATTTATTGGTTTCATAACAAAAGTTAATTGACAAGCAATGCTTAACATGTCTGCACATATCTTCTGCTCAGACACTTTGTTTTTATTACTGTGTCATAATTTTTTTGACTGACTCATTCAGTTCTGATCTTACCATTTTGCTATTAATTGCAAGTGTAGTCTTTGGGTCCCAAACAGATACTAAACACATGTTTTGTGTTACTGCAAAAGTTAAAAAGCACCCAATGAGACTGCTTGCCAATAAAATTTGTAACTCAGGACAGCTCTTTAATAACTACAATTTGGGTTTCAATTTATTGCTATTTGAAATGAGTGTTTTACATAAAGCTGCTGGTTGCTGGTGATATATATTTTTGTAAACAAATGGAAAAAGTAATGATTTTTGTTTTAAAACCAATAAATTTGCAATATTTCTACTGAATTGAGGACGCTTCCCCAGTCTTTCTGTGAGTGATGTACGAGTAGGGAGCAGAGAGCAGGGTGAGAGAGTGTCCCCGAGCCATCTGTGGTTAGGGGCCGTGTTGAAAGGTCCAATGATGACATCACTCCAGCAGCCATGAGATATGAACCGGTGCCTTTCCAATTGTGGGCACAGAGTTCTAACCTACAGAGCCAGACGCTACAGAAGAATGTATAAAAACACACATTCACACACACACTAAAGCAACAGATACAAGTTTGGATGCACTGAACAACAGTAGTGCACCCATCAGGATCCAGACACTTAAAGTGGACCATGTACAATCTCTGCTCACTTATAAATAACTTCACTTTTGCCCTGTGTGGGGTCCCAACTTCATCAGCTAGCACCCCGGCCCGACCTACCAGTGGGTAACGTGATGCGACAGAGGAAATTCGATAAGTCAAAATGAATCAGGTCCTCCACCCAGCCACCCGGTAAATGCTGTAATACAAAAACATGTCATGGTGAGACAGTCATCCACAGACCCAGAGGCCTGCAGTGGAGGGTGTACATCTGTGTTACCAGCCTCGGGACTGTTTAATTCATCAAGCTCTGCACGTGGCAGATATGTAGGTGTAACGTTAGCCGTGCCGGTGTGGGCCGATCATCTTCTGCGATTATTGTGTAATGACATTGCTCTGCTCAGGAGAAAAAGGAGCACAGTTTAACGGCGGATAGCTTTCCTTGTCACTCTCCATCTCGGACTGACTTTTTCCCGAATAAATCTGCAGCGAGAACAGATCCCACATCCGTCTGTGAATCTGAGTCACAGGTCACTGATCTCTGTCACGGCTTCCACTTGTGAAGTAAGACATGAAAAGCACTTTTCCTTCAAAATACCACTGAAGACAGCAGAGTGACGGTCCCTTCAATATTCAGCCATTACAGGGACATTTTTCTTTATTCATCCATTTTTGGTGAGCACAGTACTGGGTCCCAAGCCTGGGCCTTGTCCCAGGAAGGCATCATCCACGTTTTTTACTGGTCTACCTTGGTAGTTTCCTTAGAGCAATTTTATACACTTGATACTGTGATCTTTCGAAGCACTTTGCCTTTATACGGCTCTGTGATTGACTAGACTACTACTACATTTTCATGTATGTATCCAATTTAATATTTACATTTTAAATAAACATTTTAAATAGTGCCAGTACACCTATATACGTAAAAGATTAGCAACACATTTGTTTCAACAAATGTGCTTATCACTGCTTTGCATTAGATAAAATGTTCCTGACAATGAATCAACTTCATTGGCCAAGTCTCATGTATGTCTTCCATATTCACAGTATAAAGCAGACAGTATATTTGTGTGAATACAACTTATTCTTTTTGTAACCTTTATAAATGGAGTGAAATGTATCAAGTGAGTAATTTTATCCAAACCGTCCTGGTCTTCCCACTAGGTGGCCAGCAAATCCTCAACAACAGCCACTACTGTGCTGCGTTGTGATTGGACGAAAGCTGTGGGGGCTGGAAAACAGACCACAGGGCCACCAATCAAGTGTCCATCTCACGGATCAATAGCTACAAACTTTGTACTATTTTCTGATGTTTATCTTTCCTATTACACGACTGGAGCTGAACACACAAGCCACCACTGAAGCCTGTCTGGGAAGTGAGGGGGGGGGGGGGGCTAGTCCGGGGGCTGCGCTTTATCTCTCGTCCCACAGCACCATAGTTAGTGTAAATTATGTCTTCCTCCTGTCCTTGGGACAATCTGACACCACAGCTTGAACGAAAAGCACAGTCCCTACAACGTTTTTCCAATACACACCTCTGCTTCATCTGTATGTCAATGACAAAACAAAGAGAAAAAAAATCAGCAATCGCATTATTGCCATCACATTTTCCATTGATGTTATAGTAACGTTTGATATCAGCTAGCACAGGATTAGCTGATAGCCCCTATGTTATAAATGTAGCATATATGGCTTCATACTAGGCCAGACAGAATCACCGAGACCTGTTGGCCTTCTTGGATTCTCTCATGGATTTTTGGCAAGACGGGAAGAACATGGGAGCCGTGCTTAGATAAATATTAATCTGTCGACAGTGAATAAACAAAAATAGTCACTAGAAACATGGTGTACATTTAAGTGAGTTATGTGTGATCCTCTGTCAAAAAAGTTCTCTTTGAAAAATAATTGTTACCTGATAGTAGCTATTGTTCTGTCACATAGGTATTTGCAAATTAACCATGGATTGTAAAACTGCGGTCTAAATAAAGAGATATTTTAATCTTGAGAACGTCCAGCTTTGAACTTTATGAAGGATTATAAAATCTTTAACAATCTCTCCTATTGTTGTCAGATTTTCGTTTTAAACCCAAACTAGAACGCCCACAAAATATTTGGTTTATGCTGACAAATTTATAAACGATTTGCGAAAAGTTGGCTGGCCTTATATGCCCCCTAGTGGATGTTCTTGTTAATTACAGATGCAGTCCTTCAGCAGTGCTGTACGGCCTGACTCGGAAAACGTCGTCAATGTCAAAATCGCTGTATGAACTGTGCAGTGACGTGGCCAGAAATGTAAAAATGGGTGGATTTTCCTGAAATATGATGGGCCGCTATTTTCTACTGTCAGATTTCCCTGAGAATAGTTATTAACTCTGTCTATTACAGCTATTATTATTTTATTTGCACACGCATTTATATGTATGTAACCGTTTTATTATCTTGTAGATAATCTGTGTGCTTTGCAAACTACCCCAACGATTTTGATGTAGCTGATTTTAAGTTTACAGTGGAATGATACAGATTTGCCGTAAGATTTCTTGTGTGAGTGTGATAGTCTGAAAGTGTGAGTGTCACGCTAGATGCGTGAGAGCTGGCCACCCTGTTCCAGTCTCCATACCCCTCCATTACAAACATTTGCTCAAACATTGTATCAATAAAATGACGACGCATCTTTAGATATAGCGTACTCCAAGAATGTAAACTCGGTGCACCACTTTGCCCAGAATCATCCGCACTTGCCTGTCTTGGTGGTCTTGAGAAACTATAAATGTGGGCCGAGTAGCCGGTTTCTATAGAGCAGACAGGTCTGGTGGGGGCATACCGTGTATGTTCTCACAGAAAACAGGCTGAGGGAGGGCTAGAAGAGGTGGTGGGTCAGGACACCTGGTGGTCATCAGATGGCGTGTGCAGGCCTGCCATTTTCTTCTCTGTTTTCCTCTATTTGCTGTTTATTAATTTTTTTAAAGTTAATCTAGACTCAAGCCTCAAGACAAGAATGTTTATTATCAGCCCAGCCCGGACACAGAGGGCTGAAATTGCACTTCTCTTTGATATTGATTTCTTTTATCTAAAGAAATGTAGCTACGAGCGATCCAAAAAGATGTTTAAAAAATGTATCCTTTAGTAAAAGCAAAACTTTATGTTGGGCCAAATGCGATAATTTTTGGTAAACAGCACAGTGGAGAGCAGTGGCTCGGTGGGTAGCACTATTACATCATACCAGTGGTATACAGAGTCCCTGGAGCAGCTGGGGATGAAGGTCTTGTTCAAGGGCCAGTAGTGATATCAATTTGGCAGGCACGGGATTTGAACTAGAGACCTTCAACTGACAGACACAACCGGCAGACATCACCATGAAATTAGGCAACTTTTACAAAAGTATACAAATTTCATCTTAAGGGTGAAAAGAGAATATTTGCATTGGGTATATAAATTTCTCTTTCTGTGATTACTCTATTTTGACATTGTGGGGACTATTTCTTCAGTTTTATAAAAATCTGTCAGTGCAGTTAAAAACTAAAAATGTCAGATGTCTTGCATTTTATTTGGTTACTTATGGTTAAGGTTAGGGCTGGGGAGGGGTCATTAGCACAGAAATGAATGACGGTCCCCACAAAGATACGAATCCAAACATGAGTGTGTATGTGTGTATGCGTGTGACTGTGCCCTGTGATGGACTGGCATCCTGCCAGGATCTTACCCGGCTTTGTGCCCTGTGCTGCATGGTTTAGGAGGTAATCCTAACCAGTATGTGCAGCTAGATGAAATCATCCTAGATCTCCGAGAGTGAACAATGCAATTTTCTTCAAAAATAGGCTAATTCTGCTTCATATAACTATTAAAGCATGAATCATTTATGGTTAATATACGTACAGTCAGTGGTCACTTTTTAACGTACACCGAGCTAACAAACACCTAGCTAACGTACACCTAGCTAATGTACACCTAGCTAGAACTGGCCCACTTTTGGCTTCGAAATGCTTCTAGTATTGGCAAGCTGTGCATGCAGAAATGCCTCTTTGCACACAGCTATTGTACTGAGCTGTGAGTTTTGCACAGCCTGATTCGTGGCCGCAAATTAAGTAGGGTTGGGGGCTGTAACCCCCTCAATAATCAGAACCGGCCAATAACAACCCCCCCCCCCCCACAAAAAAATAAAAAATTATATTGTTGGAGCCCCAGTGTTCGATCCAATGTTACGCCCTTAGACTAATGGCTTTAGCAGACTTGGCCATTTTCCTCTTGCGTCTATCGTTAACACGTATATGCATTTTTGCTGTTTATTACACAAAATAACCAAAATTGCTGTATGTATTCAGTTGCAGTGACATGGCTCGCTGTATTAAGGAAAGTACAAAAGTACTTATTTAACGATACATCAGGCCTACCAATTAGCACTGTAAATGTATTGTGATACAATATTTTGTAATATATTTAACAGTATCATTTCGCACATATACATAACGTGCCTGTCTCGGAGGCCAAGATAACAGTTTCTTCATTTACAATACGTTTTTCACAAGTTGGTAACGCTAAAAATCAGAGAAGGACTTTGTGGATTTATGTTTTATATACACCAGTGGCCAAAATTGTGGAAACACCTAGCATTTTTTTTTTTGCCATTACTTTATTAAATTACTACACGAATATTGGCGGTAATATTTATAAACAATCAAAGAATGTTTACAAATGTCACGCATTGGACGACTAAATAATAAGTAACTGGAGCAACAGTTTAATAAAGTTCTGTAGTCTCTGAAAATCGGAAGCGTTTCCACATTTTTGGCCACTGGTGTATGTTTGATATTAAATAAGACTGGATCCACATAAAAAAAGAGGCATTGCATTGCTTTTGAAGGGATTCAGTACATACGCCTACATGTTGAGAGGTGCACTCGATCATACTGTACTCAGACAGAGCTGCAGTATCTGGCTGTTTTGTTTCTCTTTGCCTTTCCGTTACTTAGGCTGCTTCCTGGCTGCGTGCATCTGGCCGCATTTATGAACGGGAGTCGTCTTTCAGTAGGACTGCAGGAGATTGCCGAGCTGGAGCTGGGTACATCTAAGCCTGAAAAACAGAAGGATTAGCTCAGAAATATTAATTATAAATCAGAAAGGTCAGGGAAAGACAGGAAAAGGAGTAATTTTGACTGATCGGCGAAACGACACGTCGGAGCACCGAGGACAAAACGTGTTATGTAAGTTACTTTGCAGTAGTAGCATGCGTGTGATGTACTCCTCTTTATTCATTGAACGCTTTTGTAAATTTTTCCGTGATTATATGGTTTTCTATACGCGTATTACATTATATTCCGTTTCCCATTATCCGATATCGCGTCTAAACGAAACACTGATTTTTCACTGTAAATACTTAAAATCCTTTCGGACTTCTCGTGACGCCGAAGCGACTTTCCTCACACTATGTAGCGGCCGTGGTGTCAGACGGAAAGTATCACACACGGGTTTGACTTTTTTAGCATATAATGAAAAGCAGCAGAGGTATCGAATATGATATGAATTGCAGAACCACTGTTCGCAAGCCTTCCCGATGCTTTCTCATTTTCTTGATTTTAATTTTCTCATTTTGTCATTTATTTTAGGAAAACAAAATTTAATGGACATCAGTTCGATGAACGTGACAGACATGCGTTTAAAAATGAAAGAAAATTTCAACCCCAAACCAACGCATTAATGCGTTAAGTTACCTTGCATTATAATATAATTGAATGAAAAAGAAAACATAATTTTTACATTTTTTCCTCCTGTAAACAAGAATTTATTGTACAACAAGGAAGGATGGGTATTCTGAAACAGATTAGACAACAACCGTTTCGTCAAAGTTGCACCAACCCAATTCAGGCACATCTACGTTGCCCAGTCGCAGCGCTCTGTATTTATCCTAAGTCTGGGTCCATTTCACTTTCTTAAATGTATGTTTGCTCCGAAAATTAATGTTAGTAACAAAATAGCTTAATGGACAGAAATATGAAACAAAAGCAAGTCTCGAAAACTTAAGATAAATCTACTTTGTTGCAGAGTTTAGTGAGGAAAAATGATGTACTGTTCACGCCACTTTTCGCAACCGCAGATGCTGATAAATGTTTCTAAAAGTGTTTCAGCTGTTCCCACATGGAATGGTGTGGATGTGTCGTGTGAAAAAGTGTGCTTTGTGGCGGGGGGGGGACGGGACTGAAAAGACTTGTGTTCCTGTGTATGGTTTATTTAAAGTCCTCACTTGGAATTAACTAACAAGGTGGGAAAGTGTGACAATAATAATAATAATAATAATAATAATAATGTAGTGCGCTGGTGTCCCATCCTGGGTTATTCCATGCTGTGTGCCCATTGTTTCCGGGGTAGGCTGTCCTGCATAAGACAAGCTGTAGATGAATGAATGAATGAATGAATAAATGAAGGAAGGAAGGATGAAGGGAATGATAATAACAATAATAATAATTTTATCTAGTGCTTGGAATCTGCAAAGAGGTCATAAGAAGAGAAGGAAAGAATACATAGTAGCCAACCTAAACCGGAGACTGACAGAAGAAGTTAAACGAGTGACAAGAAAGAGGACAAGAGAGTATAAGGTACAGCTGTGCATCATGGGTAAGCAGAATAGTAAGCTGCGTCCAGAGGTTCTCAGCGACCTGCGTGAGAACACCAAGTTCACAGACCGTGAGCTTCAAGAGTGGTACAAGGGCTTTCTGAAGGACTGTCCGACGGGCCACCTGACTATGGAAGAGTTCAAAAAGATCTACGCCAACTTCTTCCCATACGGAGATGCGTCCAAGTTTGCCGAGCACGTCTTCCGTACATTTGACACCAATCGTGATGCCACCATAGACTTCCGGGAGTTCATCATTGCCTTGAGCGTCACATCACGCGGTGAACTGGAGCAGAAGCTGAAATGGGCCTTCTCTATGTATGACCTGGATGGGAATGGGTACATCAGCCGGGCAGAGATGCTGGAGATCGTGCGGGTGAGTTGCTGCCACGTCTTCCACAGGATCTATAACGCAGCTATCGGTGGATGGCTTAAAAGTGGAATTAAATAAGAGCTCTGAACTGCTCCCAGTGCAAATATGAATTTTGAAATATGTGGTGTTGGTGTGACATTCAATTCTCAAAGTGTTTTTTTTTCAGGTAAGTTTCTGGATCTTAAAGCTAATCTCAGATGCATTGTTTCCTATTCCGGTCCTCAGGGACCCATAGCCGGTCCATGTTTTTGCTCTCTCCCACCTCTCTGCCAGACAGTCCACATTTTTGCTACTGGGAGCTGGGAGGGAGCAAAACCGCGGACCGGCTGTGGGACCCCGAGGACCGGATTGGGAAACTGCTCTAATGTAAAACCTGACACTTTATGATGAAGCTAATTGCAGTTTACGGTCTGGTTATTCCGTCTTCCCAGGATCCCTGATCAGGTCGAGCACGTTTAATTTCCACTTGCCGTGTGTTTGCACAAACACAAACGCAGAACACGTTAGTCTTTTGTGGTTGTGTCCTAATGGCAACCGCCACTCGCCCCCCAAAAATAATCCGAAACCACACTCAGTCACTCAGCCGTGATAACATCTTTACAGCTCAAGATAAGCAGCCTTCGCTCTATTTGATCTCCATTGAAAGATTGCTCAGTGTCAACACTGATACAGCCGGAGGTCTTGTGATCTGGGTTTACCAGAATAAACAGCATGACTGATTGTTCCGTTCCGTTCCGCTCGACGTTCCCTTTAAAATAGCCCTCCTGTTTCTCCACAGAAGCTGTGAAGCTACGTTTGCATATGAAGGCCATGTACATTTATGAAAGTTGAAAGTAAATGTTTGTAGATGTAGGTGTGGGGGTTGGGTTGCTATGATGCAGAAGTTCTAGAGGTGGCCTGGCGGACAACACGTTTCATAGTGGTTAAAGACATTGACGTGACCTAATTACTTGATTAGCAGTTGGACCAGTCGGTTGTAGTTGCAATGGAAAACTAAAATACTTTCACCTTAATTCCTCCAACAGAAATACCCCGATGTCTAAAGAGATTACATTTATTCCATTTATTACGTAAATGAGTTTGCTAATCAACAAAATGTAAACCTAACTGTGATGCAGATGAACTTGCTGTTTTGGTGAGGTGTGAAGTCAGAAAAATAATAATACAGTATATAATAATAATTACTAAACTGTACCTCGAGCTGACGAACCACTGAAGCTGCGCAATGTTATAACAAGCGTCATAATGTAGTGAGCGCGATCGTTATTACGAAACATTGTATTTAACCCAGTGACGTAATTTAATGTAATAGGCCTTATGGCAGTCTGTTCGTATGCGCGAGTTGTTCGTAAGTTGGACTTTCTTAATCCGGGGACTGCCTGTATGTAGTTTTTGTCTAGGTGTAGCATCTTTAGTGAAATATGAATTGTTTGCAAGATGTTGTGACTCCTCTCATTCACAGTATAATTGAACTTTCTCTTCTCTGCCTTCTCCTAGGCCATCTACAAGATGGTGTCCTCTGTGATAAAGATGCCCGACGATGAATCAACACCAGAGAAGCGGACCAACAAGATTTTCATGCAGATGGACACAAATAAGGACGGTAAATGCTGCTCTAGAAATTAACATTGACACTTTCAGTGTATGGTTTTTGTAAAACGTTCATAAGCTGTGCATTATTAATGTGCTTGTACTGCTGATGAAAGCTTTATGTTTACAGCTTTTGGATCCTCAATAGAGAAAACGACAACTGCTGATCGGTCTGTGAATGAAAAAGGCGTGTTACCAAATTGACTAGGCACAGCTAACATGACAGCAGGAGAGCTGGAACAGGGAAGGGAATCACAATAAATGGGGAAAGTGACCCTGAGGGTCGTCAGGACACACAGGATCAAGACAGAGATGGGTCTCTCAGAACGCTAAAAAATCAAAAAGACTGGAGAACAAACACTGACATTTGAGCAGGGAAAAAATAACCAAAATATTTCTTGGTGTTTTGTGGGAGGGGAAAACTTACTTATGTTTTGGGAACAGCCAGGGCCTGTATCACAAAGCTGGAGTTTTGGGTTAGCAAGATAACTTACCCAGCTAAACAGGAAAACTGGCTTTATGATACAGGCCCCCTGTAATTGGTTACCAGTGGGGAAACACCCCCACATTACGCACATAGTGAACCAGGAGCAGGTGGATTAAATTAACCTTGCAATTTCACCTGACTCTCCCCTCTGTCGCATGTCAGCCGGGTCTTTTTCATTCTCACAGAGGCATCCAGTAGGAGTGGGTGATGTGACCTAAAATTATTATCACGGTACTTTTCACTTTTTGGACGGTAACAGTATTATATTATGGTATTACTCTTTTCCAGGTTTTGTCCCTTAATGGAAATCAACAAAATATATTTTATATTAAGTACACTTTAATCGTTATTACAGTAGGGTATGGGCAGTCTTGTTTTGAAAAGATATGAAAAGTGACAAGTAATGTTTTTTTCACGTTCATTTTATAACAAAACAAAGGGAGTGACAAGCCGCTTCAGCCGAAAACAGTGCATTTTACTTTTCATTTCAAATAAAATGCAGTCTCGCCAACTTTGGCAATTGGAGACAAGTCTGCACACACATATACATGTATGTAACAGTTTTATTACCTTTTAAATGGTTGGTAGGGTTTGCAAACTACCCCAACATGTTTGATGTTGCTACTTTTAGATTTATAATGGAATAATATAGATTTGCCGTAAGATTTCCTGCTTGAGCATGAGAATCATGCCAGATGCGTGAGAGTTGGCAACCCTGGGAACGTCCGTTTTTTTAATTGTTTCACCTGAGTTGATTTGAACATAAAAAATAACATTACTTTATACAGTTGTTAAAAAACGTAAACTTTGACGAAAATGAAATCACCAATAAACTGCATCCATATATCCAACATTTTATAAAACACACAGTGCATTTGAAAACTTTTCAGCTTTACAATTTCAGGAGAGCGCAGCCGCTGTATTAGGAACATTACGGCTTTTTGGTTGAGAGTGTTAGATTCGCTGCTGTTATTAACAGTAATGGCCCTTTAGCGCGAACAAAAGGCCGATGTATGTCTTGCTTAGAGGTTAAAGGAGTTTGACGTTCATTGGTGTGGGAAATGGGTGATTCTACTGTGAACTGGGCAGCTGTACTTTTTCCCACGCACCTTGCATTCTGTGTGCATGTGTATATATATATATATATATATATATATATATATATGTGTGTGTGTGTGTGTGTTTGCGTGTGTGCGTGTGTAAATGTCAGGTAGTGTCAGGTAAACATAAAGATATGTTTACCTGACGTGTGTGCACGTATGTGTGTAACCAGGTTATTTTGTTTGATGTGTATAATTACACAAACTCTTTGAATTTTTGAATCTCTTTTTTAATCTGTCAATTTCCTATCAAGGCACGACATCAGAGTATGTGTACTAGAAAATTCAATGCAGATAAACCGGCTACATATGTCTTATAAGACAAGTATTCAGATTACAACTGAAGCTTTGAACAACATAAAATGCTTTATTTTTTATAAATAGGCTGCTGACTTCTGGCACAATGCAAATCCGTATTGTGGTGCTTAGTCACACCGGTAATGACTATGGTACCGGTGTACCGCCTACCTCTAATCTCCAGGTCTGTCACGTGTTTTAAACTACTTTAAAATTATGTTGTCATAAAGATCCAATACCCTATATTGTATGCCATAATAATTTAGCATTTATGCGCCAGTTTTAGCTGTCAGTCTGCTGACTTTTCTGTATGATGTAGACATGCCATATCTTCCTGCATCCCTCCGTATCTTTTAGCATTAAATGATGTTGATCTCCATTACAGGACGACTGTCCCTGGATGAATTCATCAGAGGAGCTAAGAGTGATCCCGCCATAGTCTGCCTGCTACAAAATGATCTCAGCAGCGGACGGCAGGTCTAAAGGCAGAGGAGGAAGCAGACAGACCCACGGATCTGCTTCATTTCCCCATCCAAGCACCCTCTCTTATTGTCTGATTTATAGGAATTTCCACTGACAGACTATTTGCGTTCCCAGTCATTCTCTCTGGTTTTCTTTAGTATCAGAAAAGGCCATTGTGGTGGAATTTAATCTTAATTTACCCAATTATCTCCTAAGCAACATTCAGCAGAGGTTACAATTTCCTGTGTTCTCCCTGTGATTTGAACCCATGGCTATTGCATTGTTATCACAGTGCTTTGCTTGTTGAGCGACAGGAGCAGAAAATTCCAGTTACTATCCTCCTAACTTTTGATTGATATGTTACAAAATACGCTTTTCATGAAAATTCAAAACGGTGCGATAATCTCAAGAGATTTTTACATACATATTCTTGTTTTTTAATGCTTTTATAAACTTTTTAAAAATGCATTGTCAAGCCAAACAATTGTTAATTCATTTGACTTTTTAAATGCTGTACCGATAGCATTATATTCCTATACGTTTTAGCCTGTTTAAGTCTGATGTGCCCCATTAAAATGAGCACCCTCTCTGGAATTATCCATCAACTGCAACTCTGACTGTTGATTAAGTGTAAAATGAATTGACAAATAGTGATACTGTTTCCCTTGCTGTTGCTATGGTGACACAAGGAAGGCATGTCAGTTTCTTCATTCTCTCAGTCGGCTTTGTTTTTAATCAAAGTATTAGCCCTAGCTCAGTCTCTGCCTGATCCCAGCTGGCTTCCTCGGCCCATTTTACATTCCGCGCTGATCCTCAGCACCTGGCCTGCGCAATCACAACGTGAAATCTTGGAGTAGCAGATGATTTTACGAACGTCTGGGCCTCAGCCTGCGCTTAACTTCGTCGTTCTCCTGATGGTTATAAAGGGAGAAGGCTGAACTTGCGGTTTTGGAGGGAAAAACAGAACGTGGACTTTTCAAGGCTAGATGAGCAGACCGTTAGCCTGAAAGGATCGCCTGCATTATTTATGTGATGCTGAATAAAAATGCATTTGTTTCAGCTCAGCGTTACGAAGTCGGACGAGTGTTTACTGCCGGCACAAGGTCACAATTAAAAATGAAACTAAAGCACCTGGGTGTTTTGTGCTCAGTATTGTGGCTAAAATTACAACCACAAAGCGCAGTGCAAATACACTGTAGATGCTGGGAAGCTGGCAACTGGCAACCTCGAGCTGCTGCTGCGAATAGTGACGTTCATTATAAATATATTTTACATTTACAGAAGTCTCAGTTGAATATCACACTGGACTGGAATAACATGAGGCACAGATAGTGTTTCTTGTGCTGGGAAACTCTGCTCCTCACTCTCATGTAAAAGTCAGGGTGTGGCTCACATTCAAGACACAGAAACAGAAAACCCCAAATATTTAACAGCATGGTCAGGTCCCTTTCCTTTCCATGAATGCTGCCAACACATCTGCCTGATCTCAGGCAGCTGTGTAACATATAATTACTTCTCTTATTTAATGGTAATCCAAGATTTTCAGAATACATTTTTAGAGCTTTGTTTTACACAAAGTACAAATAAACAGTCACCATGAATAGGATAAAATGGCTCCAGATACCGCTACACAAAATATCATTGATCTTTCCATCTCACTTGTGCTTACTAACAGGGATAAACATTGTAAATATACTCTACTTTGATCCTCCTCGGTCGTTTTCTTTACTACCTTCTGGAAATAGATGCCTGAATTCTGCGATTTCCGAGCCAGCATGCTTAATGTCAATCAACAGACATGTCCTGTCTTCATTTGGCAGTTAATAAGTATAACTTGAACCCATGAGATCAATGGGAGGAAATGACCCCCCCCCCCCCATTCTATTTGTCACATGCACAGCTGAACGTGCACAACTTGCAGTGGGATGGAAATCACTCCTGAGTCTGCAAATAGAGAGTACAGGTAAATAACGGTTACATTAAATAACTTATAGTCAGGCAACAAACAAATACGATGGTGGCACCATAAGATTATATCAGAGTTGACAAATTCCTATCGCCTAGTGATATCATAGCCAATGTAACATTATATCACATTGTTCCTTGCCTTTCACCCGCCCTTGGGATAGGCTACGGACCCCTGTTACCCCGAATAGGATAAGCGGTAACAGAAGATGTATGGATGGATAATAAACGACTATGCTACTGGTTTACGCATTTACTATAATGTACTTTTTATCATTTTAGGCTATAGAATATAGCCTCGGTGTGTAGTAGCCTATACCATCTATGTTTGTGTAACTATACTCTACGATGTTCGCACAACACTGAAATCCCCTAACGACACATTTCTCAGAACGTATCCCCGTCGCAAAGCGAAGTATGACTAAATTAAGAGCGAAGACTGTAATAAAAATAAAATAAATAAAAATAAATATAAATAAAAAACTATGCATAAAAATACTATCCAGAAGACAGTGTCCCCGTATCTGAGATGGCTGCTCTGTCTTAATAAATAACATAGTTCATCTGGAGTTTTGGGAAACAAAGCAGCCTCTGTTCATTTGTCACCTTAAAGGTCTGAGTACAACATTGTCCGGCAAACTATTTGTGGATTTGCTTTATTGTCCAATATCGGAAATGTCGTGTGTCCGTTAGCAAGCGTGGCTAGATATATTGGCCAGAATTCAAATCAGATTGTTCATGCAGTTCACAGCCTGTTTGCCTGCCGTGGTGTGTGTGTGTGGGGGGGGGATCAGTTATTTTGATTCTATGGTTTTCAGTTCCCCATTTGTCCACCCTGTTAAGAATTCATTGCTTACAATATGAATGCACTATATAGTCTTAGAGGTTTGGCTCCTTGCCAAACATCATTTGCATGGCTTTTGAAAGTGGATGCATACATACATACAGCATTGTGAAGGATTAATACTGACAGTGAGTATATAGTAAATATCTTGTAGGCAGGTATTAATTTGGCATCCTACAGACCAATAGATGCAGAACAGGCTGTTAAGGTTTTTGTTGGCTCTGTAGTGCTGGAAACGCAACCTCTTTTATCCAGTGACAAACTTGTTCTTTGTCAAGCAGGGAGAGAAGGGAAGTGAAGCTGAAGTTAGTTTTTTTAAACAATGGATCCAACCAATGGGGCTAGACCTATTTTTTTTTGACACTTTTTCCACGGGCCTCACTTCAGGCTGCTGGCTGATGTCATCCACGCCAGGCAACCAGGGATACAGAAACACAATAATAATAGAAGTATGGCACATAAGCAACTAAGAGTATATTATTTATATTATAGCCTCATAACCATGTAACGATGCAGCACCACTACTGTACATTCATCACCTTCTGGCTGAGTCAAAGCATTAGACAAAACACACGACCAGGCCCTCCAGTTGTTAGGGGTGTTGCTATGTAGCAAGTGCAGGACCTTAAGTAGCATATTATAAAGTCTGGAAACACGTCTGAAAAAACTACTGAAAGGAATAGAAAACATGGGCCTTGCTATCCCAGAAGCAGGGACAGGAGAGAAAAAATTAGAATAGATGTTGTTGTAGGAACAATACTGTATTCCCTGGATGCCCCCTCTCCTCCCACACCCCCCAACCTCTACAATCTCTAGCCCCCCTATGTACTTTCCCCACCAGCTCTGCGTCTGTGGCTGGGGCGTGACACTGCTTCATTTTTGGTGCAATTTGTCTAAAATTGAATTAAGTCCCAGATCATCCATGCAATATTCCTGGGAAATTTGAAAAAGTAAATACTTTTAGAGTTACTGTGCTCACAAGATCAAGTTCAGTTCAGTTCAATTCAATTTTATTTGTATAGTGCATTTTCACAACATTACATTGTCTAAAAGTGCCTTACATTATCCCTGCCCTAAGCCCCCAGTGAGCAAGCCAGAGGAGAGAGTACCAAGGAAAAACTCCCTAAAAAGAAGAAATCTAGGGAGGAACCAAACTCAAAGGGGGAGCCCATCCTCTAGGGGGCAGCAGAGGAAGCCCAAACCCTAACCAGACTCAAAGGGGGACCTCATCCTCCTGGGGCTAGCAGAGGAAGTCAAATGAGCAAGTTGACATTGTTGAAATTTTAAAATTTGAGTCTCAATGCAGGGGGCAGGCAGGTGATAGCAGGCAGGTGATGGTGCTGCTTCTGATAGCAGGATGAATAGTGGTACAGCAGCAGGGCATACAGGAGAGACGTCGCAGGCAGAAGGGCAGGCAGACCATAAACACGTCACAGGTAGCCGAGGCAGCGCAGGCAGCAGGTGTCATCTGCAGCTGCCCCTTCCTTCCTTTGCTGCCACCTAGTGCTGCTGTTTCAATTTTGGTGCAAATTTGTCTGCAAATGAAATAAGTAGATCTTGTTCTGTATAATGTTCTTGTGAAGTGCTAATAAGATCTGTCAAATACTTTTTGAGTTATCACTTTCACAATTAACATTAAGATATATTAAAACAAACTACCATGATACTACCATAACATGTAAAGAATGCTTTGTATTCTGACCCCCACCCCCCAAATACACAATCTGTTATTTGTATTGCCTAAGATGTAAATTAAATTCTAATTTTTAATTGACATATTTTCAATTCTACGTGATCTGATGGCATAGTTTAAAAGGTAATGAACTTACACCCGGGTCCCACAATATTGGAACTGGCTCAATACTGACACATTTCAGTAGCTCTGATCATGGTCATATTCCGCATACACCTTTTGACCTCTTTCGGTGGACCACTTACCTCAGATGATAAGTGCCTGACGTAACCTGAATGAGGGGCGACTTATATTTTTATCCATTGCGCTGTCGCACGTCAACCACAAGAGGGAGACGTCGTTCCATTGCCCCGATCCATCTTGTGAACTGCGCATTTAATGTAACATAAAACAAAACTTCTATTTAACTATACGAAACGATTCTAAAATGTCAATACATTTTGTGAAAGCTAGGGTTTTCTGCATGTCAATCAACATAAAAGTTATGCGCTGATAATTTTATAATTAGCTAAATTCAAGACTGAAAAAAACGACGGATCTTGGGTGATACATAAAGCAATGCCACACGAAACGGCAGTTGTTTCATAGGGGTTATACTGTATGTACCAATATAAGTACCGCAGTCACACGCCGACTACTTACCTTGCGTCTGATCCGTTTCAGTCAAAACTCGCTTCACTGGCTGTGTTTAACGTGGGGAAAAAACTTTAAAAACTTAATGTGGCTCCATGTCCTAACACATCAATTTAAGGAAACCGATCTTCCCTTCTTACTTCACTGTTCAGAAGAACCGGCTAATTGCCCAACTCATAAAACTTTGGAAAAAGTCTCGCCTTCACTGGCAGCAGATTGATGGATGTGACACGTAAGCTGCGAGGCTCGACCAGCGTAGCAGTGCCTATATAAACTCAGGAGAGGGGGCGGACGGGACGCAGTAAGAGCCACCTGACTGTCACCCACAACCAAGATACCCACACAGTGCGGCGAGATGTCGTGAGTAGGTTTTCGATTTAAATTTGGTTTATCTTTTCTATCCATTCAAAAAAGTTTTATTTCCTTCCGTTCTTTTTTCGGTTGTATAGATACTTCTCAAATTATACATATAATTTATATATATATCTATGTTGTTCTTATTGACCTCTTATTGATTATTTTACCGGAATATAAACTGAAACAGGAAAGTACCTTACCGGTACTTTTTTTTCCTCTTCTTATATTTAATATCCATTGCAAACAACATATTTTAAATTAAAATGTGGGCAACCCATAAGACCCGCTACAGTAACTGCAGCGGCTCAGAAGCGATCGAAGATAACGAAATTGTCGTGAACATAGGCGGAGTGAAACAGGTTCTTTCTGGGACCGTCCTGAACCTGTTTCCAGATACCCGGCTGGCGGAGTTGGGAAACTACTCCTCGCGGAATCTGGAGGATTTGTTTTCGCTCTGCGACGACTACGACCCGAGCAACGGCGAGTTTTACTTCGACAGAGATCCAGACTCTTTCAAATGCATCATGGAGCTGTACTTTTATGGTGAAATTCATATAAAACGAGGCATCTGCCCCATTTGCTTTATGAAGGAGATGGAATTCTGGAAAGTGGACCCGAATTTCCTAGATGAATGCTGTAAGAGTCATCTGAGCGAGGTGGAACAGGAGCGAGCAGAAATTGGGGCAAGAGTGAAGCTGATTCTGGATGATATGGAAGGTGACTCCTCTATCAGCCACTGGCAGAGGTACAGAAAGTCCCTCTGGAAGCTGATGGAGAAGCCAGATTCCTCCAAGTCGGCACGTGCTGTTGCCATTGCGTCTTTCCTCTTCATCCTCCTCTCCACGGTGGTGATGTGCATGGGAACCATTTCAGACCTGCAGGTGGAGGATGACGAAGGGAACCATGTGGAACATCCGACGTTGGATGCTATTGAAACCGCTTGCATCTGCTGGTTCACCATGGAGTACCTAGCGCGTCTGGTCTCCTCCCCGAAGAAGGTGTCATTCGTCCTGTCCTTCATGAACATAGTGGATGTTCTCGCCATCGTGCCGTTCTATGTAGCGTTGGTCTTGACGAGCCTCGGCACGGCGGTTATGAGGCTGGGTAACGCGCAGCAGGCAGTGCAGGCCCTGCGCATCATGCGTATTGTGCGTGTCTTCAAGTTAGCGCGCCATTCTTCCGGCCTCAAGACGCTCACCTATGCACTGAAGAGCAGCTTTTCAGAGTTAGGACTGTTACTCATGTATCTGGGTGTGGGCATCTTCGTGTTTTCTGCGCTGGGGTACACCATGGAACAGAGTCACCCAGAGACTATGTTCCACAGTATCCCACAATCCTTCTGGTGGGCTATCATTACCATGACAACAGTAGGCTATGGAGACATCTACCCTAAGACCACTTTAGGGCGATGCAGTGCCGCTGTCAGCTTCCTCTGCGGGCTAATCGCCATAGCGCTGCCGATCCACCCCATAATCAACAACTTTGTCACGTTTTACAATAAGCAGAAGATCCTGGAGACTGCCACCAAGCATGAGCTAGAGCTGATGGCACTGCAGGAAAGCGAAAGTGCCCTGCCCAAGGCATTACAGAAAGTGCTGAAGCCCAGTACTGTGACGGAAGTGTCGAACAATAGCATGTGCACCTCGTGTGGTGACACATACTTACCGCTCCTAGAAGACTCGGCCCAGAAGGTGCGTCCCTTGAGCTGCATGGGCAATTCAAAATAGCTTAACAGCTCCATTGATTTGTTCATATTCTGCTGTTCTCTTACAGGTTATGGTTAAGTCCATGCATTTGTATATATCTAAGCCTTATAAGCTTTAGAGAACAGTTATAGCAAATTCTGCTTTGGAGATCACCGCGCTCCTATTTCTGAATTAATCTGAGTTTGAGGTCTGTTAGGGAATTTATCTTGCAGGTGCCAATTTGTGTAGAATTGCAAATTCTGTAGTTCAGGAGAACATTTGTGGCTGGTAACTTGCTAACCGGTGAACAGGTGAATCAGTGTACATCAGAGAAAATATAGTGTTAATATATAATGTGTAGCCAGATGTTCTCCACTCATATTAATACATCCATGGATTGGAGGTAGGGCTGTTTTGAAAATAACAATATTTTGGCCTTGTAATAACATCACAGGTTGTTTTTTAACATACATTTATATCACCACAAGGTCAAATTGAATATGTATTCACAAAATATTGTTTTTTTCCTAAGGTTTTTTTTTTCTTCTTTATTAAAAAATTGAATTGAGATGTCACTTTTCTTGGGTGTCTTTGAATTTACTAATAATTCTAAAAAACCATACTGATATATAATTTAAAAAACTAGTCAAATAAACCTGCATTATCAAATAAAATAAACAGAAAAACCAGCATGAATCTTCGACAATTCATTTTTGTATAATGAAATACATTTTTCTCTTACCATTTATTTATGGTGCACATTTACATTACAGAGCCAATACAATAGCTACTGTTTTGCTACTTTTTTAAATATATTTTCCAAATGTATTTCCTCGGTCAGTGTGAACGCAGTGACAGATTAATGTCAGACATTGTCAGGCTGTACATCACCCGACATCATTGTTCACATCTCTTGGATGTTAGGTTCTTTCATACATGGTGACATTTCAGGATATGACTAACCAAAGTATTCAATAGAATAATGATTCATTTGCAGTGATGATTATAAATGATCTCCAAAGCAAATGTAATAAGTATTTTAAAAAGCCTGTCCCTAGCACACTTTGGTAAACAATCATGTGAGTTAGGAGATAAAGCAATGTGGGTTAGTGTAACGGAACTTCATGTCTAAATTGGTTTAGAAGGATTTCAGAATGATACGGAAGCACACCTTACCGGACTTTGGACCAGGAACAAAATCATCCGCAAGACTTTTGGCATTTTTACTTTTTTGATTGCAGTCACAGAGTATTATGAAATTGAGGTTATCCTTATCGGGACCAAAAAAATGTCCCCATCACGTAATAAATTACAGGTTTTGATTACACCGTGAGGAAATTTTGTCTCCAAAATTTAACAATTATGAAACACACACGCATATCATAACTCGACAATGTGAATCGAATGTCCAAGGGGAGCTGTAAGTGTGAAATCGGGTTGTGAATTTCACCTAGAACAGCTACGAAAACTTCTATTGCAGATACCGAGTTCCCAGAATGACTCATTGAATAAATCCTCGATTACTGGGGGCAAGAGGGTCACTGTGCCTTGAAAGCTTGGAAAGAGCACGACTTCTCGGTAATTTCTGCATTAGCGAGCCCTTCCAGCTCCACGGGAGGCACGCTTTTTACAAAAACGATAAAACGGTGACATTTCAGAAAAGATCCCTTAGCATGTTCATCGTCAGTAACATAACGTAAATATCACTGCTATTTTATCCATTAAAGCGGGAAATATTCTTATCCCACACATTAATTGTTTTTTTTTTTCCCGCTGAGTGGATCTATCTTTCTGATTTCTGTATTTATGTATTGCGGTAGAAAGTGCCTGTTTTTCGAAAGTCGTGACTGAGTAGCCTATCGACGGTGTATATCACGCCGGCAGCACCTCTCGTCAGCTAGCTGGAGCAGAGACGATAAATCTAGGGCAGCCTAATTAACGAAATTGGCCAAGACCACCGAGTGTGTAGAGACACTTTGGGACTGTTCCGTTGGTGACGTTGAGAGAAATGAACATTTGAAAGACTTCCAAGTTGTTTTAAGAGATGCATCCTCCATCACACTCCATCAGACACCGCATTTGGTGATTTTTGATACAACATCATTTTATTCAGAATATACCACTGATGTTGCAATGAAGAAATGGGCAAGTGAATATTTCTTTTTTTATTCTTGGTCCTTCTGTTACAGAAAGGGTCTTAGCCAGTGTGCGAAATACCCGTCAATATTCAGGGGGGGGTCCCCATCTCCCTATTGTTGCGCAATACCGATCTTGAGACCCCCTTAAAATTTTGCTTTTGAGGCTTTCGGGGGGTTTCATGGGTTAATCGGGGGTGTCGGACCCCCCTGTATTTGACACACTGGTCTTAGCCTACTGTACGGGGTTGAGGGAACAAGTGATTTTTGTGCCACCTTTTGCAGGTCCTATCCCATGGGGGGTGAGCAGTGCGGTGGCTGCTCAGATGCAATGGAAGCTGCCTGAGCGGGGGCGGAGTCGGGGGAGGGGGGAGACACGCTTCTGCGTCCTGCAATCACAACAGTCATCACTCCATTATGGCCTGTGTATGTGGTTTGGATAGACTCTCCCAGCCGGATCCTTAGCCCATGCCTACCACCATAACACCACAGGAGTGGGGAGGGGTAGAGCATTAGGTAAGCAGTAGCCATGTCCCTGGGAGTGAGTGGGCTTATTTGTCTTAGGATGAACATCGTTTTTCAAAATTAAATCAAGATATAGATATATAAAAGACGGTGTCCATAGTGACTGGATTGGGGGGTACAATGGCTCACTGGGGGGATCATGGCCACCCGCCCCCCCCCCCACAAACAACAAAAACAAAATAAGATAAAGTGCACAGCTGGCTGTGGTGCCTGGGGCTCAGCTCTGAGGGTGAGATAACAGACACATGGCTGGAAAGATCGAGATGCCTGAAAGCAGCAGCTGAAAGCTTAATATAAAAACCATCATTAATCCTGTCAGGAACTACAGATCCAGGAGACTGGGGTGAGGAGTGGGATTTGAAGGGACATGGTGATGGTATCTTTTGTTCAAAGGACTTGTCATGGCGAACATTTCTACTGTATCTCTGCTTACAGATTCCTCTGTGTATAATATAATATAAGCTGTCAACAGTGGAGTGATTGGTGACGTGGCAGAGAGGGGCTCTAAGGTGAGGCTCATGATTGGCTTTTGAGCTGACCTGGTGTCCCTTTTGGAACAAATCAACTTCGCTGTTCTGAAGGAAAGTTACGTGCTTCTCAAAATAGATTTCCTTGGTTACGGGTACATTTGTTGTACATTAAAAGTGACAAAAATTACAGCAGGACAATGCACATGATCTGCATATAAATTGAAAGACAATGGTCGATGAAATGAAAAGAGGACACCAAAGAGGACATCTCGACTCTGATATTAATTGTGGTTTTATTGAGCTGTACACAAATTAAAAGACACTGAAAGCCCACAGACACACAGAATGGCTGAGTTTTGTTAGGAAACTCATGTCAAATGCTGGTCTGTCCATCCTTCCACCCACCCATTTTCTGAAACGCTTTAGCCTGTCCAGGGTTGTGGGGGGTCTGGAGCCTATTCTAGAGGCAGGGAACAACCCAGGATGGGGTGCGAACCCATCACAAGGCACACTTACACACATGCATACCTATGGGCAATTTGGTAACTCCAATTAGCCTCAGCATGTTTTTGGACTGTGGGGGGGAAACCCCACGATGACACAAGGAGAACAGAATTCCACACACATGGAATCATGGCAGAGACTCAAACCCGGGTCCCAGAGGTGTGAGGTGACAGTGCTAATCACTGCACCACCATGTCACCCCCTGTTCTAGATGTGACTGATGAAATTTTTTCTGGTTAACTATACCAGCTGAAAGCAAATATGTAACTATATATATGCATCTGTTATTCATGACCCGATTGAAGATTGAAATTCTGTTCTTACAATAGAATTTTTAGGACCATATGACCTATGATCCATCATCGAATCATAAACATTGCTTGAGGGATTAACTTTGTAGATAAATATGGGATTTATCCTTGAAACCTATGGTCAAACAGATGTGACTATTTTTTTTAATTTTATTGATCTTGCCCATTTGATTCTTCATTATATTTTTAAATGGCATGTCCATTTTCTGAAAGATCACAAGACAATTTTTGCATCTCTTGCTCAGCTCTCCAAAGTGGTGCAGTAATGTGAATGTCAGAAGTCACCATGACATAATACACTCACACACCCCTGAACGGCTGCCTGAATCTCATGATAATTAATCTTCCAGCAAGAACACAGAGCAAATACGCGTAGAACAAAATATAAACATGTAGCTGCACAACATGAACTTTTTGATGTAAGAAATGTATCAGCAGGCTTGCATGGATGATGATAAAGACAATGTCAAAGTACTGTGAACATTTCTGCTTCCAGACGTAATTTTGCTCTAGCAAATTTGCTCAAAATAATATTTTGATAATAGAGTTGCAGATAAGATGACTAGTAGGGGAATCTTTTGTTATAGTAACAAGCAATGAAGGAGATATTAATTCTTTCAGGCAAATATTCTGTCCTGTTTTGCCCTGTTTTGTCATTTTAGGAAATTCAGCCCAATGACTAATTAATACCAAACAGTAATTGATAATAGTTTGTCTGAAGATAAAGGTACACACAGGAAATTATTCAAATAAAAACATTGTTAGTAATTGCAACACTGCCAGAGATATTATTATATATTGCCATGAATGATTTCAGGAAAAAAATGGATTTAAAAATGCATTTAAAAAAAATCAGTTTCACCATTTATTTTTCGATTGCTACCCAGTTGTGCAACATTCTCAACATTTGAAGCATTCATTGATTTTTACGGAAACAATTCAGTGGGAATACAGGACATTCTATGGATTCTGCCTGTACATGCCATAAACGGCTTCAGATGGCTCATATAGGTTTATTAAGGGAAGTATATAAATTAAGCTTTTTTGTGATATAGGAACACGGAGTTATTCTACTTTAAAACTGAACCTTATTTCAGAAGAGTTTAAATTATAATTGCAGCTGGTTATTTTACCTGCTAGACTATGGATGTCCGTCATGACAGCATACACTTAAAATGGCTTAAATGTGTGTCTCTTATGTATTATGTGAATCCATTCAGTCTGGCTGGTGATCTTTTTCTCCAGTAAGCATTAAAAAAGAATCACAGGGCCATGTACTGCTGGGCTTTAACCCTGCAGTTAAGGGTGTCAGAATGCACTCTGTACTAAGGTCCTGGCGTTTCATAAAGTGTTGGAGGGGAAACCATGAAGATTGGGATGGTCACATGGGTGTGAGTGAGTACCATGAACCAGTAGTGACACATGCATTTTTTACTACAGGATTGGCGTATTAACCTCTGTTCCCCCCCCCCAATTCTGTTTGCTCATAAAAACTCTAGGGTCTTTAAAAAAAAAAAAAAATGTCCTGTAGCGATAAAGTAAATACAAATTAAGCGAGGAGAGTGGCACATTTAAAGATGTGCGGAAGAGATGTGAAGAATTGGCCTGTTGTAAAGGTCTGGATCAGCAGGGAATGCCGGAGCAGATTCCTCCCCTTGGTATTTATTTGGTTGTGCAGCGAACTGCTGAATTAATATTTCTTTATTTAGCTGGAGTCATTTAATCCGTTTGATGAGATGACGCCTCGTGGGAGAAACTGAGGCACTTTTGTTTCACTGAGTGAAAATTCCCACATCGGCTTCTGCTGAGTATTCAACTCCGTTTCGTGAAAAGCAGAAAAGCCAAATCAGAGCAAGAATGACCCTAAAAGAAACCCCCCCTCCCCCAAGGGGATCCACAGAAAGGTCTGTGTGGTAACACTTTACTTAAAGCACCCATGTATAATGCATTACACATACCTTCATAATGCATTATACATGCCTTCATAATGCATTATACATGCCTTCATAATGCATTATATGGCCCATACTGACCATTATAATGCACTATGAAAGTATCTATAGTGCATTATAGTAACACTTCACGAGGGTATACAAAAAATGTAGTATTATGCTATTACTTATGCATTAATTAACCAAATTAAGTGTTAGTTACAAACTGATTTCATGTTTGTTCAACATTAATAAATCATGATGCATCTTTTATCTCAAGCGAGTTTCTATATTTGTTACTAAATCTGTTAATCACGTAAACCTTGAATTATGAACTACTTAAGGAAACACCTAAGGAACAACTTTAGGAACAAATAGTGAATAACACATGTAAAGAGAGTTCTTTCTAAACCTTGTCATAGCACAACACCACCGGCAGGGTTACTGGGAAATTAGTGGAGCAGCTGGGATTTCCTCCTGTGCCGTCTGCAGGAGACAATTATAAACCTGGAGAAAAATGTGCAGATATCATCAATCCACCAGTTCAATTACAACCACTCCTCAGAATAAGCTAACATGCTTCCCCACATTTTAAATGCTCATGAATCAGCCATAGGCAGCCCATTCTCTAACAATACAAGCTTCGCTCCAGCTGTTTAAACCTATATGGTTTTTTGTTCACTTAAGACCATAGTTGGTCTCACAAGGTCATGGTTCAGGAATATCGCACATCAGATGGGCGGTTACAGCTGAATTGTGTCACGATTCCAGACTAGGGAGGACCCAAATGCAGCTATGATTGAGCAAAGCACATGAAGGGGGTGTTTATTGAAAGGACTAGACAGGATACAACACATCTGCAGGTAACAATGGCAGAACATGGAGGACAAACCTGGGAGATGCTAATGTGCCTGACTAACGAGGGATCTAACACAAGGCAGCTGTGAGTAATTAACAGGAGCGCAGGGACAAGAGGTGAGACTAAGGAGCCCCAGTTTAGCTAGTTTAGAGCCACACCCAAGGGGAAACAAGGGGATGAGATAGGCGGGGCAGGCTGGATGTGACAAACTGATATCCAGGATCTTCTCTTTCTCATTCTCAAGGTTTTCTAGGTTTATCTGGAAAAACATTTAAAATCATCAATGTACCGTTTGTGCAATCGATAAAATCCAGTTATTATATATTTCTAAGAAAATATAGGAGTAAAATATATGTAGGAAAATTAAGCAAATGTTCTTCAGACAAAATTCAAAATGTAATTTGGAAATACATCAATTCTCAACTTTATTAATTTTCAGAATGAGCTATCAGTGTATACAGGAGCAGCAGGTCAAATGATAGTCAAGGACATAGTGCTAGAGTGAAAGTTGCTGGAGGGTCACTGCTGTTGTACCCTTGAAAAGGGCCTTTAATCAGAAATGCTGAAGTAAAGTGTCCGACTGTAAATGGCTGTTTCTGATGATGCATGAGACAAACAGGTAAACACTGGTGAATATTGTTATAACGGAAATTCAAACATTCTTTCATTAGCAGACTTTAGTTTACGAAAAGAAAACAAGTGAAAACAAGTTTGCTCCCAAAACAGCTCAAAGAGGTACCACGGCAACAGTCCCACAGTACATATCGATTATATAACTAGATTCACTGAGGGAATAAGACTGCAGTTTTATTTCAAGACCCGACTTTTCTTTTCCCCTTCAGAAGCACTGTGGAATTTTTTTTAATTAACATAAGTAACCATAACCTCATCCTTCCTCCTGGCGGACGGCATAAATCAGAGGCTGCCGAGGGTGAGACAGTTGGCTATCCCCCCGAAGGACACGGGACAAAGGCGCCGCAGAACTCTTGCGCGCGACCCCGGCAAGCGGGTGTGGACACACACGCGTGCACGAACATGCTTGCCATTTAATTTGTAAAGTGCTTTTCATTAGAACAAAATGTCAAAGTGCTGAGATATAGATAAAATAAGATAATATATAAGATAGATGATAAAAAGCAAGACAGAAAAGACACATAAAACACATAAAAATGTTTTTTAATTAAAGTAACTTAATAAAAGGTAGGTTTCTAGACCAGATTTAAAAACGGGCAGGGACTGAGGAGACCGTAAGTGATCTGGGTGGGAGTTCCATGGGGGGCAAAGCAGAGCAAAGCGCTCTGCCCCACATGGAGATGAGTTTAGTCCTGGGGACATGGAGAGTTGTAAGTTTGGTTAATGAGAAGATCTTTGGTGTATACTGTATCCCAAAGGAAACAGGTAGCCAATGAAGTGATTACAATGCTGGAGTGAGCTGTTTTGGATGTATTGGAGTTTGCAGTCCACATTTTTGCTCCCTCCCAGCTCCCTGCCAGACGGTGCACATTTTTGCTCCCTCCCAGCTCCCTGCCAGACGGTGCACATTTTTGCTCCCTCCCAGGTCCCTGCCAGACGGTCCACATTTTTGCTCCCTCTGAGCTCCCAGGCAAAAATGTGGACTGTCTGTGGGTCCCCAAGGACCAGATTTGGAAACACTGCCCAAAAGAATATAGCCAGAAAATGTGACACGATTTATAGCAGAACGCTGGATATGGGGGTGCAGACCATAAAAATGTCTGTTTTTGAGCTGTTTAGCTGCAGAAAGTTGAGTTTCATTCAAGCTTTAATCTCTTCAAGGTAGGTGGTTAGAGATTAAGTTGCTGCAGATGTAAATGCAGTAATATGGGTAGAGATGTTTAAGATGTTTATTTTTTACCATGAACTTCAAAACACAGCCCGATGCAATTTCAGAACTTTATTATGTAAGTGCATATTACAAGCTGTATACAGTGATTATTAAGCAGTTTTCTGACATATATAATATATCACTGAACTTGAATAATCAGACTTGAATACATTGCCAGCGAACGATCGGTCGCTCTGAGTCTGGCCCCCTCTGGTGGCATCGAAGATGAATAAAACATGTTTTTCTTTTTCAAATATTTACGAATTGTGTGTTTATGTAAAGGGGAAGGAAAGTATGGCTCAGAATCACGATTGATCACAACATGCTATACAATCAAAGGGGTGCGTTTGGGCTTTTCAGCTTTTGAAAAACAGGAAGGTCTTTAGAAAGACACTGAGCCCGTTGAAGTGTTTGGAGAACTCAAGGGCCAACCAGAAGAGAAACACTACCTATTGGATTCACAGTTACACAGAAGTGTGGGAGGGGAGAGTTTTTAACTTCTGGTGTTGAAGTAGATGTGTAGAAATTAAATAGAATTTAACAGAAATCGCCAAATGTAAGAGTGACGAGATGAGCCTTAAATTTGTTTGCAAGGAGTACATGTATTGTAATGCCTTCTGGCTTCATTGTTCAAAGAAAAAACATTAATGAAACCAAAACTCAAGTGGCTGAAAACTATTTAAAAAAGCATAACCCTACTGTTATTCAGTGACTAAGGTGATCCTCTCATAAATCTAGTTAGATGACCAGATGGCCATTACCTTTAAGCTTAAATAACCACATAATTTCAAGCAAAGAGAATGGCAGGCAGCTATTTCCAGATTTAGGTAGTCTGCAAAGAGAATGGCAGGCAGCTATTTCCAGATTTAGGTAGTCTGCAAAGAGAATGGCAGGCAGCTATTTCCAGATTTAGCTAGTCTGCAAAGAGAATCACATTGCCTTGGTGTGCATTACCTGACATCCTATTCTGTCTTTAACTCTTCTTCAGTAAGAGACAAGATAGGCCTTCCCTTGAGGGATTTGGGACTGTCACACTGTATGTTCTCTGGGAAAAACACTACTTTCTGGTGGTCTCGCAACCACTTCCAGAGGTAAACCACATTTGCCTTGCATTCCCAGGGGTTTTGAGAGAGGTCCACCCCTTGGCCGGCGCCAGACCCCAGAGCGGGCAGCTTGTCCAAAAGGCCAGACGGCAGAGAACGGAGCTGGTTGTCATTGAGGCTCAGAACATCCAGATGGTGCAAACCATGGAAGAGGGCAGCAGGCAACTTATACAGCTGGTTTTCCTGCAGGAACAGATGTGTTAGGTCGGAGGAATGCTGGAAAGCGGATTGGTCCACGGAGCTCAACCTGTTCCCCTCCAGGTGGAGCCTCTGCAGGTGGGGAAGGGAATCTAGGACCCCAGCAGGCAGCTTCTCCAAGCGATTGTTGCTCAGGTCTAGCCTCTCCAGCCTTGTTAGGTCCTGCAGCAGCTTTGTGGGCATGGAGCTCAGGCGGTTTCCTCCCAGGTCCAGCCAGGTGATATTGCTGGAGGCAGGGAACCACTCAGCATCAGCTGTGAGGAGCATGTTATCTCTGAGCACCAGGTTCACCAGCGGAGCGTGGTTGAACACTGCAGCTGGCAGACGCTCTAGCCGGTTTCCCGTGAGGTCCAGCGTGTGCAGGTGGACCAGACCCTTCAACAGGTCTTCTGGAAGACTACTGAGCTGATTCCCAGACAGGTGCAGTTCATGCAAGAGGGGTGCAGCCTGCAGCTGGTGGGCAAATATAGAGCTCAGGTTGGTGAACTCAATAAACAGAGAGGTGGTGTTGCCCGGAAGATGGTCGTAGGGAAAGACCGTGAAGTTGATGTTGCTGCAGACCACTTCTGTAACATTGCTGGAAAAGTGGCATGTGCACACATGAGGGCAGGAGAGGCTGCCATAGCAACTGCAGCTGCTTAGAACCATCAGTGTGAGGAGGATCCAGGAGTCCATCTCGGTTGCACTGTGGGATTCGTGAAAAGCACAGTGGTGCTCAGTCTCTTGTGCTTTCTGTTCATCTAATGTCACAGAATAACAAAGTGCAATCTGTCTACATAGATCAGTGACCGAAAGCCTTTAGATAGAAAACATACATGCAGCCAAACTAAACCTGTTAAGGGTTCTGAACTAATCCTTCCAAAACAAGCTGATCCACCCAGTCTGATCCCCATCCAAACTTCTAGTTAAGTTCCTCTGGATGTCCCACCGGCGGGATATAACAGAGATTTAGATTTTTGAGAAGTATATGTTTGAAGTTGATTTTGACAAAAAATAGAATAACAACATTCTAAGTGGTCTCAGATTATTGGTGCTGCGTTTGTGCTGAATAAAAGCACAAGTAACACTTTGGGATAAATGTTTTTTAGATAGGTGAAATATTTTAAAATGTCAAGGCATGTCAGACTACCTCGAAAGTGGCTGAGAGGCCTCAGACTCCAGAGGGTTAATGCAGTAGGTGCAATATAGTATCCTGTTTTAATATTAAAGGTTCAGTGCTATGAGCTAAAATACACTTGTGACCAGAAGTCATTTGCTCTTAGGTGAGGCTGTGCTTTCGCACCACTGGCCAAGATGCCTTGCTTAAATCACCCGGAATAAAATAGCTACTAACAGGTCATACTGCAAGCTGCTTCGATTATTGATGATATTCACATAATTACAGAAATATGTTAAAAGTTATCCTTGGGTACAACTGCATTTCACGACCGAAACCCATGACGTACGTGAGGAAAAAGCCTTACCTTCTGTCCCACAGCCAGGTAGCTATTGGGACACAGCGGATTCACCGTCTGTCTTATACGAGAACTTTTTAACCTGCAGTATTTCAACACGGCTGACTGGAAACGAGTCAGAGGTTCAGCATATTTGTACTGTCGCCGCTTGTCAAAGTGCAAATATCACATGAGTGCAAAGCTCTGAGAGGGGCGAGACACCCTGTACTGCTCCAGGTTAGTCGTCGCTAACAAATCGACCATCTAGCCGGGAAATCAGCTGTCTACTTCAACAGCAGAGAATATGTAAATTTACCTAAAGTTATCTATCAGAAGTACAATCAAGAAGAGCAATCAGATGCAATGCAACTCAAAAAATTATTATTATTAGTTCTGGGGTCAAGAAATGTACGATACAAACGCATAACATTATAACTTACACGTCACATTACCTGCAAATAGTTTTTGCTGCGTTTTGTTATGGGGGCATTTATTTTGACACCTTTGTTTCTGGCCAGTGAGATTATGATATAAATATGGCGAGATGACTTAGCGTGATCATTTGAAAGGCTGAAGGGTAGAGTGCAGAGCGGCTGCCCCATGTTTAGCGCCTTGCTGGAACAGGAATAAGGGATTTATAAGTGATGGCCAAATGAAGCCTCGTTGAAGCACTATGTCAACAGTTCATACATGAAGCTTCAAGTGAACACTGAGGACATTTATTGGCGATCTGGAGCTCTAGGTGAGCATCACTGTTAGTGTCCCCTGTCTAAGGGAAGCTGAAACTGGCAGGCAAGTCGGCGCCTCCTCTTAAGTCGGCACCCTAGACGAGTGCCTATGTCGCCCAGAGGACCGACCAGCCGTGCCAGCAAGCTGTGCTTTGCGGACAGAAAGTGCTGCTCCATGGAACCTTGACGGTGCCCCTGATCTCTCAAACAGCTCAATGAGGATGATCTGTTGAACTCAGATGTTCTACCTACAGCTTCTGGACACGCCGACTTGAGGTAGGACGACTGTAGGGTCTGCCTCACCTGCTCTGCCTCCTCTGTGGGGTTGGCAGTCCTGCTCACACCTCAGCCAAGCGCTTTGGCTGGACGCATCTTGTCTCTTTGGAAGAGCACACTGCTGCTCCGGCATTTTGAGAGCAGCTTTGATTTCGGCCTCAAGGTAGGCCAAGTGTAGACTCCTCCTCACCTGCTCTGCCTCCGTGTCTCATACTACAGAATGGGACCGTTTCTGAAGGGTTCCTGTGCCTGTGTGTTTTAAAATTAACCTTCATTTGTTCAGCTTTTTTCACAGCATTCCGATTTAAAAAACTTCGTCACTGTGCTAAAAAAAAAACACTACCACTTCTAAGAATTTCAACGGATTTAAAAGTAAACAAACTGGTACCATGGAAACACAATCACGTGTCAGAGCTGGGTGATATTGCAGTACATTTGCATTGTGTATGTTCTACTGGATGGCAATGCTTCAGGCTCGTCTTAAATAGCCAAATTACCCCACCACAACTAATGCCTTCTTACCTTCTACAGCCGTAATATCGCCATTAAAAAGTCCCCTGTAGCTTTAAGGGAACACCAGTGCGTGCAAAGGATTGTGGGTGCACGCGAAACGAGAGCGCGCGGGAGAGCCTGAAAGAAAAGGCCGCGCGTCGGCAAGCAGGAGTTTAATTAGTCTAATCGTGCTTTTCGGTAATATGTAGTCCCTGGTTTTATGCATGCGTCACTGACGAATGTAAGTGCTAAGTTGTATCACTTATGTAACTGATAAGTGACGCTGTACTAATTTAGTTTACCTTGATTTGTTGCTGACGAGTGTCTCATTGTATACCCCAGAAAGACATTTGTGTTTCTCTCCCGTTCAGTTATTCCTTCTCATATTGATTGCTGCTAATGTACCGTGTTATGTTACGCGTAGCCGAATTTACTCATGTTAATGCATAATGTACCATACCGCATTATGTCAGTGTACTTAGCCGCAATAGTCAATGTAAGCACTGCAGTAATTCATTTGACCTGTTTGTTATAGCACCGTACTCACCTACCTACCTACCTACTTTCCTCCGAGTGTACGTCCAACTGACTACAAGTAAGATATGCCAGAGTACAGCTAATGGTTCCCCTTTCCTGCTTGTGAATGTGCATCTGGAGTAATACGGTCATCAAACCTCCCATCTTGTCCGTACTGATATCCCACAGCGAGTGCTACCCTCCTGCAGCAAACACTTTACAGTTTCCCAGGGTTGTGTGCCCCCCCCCGCCCCTTCCCACAATCTCCTTTTTCAATAAAACGTTGTGAGTTGTCACTTTCTACAGCGACACCTGAAGTGTCCCCTGAGGAACCCTCATCTCTTCCATGACTGACATGCATCATGAAACCCGGAGCGTTTAGTCTGCTCTGCCAGCTCAACCAAACATGCTGTGCGTTTCTTGGCCATTGGTTATCCATTCTTAAATGGGTACCGTTTGATTGGTTGGATTGCCATTGTTTTCTGTGATGTGATAGGCTGATACAGGCTAGCAAGCAATTTTTCTTACAGACAGGTTGCCCGTTTCTCACTTACTTATCGTTTCAACTCTATATAAGAGTAAGTGCACACATATATGTTACCTAGTCCTATAACATTCCATAATAAGAGAAAAATAAACGTACTAAAGCACATATTGGAGCAGTTATTATAGTTTTGTAATTTTCATTAGTTTTTTTTTAGTTTTTCAGTTTATTTTTCTGTTTTAGTTTAGTTTCTTTTAAGAGTACAAACAGTTTTAGTTTTGTTTTTATTTTATGAAAAACTGTAGTTTTACTTCAGTTTTTATTTGGTTTTACTGTTAGTTTTTTCAGGCATTATGAGGAAAGCCTTGATTTATATAAGCTGAAAATGTTATGATGAAAGAACGCATGACATCAAGCATGATTTACAAAACCATTGTTTATTAATGATCTTATATTATGCAAAAACCATTTCATTCTTGCATACCAGATCATTAGCATTGCTAGACCCACAGCAGAGATTGGTAATTAGCACCAGGAGTTTAATCAAAAGCAAAAACCTTAAATGGGCTGCATTAATAACCAAAATGTTTAGAACACAGCAAAACAGCTTTAAAACAGCCTCCAGGAAAAAAGTAAAATATTTATTTTTTAAAACCTTAAACATGTCACATGTATTAGCCTGAATGAGCTTCATGTCAAAGATCATCTCCTTGAAAAAATTTAAAGTAAAAATTAACAATGAACATGAAACCATTGTCTGCTGATGCCTGTGATGCCCCAGTGTTGTAGCCGACCATGTACTTTCATGTGTAAAGCACTGAGGTAAGGTTTGCTGTATTTGTGGGGGTCTTGGTGTTGTGCAGCCGTCTGTGAGCCTCCAACTCACATGAGACACGGCCAGCGGACTTGTGGACAATTGGCCATTGACAGCAGTGGTGAACTGGAGATGTGACAGGTTCACTGAGAAACACTTTAGAGAAGGGGAATCAATCCTAATAAAATTATTTTGGTCAGAATTTAAAGGTCACATTTCTAAATAATAAAGGCATAGGGCTTCTACTAATAATTCAATATTAATGGTACCCTGGCTGTGTGCTGCTTCCCACTCGATAACTCCAGTGGACAGGGCAGCCCAGGCCCCGGACCCTCCCGATGTGACTCTCTGCGTTGTGTTAGTGATGTAGCTTGGAGGTTTCAGGTGTTCTGACCCAGCAGAGAGTGCAGTAGGATGCCAGAGTTCTCGCTCTGACCATTGGGTGGCGTTCTTTTAAAATTACATTTCAGTTCCATGCACCGCTTAAAATTTAGGCTCAACCAGATTAAGGTATCGTTCCCTAAAATCAAAACCACAATATGATGCTAAAAATTAAGAATACCAATTCATGGTATGGTATTCATGGTCCTCAGAAAATTCTGTGTTTCCAAAGCTCCAAATTTCCATTGTTTCCCCATTTGTATCCATAGACAGTTTTTGATCGTGGTCACTTCTGAAAGATATACATCGGTCCCACATCAAAAAAGGAATATTCTCATAACACATCTACTTATTAGAGATCATCATGATTGGATTAGTCATTAGCAATGTTTAAACGCTCACAAGCAGCCAACATGGATTTAAAATGAGCTTCAGCGGCAATATCTTATTACAAAACACTGCATCATCATCCATCCATCTGACTCTGCAGATGTGACATCAGCAGTTTTACCCACTGAGCCACTTTGCATTGTCATGCAGCCTATATTCTATTGCTTTAGACTTAGTTTCATTGCAAAAATTACCAGTGCGTAGCTACTGAGACACACTGTCCCTGTTAGAGGTATGCAGAGAGTGTGTAGCTTTATGAAAGGAATTAAATGACCCACAAAGGTAAGAGGAATTTGAGTGCACTAAAAAGCACGCCACAATAGCATAAATACGAAACGTACAATACACTATACAATACGGTATCCAAAGCGAACCAAAAGGGTTCATTTCGGTATCATTTGCGGTTGATATGGAAGAGAAATACTAGTCTGAGTAATGTGGTACAGGATTATGCATTACTTTCTTGTGTGATTTTTAAACGCGTAAATGTACAGCTGGCCAAACAATTAGTTAAGTTATTTTTAAACGTAAGCTAGCGTCAAAGGAAGTACGCCTATACATCAAGAACTTGTGCTTAATAGTTCAATAGTACGAAACGAATTTCTAGTCTCTTAGTCTGTTTACTTGATGTGATTAATATTTAGTCAACCAGTTGGCCGTTTAAATAGGCCGATTAAATGAATAACGTAAATAATAAGTCATTTTCATGCAAAAAGGATGACAGGAAGCTGTTTTAGGCAGTTTTATAAAGTGAATTCCATTCTCTGCAATGTCCCCCAGTTGCTAATGCAACAGGCGAAAGCGCTATATGTGGCTTAGGAAGGGGTGTAGGGCAATCCTCGCTAGTAACGACACATGTTAAAAGGAATAAATTGTAACGTGTGGCTGGCCGATGAAACATCACGGGCGCCGGGGTATTTTCGGCCGATCGGCCCGGACACATACCATAAACAACTACTGACGCCAGGACCACATGCTTTTGACAACAGCGGATCATGGGACCCCGTCTGCACCCTTAAAACGGAGCAGCAACACCGGCTCCTTTATACTAATCGCCGCTACAATGTATGAATCTTTTTCTGGTGGCGTAAATATATTTCCAGCTGTGACGCCTGTTGATGAAACAACTGACGAAATAACACCAGATCCCGACTCCTTGGGGTGGATCTTCATGCCCCCGGGTCACCACATATAAGAAGGCGTGGGCTGGGGCAAATCACCCTTCGGAAATCTTCTAGAATTTTCCCCCGGGTTAGAGGCTGATCGAAGCGCTAATAGAGCCAGATCCGAGTCAGGGAAGTGTGGACCTGCACCGACTGTCAGAGTCCGAAAGCGAAGTCAGGAGACGGTGAGTGTTAAGGCAGACTACTTGTAATCTGTCAATTTTTTGGTCGTCCGGTCATCATTAGTGTGAAATGCTTTGATTATTAACTAGTTAATTAATTAACATATGAAAGAAAGTTGCCTGGACAAAATAAAGAACACTATATTAGCAAACACAAAGGACTCGAGTAGCATTAATTTCGGTAGTGTTTCAACTCTTTTGCACAAAACACATAAAATATGTATTATATATATTTATATTAATATAAATATATATTATATTTCAAACTCCGCAATGCTTGTTCAAATGCCTTTCTTGAATAAATCGAAAGTATAAATGTTTTAACAGCTTACATTTTATAATAGGCCTACATAACTATCAATATAGGGTCATAGTCTATACAAAAGAAGTGCTGTCTTTCGTTTTATTAGTGCACTGACAGTGTGAGTTAGTAACGCTGTTAGCTTATGAATCGTTACTAACCATCTAATATATTTTGGCTGCGGACTGCTGTATTAAATAAGTGTGATGGCGTCGATCCCAGTGTAGCCTGTTTACAATCCATCCACGATCCTGTTGGCATCGCCAGGAAAGACACGACGCTTAGTGACAGGCTGAAAATATCTCACCAGGTCTTACATCACTGCATCTATTCTGGCACTACTTACACATCCCGACTCTCAGCTCTCCTTCTGGGATGTTAATTCTGTTGAGGTCACATGTGACATATTTTACTGCAGGAGAATCGAAATACCTCAAGTCGAATTGAGAGAATGGCATCAATAGTGGAAATAACGACGCCTAATATTACAATCAATCGGTGGAAGTTATGTAGCTGAAAAAAGTTAGACAGTCGCCCGAGTAGTAAATTAAATAATTAATTCCTTATCACACAATTATAGAAGTTTTATTTTCCCAATAAATGAGAATGTAACAACATAACTGTATGTATAAAACTGCCTATAGATACATAGTTCTAACCGGAAAGTTGTCCGCGCTGTGCACATTATTTCATTATATTGAGTACTTTGCTTGGTAAAATGTACATTCTAGGGCTTCCTACCAATACGATCGCAACTCAGAATGATGTGATCATTTCATAGATTGTCATAAATAAATAATATCCATCTCCCAACTCCTTCTTCTGGGAAGGGTCAATGTAGCCGCTTTTTTTCCTCTCTCATATAACTGAAAGGAAGAGAAAGCTGCATTTGGCGGTGACCGTCGAGAGGCGCCCTCAAGCGGTTGTGAAAGCACAAGGTATCCGGCTGGCAAACACAGTTGCCATGGACCTGCCTTGCTGTGTGGAGCGCCGAGGGCCGTGCTGGGTGCAGGAGAAGGCTGACGGGCTGGACAGCTTCGATGCTGAGTGCAAGGAGTGGGAGAGAGAGCTGAGGGACATGCAGAGGAACATCGAGGAGGTAAGCTGATCTCAAGTGGCCACCTTAAAATGTGGTCTGTTAAAATCAGCAGAGGATTAAAGGGTTCCTAAACATCTGCTTCTCACTTCTTGTCACCATTCGAAAAACACTTAGGAAATAATCAGAAATCACCTGGAAGCCATTGCAGTAACTCGTGCAAAAGTTCACATTATTTATAAAGTATAATAAAACTGATGGTAAAAAGTACAATGATCCTCAAACAAATATGCAAATGTATTTAGAAATCAATAAATACAGCACACCTTCCTCTAAAACTTTAAAGAAAAAATATTAACGGCAAGTTTCTAAGGCAGGACAGCTCTTTCCTGCTTCTGCAACTCTTCCACCCTACAGGGCTTACTGAAGGGCCTGATTATCCGTATCAGGTGTGTTAAATCAGGGCTGCGTCTAAGCTCAGCAGGGGGGCAGGTTTCCAGGAACAGGGGTGGGCAGCCCTGTTCTTAAGGGATAAAATCTTATATAACACAAAAAAATGTTTTTACATTAGTTTAATGTGTTTACTAAGACTTCACTGTCTTTTTGTATATGGGTGTGTATGTGTGTCTCTAATAATTTTTTGTGTGTTAATATTTCAGCTATACAATGAGGTAAAAGCCCGCCGCAAGGGGACAGAGACTGGACCGGAACAAAAATCAGACCCCATCATCCTTAATGGCAGTCTGCATTCCACAGTCTCCACCTTTAATCGTCATGGCAATGGCCTCACTGTTTATCAACATAACCATGGAAACCATGACTCCCTCCTTCACTGTAGTAACGGCACTTGTCACCCTCCCTATCTTCTTAACGACAGCCACAGAGATAAGCCAGCTGGCTACACCAGTACTGGCAACAGTGTCCTGTTTAGTGACCATAGCAACGGCTGGGACAATCATGTTGATTGTAGTAACTATGACTTTGGTGGTCCCATAATTTGCAACAGCAATGGTTGTAGTTTCCCAAGTAAACACAATGGTGATGACGGGCAGGAGCGTGCTATGAGGGAACTGGAAGAAATGCTTCACTGCTGTCTGGGACAAACATCTGAACATCCTGCATATCCCGGCATCTCATCCTACAACCTCCAGAGCATCCAACCCGACTGCAAGTACGAGAATAAAAAAAACACATCATTCAACACAGTAAGTCTCTCTCTCAACATTTTTGTGTCTCTGTATCTCTGTCTTAGCAACACTTACTCTCATATTTGTTTCACCTAAGGCGCTGGATGAGATTGCCAGCATTAATGAACAGGTCCACAGCTACCAGAATGAGATACAAAACATTTCTGAAGATACAAGGTAATGAAGCAGAGATACCTGATGTTGGGACACCTTAGGTTATTTTCAGTTAAAATTATTTTTTTATTTACATGTTTTTTTCTTAGTAAAATCTGCCAGTGTATTCGCTCAACACAGTTAAACTAAATCAAATTATCAAAGCTGGATTTAAATCTTTCTTATTCACAAAGGTCTTTGTTCATCTTCAGAATAGTTACAACTTTTTTAGTTTTACAAAACAGGAATGATCGAGGCATAAGCTGTCACTGAAAGTACTGACAGGATTAATTTCTAAAACTTCTGAAATTTCACCCTTTGAATGATAACAGAGATCTCTGAACTTTATTGCTTGAACTAATGTGTTAATTTTATTGACTAGTTTGTTTCTTCTTCAGCCTCGACAAAGAAACTTTGTCAACAATGGGCAAAGTAGGAGCTGAAGAAGAAAATAACAGGAGGAATAAAATGTCTTTACCAGGTGGCCAGTGGCGCGATATGTCAAGCTTCCCTGACAAGATGAAGACCACTCACCCTTGTGCCAATTTCGGGTACCCAGACAGCTCAGAAACTCAACTTCCCGTTGCACAGTCCAGCCCTGACAGGAAGTGTGTTGGTCCATGTTCATTCTTAGGACAGAAATGCGTCAGCCCCTCGGTGCTCAGGAAATTTGGAGAGATGCTAAAAGAAAATGAAGGGAAGACTTTGTTGGACTCTGGGCACATCACCACCGCCATGTCCGCCAGTGCCAAAGATGGAGCCTGGTGCTCTGCTGGCAAATTAAAAATGTTGGTCCAGAAAAGCAGTTCAGATACTGGATTTCAAAGGGGTTCTAACATTATCAGTTCAAAGTGCCCCAGGGGGCAATTACAGTTGATTGGCCATAAAGGAGACCAGATGAATGGCAAGGGCCCCACCATCACCATAACAAGCACTGAAATCCAAAGCCCTCAGAGAAACAGGACTGTGGTGGGGGGAAAGGTAGAATTTACCGGGAGTTTCGTCAAGAGCCCCATATTTGAGGGGGGGCGTTTGGAACAGCAGGGACCTTCCCACACCCAGCGGACAATGGAGGAAGCCATGAACAGCAGGGGGTCCCGGCAGCCCGGTGACTGTGGTCTCTTCCAGAATGGCTCGTCCGTGCTTCCTGTGGACCAGATTGACGACATCGTCAAACTGGTAGACATGCTGCAACTTCAGAATCAGTCCAGCTCCTGTAAAAATGCTTGGAGCTCAAAAGTTGCAAAGGACACAATGGAGGTGAGTTCATGCGATATCTACGCAAACACTCACACAACCGGCAGATATTAGACACTCTCCCAAACAGGCTGACCCCTACACATACTAACATGCCCACAGTGAGGATTGTTCAACCTTAACACTTTCTTGCCTCTGATTTATTAAAGTTGAGATCTGTCCATTCTGCTGCTGACACACCATACAGGAGGGTTTCAGAATCATGCAGAACCGTCACAGTTAAAGACTCCCAGTGATCTGATTTAAGCAGGATCCACATTCTTTTTAAACAAACACCAGCAGTTTTTCCTCACAGTTTGACTCTGAAGGTGTCATTTTTTTGTATTTTTCTTGCTACCCAGTTTGACTTCCTTACTAGTGATTTAAAGCAGAATGCATGCCTGTATTCCTTATACCCTGCTGTAGTTTTTAGGATTTAATTCTGTCAATGTTCCCCAGGAGACCACCGTGTTCACCTCCGCACCCGTGTCCAGACCCTTCTCCCGTCCTGCCCGTCCAGTGAACCAGCGGCCGCCGTCCCGCTGGGCGGGCCGTGGCACCGTGACTGGCGCCACCTTAAGCCCCAGCCCTCCCGGAAGGAAGCAGACCTCTTGCTCTTTCTTGCGCCAAACCGAGACAGTCATCATGTGACGCGTGGAAGAGACTGCATGTTCCCTCTGTAAATAAGCAGGACTGATATTTCTGCAGCGGTGGGAAGTGCTTCAGCCATGGACTAAATACGCACTGAGCGTATTTTAAGAACAGATCGCGCGGCGTAAAGGAAATGCTATATGCCTTCATAGAAATTCCAGCGGTTTCCCCGGCCTCCTCTATTTCTGTGCCAGACTTGAGTGCCTTCATCCCCCTTTTGATTCTTCCACTGCTTCAGCGATCGCTGTATTATAAGCTGCCTGAATTCCATGCAGGACTGTGTTGGGCATTTGCGTCCAATCGGATCACATGACAAATAGGTCAGTACCGATACACAAAAATAAAAGGATAATTCTGTTTTTAATACTAAATTTAACGTGTAGCTATGAGCTGGCCTTATTTTTGTGAAACTGAAACGAGTGTTTGGTTTTGTTCCATTTTTAAAAAATTAAAATCTTATGAGCATTTCGCTTATTAATTTTTTTTAATAGAATCATATATTGCATTTTATGATTATATTTCTGTACAACCCGATCTGAGTCAGCCAGATGTTTAAAATATACCAAAATATCACCCACACTACCTGTCTTACACTCAGTGGCCAGTTTTTTAGGTATCCCTGCTTGCTAATGCAAACAGGGGAATCAGATCACTAAGCATTACCATGGCTAAAATGCCTAAACAACAAGCGATTTAAACAATGCAATTCCAGCATATAAGAACCAGCTACCCTCATAGGATTTTCATATAGTACAGTGTCTAGAATTTACAGACGGTAGAATAAACAAAACACATCTAGTCAATGGCATTTCGGTGGCCGAAAATACTGCTTTTCTGCCCTCACACGCCAGCGACACACCAGCACTCAACATGTAAACACACACTTCACAGCCAAGACATCTGAAAGCAAATGGCTCATTAGCAGCTTTTTTGGCCGGTGTTACCCCGGCCTGGCAGGCAACACAACTAAAATAGCAAGTGGCTGCCAGAAATCTTAGCCTGGCGTCACTTCTGACCTATGTGCTCGATTCACTTCTGTTTGTTTATATATCTCTAATGAAAGACTCTCTGGCTCCCCCTAAAGGAAAGAGTATACAGCATATTATTTTTTTGTATTATAGTTGACCTTTGGATGGCTGACAGCTGACCGCATGTACAGAGACCTATTGTTTACATTTTTTAAATAAGGCCTAATTGTCAAAGGCTCCTAGTACATAGGTGATTTTGCTACAGAATCACAGTTACGGTGCCTTTGCGTCGAAGTGCCTCTCCTTGTACTCGTATGTGTGATTATCTGCGTGATTTGCAACACCATAAACCACCCACTAGATGGCAACAAAAACACCCAAATTAACATGCACAACGGTGTCCAGTTCACTCAACAGAAGAAATTCCGGAATCAGTGAAAGCAGTGAAAGTCAGGCTCCTACTCCAGTCCTCTGTGACACCACATCACACTCCTACATGTATTTTGGATGAGAAATTGACATACTTTATTATTGTTAACTTACAAATCATGTAACAAAATATTACAGTAAAACAAGTAATAGAGGAAAAGCTATACTTTCTAAAAGACTGCAAGACAATTTGGAAGCGAACACATGACAATGAACATTGGTAGTAAAGGGTAAAAATACTGAATAAAAAATAACATGTCAGATGAGTGTACATAAATCTTCAATTCCAGGTTATGACTCCAAAACCAGACCCAAAAAATTAACTAAATCCTAGAACCAAAAATTGAGTCTTCTGCCAAAAAGGTTTAGTGCCTTTCTCAGATAACACATGCACATTATAGAATATTAAGATGGAATATGAATTCAACACCCAAACACCATGCTTAGCTTAAGATGCACACTCATGTAGGACATTATCTTGGATACCCACCAACAGAAGGAAATAGCATAATATACATTTTTAATGAGTCCATAACAGCCTAAACACTGACAAAAAATATCAGCCCTATTAATAGATACATAAGATTTACTCTGAAAAGACACCTTTCTCCCCCAAAACACTTGGTCTCCATTAAGTTTTTTAAAGTTATTATTAGTTTTGTTTCTTTATTGGTAAATATTGTCTTCCCTCCATCCCACCACAGGTACTCAGACAATAGCAGGTTTTAGAAATGTGGAGGTTAACCTTGTTTAGTGCAACTTTCTTGTTCCAGTTGTTGGGTTGGTTTGAGACCAGGAAGGTCAAAGGTTACACTTCAGTCACAGTACACTGACCATCAGGTCTCCTTGACCTACTGCTGCTCCCAGCCCCGCTGCTGCTGGACGACTCAGCACCAGGGGGCGACAAATCCCCCTGGCTCTCTCTTAAATTAACCTGCAGTGCCAATCCCTGCCTACTTGGTGCTGTATCGTGGTCGGCTTCCTCCCGTCCGTAGTCCTCATATTCCTCTTCTTCGCTGCTCCCTGACTCAGACTCGTCCACAGAGGTGTTTGGGGCAACTTCCCCACCTTCGTCCTCTTCGTCCTCATCCTCCTCCTCCTCAGCCCTGGGCTGATGTTGCCTGGCTGGCAGGGAAATGTGCAGCTGAGCGAGGGAGCTCTCGACAGAGCTGCTGTCAGTGGACGGGGATGTGGGGCTAGTGGGGGGCTGGACGGACCCCGCCTGTGATCCTGTAGCGTCTGCGCCATCAGCTGAGCTGTCCCGATCTGGCGTTGCCGCCCCTGTGTCTGCGTCCAGGCGGAGTCCCGCTACCCCCTTCTTGGGGATATCCACGATGTCCCGCTTCATCCTGCGGCGCCGGCTATGTTCGTTACGCCGGTACTGCACCATGTTCTCCAGGTCCGCCACATACAGGAAGCCAGCGATCAGCATCTCTGTGCTCTTCTTGCCCTTGGCGTAGGCGTCCTCCAGCTCGCGGCTGGTGCGTTCATCATACTGCCACCAGCCGTTGCGGCCCTCGTAGTACCAGGCGTAGTCCCCGTGGCCACGGCCCGCCGCCCGCAGTTCCTCGGGTGACAGTAAGGTGGGCCGCTCCAGGAAGTCTTCGGGGACCTCCTGCCTGCAGAGGGCGCACCTCTTGCTCTGCCAGGAGGCACCCTTCACGCACAGGAAGCAGAACACGTGTCGGCAGGGGAGCCGCACCGGGTGGACACAGGTCTGCAGGCAGATGGCGCACTCCGGGACTGGAAGGGCGGTAGACGAGCTCCCCGGGCCAGAGCACGCCTCCCCACCTCCCTTCCGGCTTGAAGGAAGCATGTTGACAGACTGGTCAACCTCACCACAGCCAGCCATCCTGCGCAAGACACATCAATGCACTTCAGAGCAGATAGACTCGGGTTATCTAGCAGAGGCCCAAACCCTAGGGGCTCTTTATTTTTGATAGGTATTTGCAAGGCATTGAACATGCACAAAAAAATCGTTCAGAAAAAACCTTTAAATTGCTGGAAGATCTGGATTCTCTTATCCTAACCTCATACCATGACCCAGATACAGGCGATGGGCAAAAGTAATGGAAACATGTAACAATATTTTAATATCAAGGATCATGACCACCCTTTGTATTCAGAACAAATTCCAGCACAGTGAAACTCATGACATAGGAGTTTTTGTTGAGACCGGATCACAAAAGTGCTGACTGGTCTACAGTTGTTTTTAAAACTGTGTTTTTTGTGGTGTTAAGCAACTAATTCTGTTACGTGTCCATCCATCCTTGTCAATGAGTTTAGACTTGTGATACTGCCTTATGTTGTGCTGAAAACTCACTATTTAAGTGCTGATTGTCAGAGCTCTTTAACTGGAGAGACACGCTGCTAACTGTCATTCAAGCTAATATGAGTCACAGTTTTAGCTACAGCTGTAAAATGTGACCTAATTTCTTCAAATTTAAAGTGAGGTGGCGTTCTCTTTATTCTGATCACCCATGTATACCGTCTTAAATCTCATAAAAGAATTTACATTCCATAAAGAGGGTTCTTTTGCTTCTTGTTTCAAAATAAGCCATGCAAGATGAGTAAGCGTGTTGGTTGCTCACAGTCCTAATCCAGGTAGGTTCCTGTTTATGTAGGCATTAAATTAGAAATATTGGTGGATTAATACCAACAGAAAACCGCAAACACAGTTCCGGGTGAAGATCTTGTTACAATTAATCTGGGCATCTATATTTCGGCTGTAGAAACACCAACATTTATGAAAGCAGCATGCACAAGTCAGATATAAAATATAAAGTAATATATAAGACAATTATTCTAAGTAATCTAATCTAGTAAACCACAAACAACCATAGCAACCCTTGAGTAACATATTCCAGCAAAACCATCATGACAAAACGATAGGAGAGTCGTGGAAATGCATCGGATTCGACTTGGGGACATTTCTGTTAGTCGCGTTGTATTCACGACATTCAAAAGTGACTATTACCAGCAGGACTAAGTCAGCGAGGAAAAGAAATCGAGTCGCAATAAAAAAAAAACTACGGCGAAGACACAACGTGATTTTAAAAAGACGAAAACCAATTAAAACCAGCTGAACGGGTTTGACCTTCGCTCTGCGACAGGTATTTTAAATAACCAAATAAAAAACCTTCACACACACTTCTGAACGGTAAGATAACACTAAAGAGGGTGGGGCTCCTGGTCCCTGGAGTACTGAAGAAAAAATGATCGCTGGTGTTTTGATAATGAAATCAAACAGACGCGGCCTTAAGCGAGAAGGACCGCAACTGCGACCCAATTCGAAGAGGACAGCCCGCCATCCGGTGCGAGTGCGGTCAGCCGAAGGGCGGCCCGAGAAGCCGGCCCCAAAATGAGCGCTAATGGACCGGACTCGCTGGCCGAACCGCGCAGCGTCGCCGTCCCGCTTCCAGGAGCTCGGCGGTGCTCAGATCCCGGCTCGTCTTTGTCTCCACGATCGCCTGGCAGGACCAGCTCATTGAAATGGGGGAGGAGGTGTCACAAGCCCAGTAAGAACAAAAAAATAATTATTAAAAATGACTAACCCGCAATCGAACACAGAAGGGAAATAAAAACATGCCTCAGACCTCAAAACGGCCCAGTCAGAACCAGGCCAGCGGACAGGATCGGTCCGTCGGCAGAGGCAGAAGCACCTCGGCGGCCTCGCGTCTTTCATGCCCGGCCGTAACAATAAAACCTGTTGTGTGTATGACCAGTTTCGGCCATCGCAGCCCACCCTGCGCCGCACACCGCGTCCCAGCACACCCCCAGCTCACCTGTCACGAATCCCGCGCCCCTCAGCAAGCCGCACTTCCCGTCATCTGTAACCAATTAATCACGCAACGATATTTACGATTATTGCAGCCCGATTACGAATTTAACAGAACCCCTTTCCTAGCCCCACTTTCTCTTGCTCCTTAAAAAAAACACACGGACGTCACACGCAACGTGATGACGCAAGCGCGTTTACTTACGACGCTACGCACTACAAAATTCGATGCCAGATAACCGGGGATACCAATGGAGAGTATCCTAAACAGTTTTTTGCAGCCTGCTGCGTTGTCTTGAACCCATCTGTGACATTTGGGTTTGGTCTTTAGAAAACTCGCTTGGTTGGGTACGGTAAATTATCTGTTAAACAAATGTCAAAATAAAATGTATTTTATTTGGGGTATTTTAGATAGAAATGTTCTAAAACGGTTTTGAAAAAATATTTTAGAATAATTCACAACGTCTAAGAAATGGAAAACGTCTTAAAACATTAACTCATTAGATTTTTATTGAATGTATATTGCAGATGTTCACATACAAATATAAGTATGTAAGGATATGCAAATGCAGTAACAGAAGTAGAGTTATTCTACACTGGCATTAATTATATTTTGTTGCGTTACTTTACATATACAGCAAAAGTATATAAATATTCCCATTCTGAATATCCTCAACTCAGTTTTTGCATACTCCTGTACGCTGTATCCCTCACTCTGACTTGGAGAGCTAGGATTCTTGAAGTAAATGTTTCCCTGAATGGCTAACATTGTCTCTCATGCACATACATTGTATTATAAACTTTATGACAGTATTCCTATCTGCAGAGGTTGGAAGTTCAAGTCCGTAAGGTAAGAATCCAGACCAAGGATTTCTTTCAACCAACCAATTGAGTACTCGGTGATTGTGACTCTTTATGCTAAATTGGTTGGTTGAAACAAAACCTTGGTCTGGATTTGTACTTTCTGGACCTGAATGTTCCACCTCTGCAGCACTTTGCACAGTGATTGATGTTATTGTGTGCCATCTGTTCTTAGGTGCAGACTCCCGTTCTGCCCCCCTGCCGTCTCTATATTGTGTGCTGTATGGGTTCGCTGAGTCCCCTGTGTCTTTTTTCTGCCGTTGCCTTCCTCTCCTTTCAGTCGTGGCGACTCTCCCTTATTTTCACCTTTCCTCTTTCTCTTCCTGCCCTTCTTTTTTTCTCTGTGCAGTCTTCCTATACAGGAGAACACAAACAGAACGGTGACCAGCGTTAGAAACAGCTGAAAAGGGACAGGATGACATTCCAGCGAAAACACGGAGCCTGAGGACAGTGCAAGTCAAACTAGCTGTGGATTTACTCCTCTGACTCAGCAGTGAGATTTACATCAGTGTTAAATAATTTGTAACTCCCTTTGGCTCTGCTAGCGTTGTTCTTCTCCCACATATGCAGTTTTGGGGGATGTGCGGGAGCAGGTGGCATGGTGGGTAGCACTGTAGCCTCACAGCTGCAGGGTTAGGGGCGTGAATCCTGCCTGTAGTGCCTGTGTGCAGAGTTTGTGTGCTCTTCCTCTGCGCGGTAGGGATCTGTGCTCATGTCTGGAAAGGTTCAAATCTTGTAGCTGGCAGAATAATCATTTCACTGTTGGGCTTTAACCCCTGTTTATACTGGGACCCAAAGACATACAGTTAGGCTACTAGTTTATGTATGTGATTATCCAGTGTGTGCAGTGTGGACAGGCTCCTTACAAACCCCCCACCATGACACTGATCCAGAGAAGCAGATAGACATTCAGTGGTGGGCCATGGTGCCTAATGGTTAGGGAAGCAGACTTGTAATTGAAAGATTGCTGGTTCATAATAATAATAATTGATACTTCATTGATCCCCGTGGGGAAATTGTCTTTACGCCTCCCTCAGCTTGCTCTTTGTAGAGTTCAAATCCACGACAAGCAAGGTTCTGCTCCCTGGGCATTGAATTAGCTGCCCCCTGCTATATCACGATGTCACATATGGGTTAAATGCAGAGGACACATTTTGTTGTTGTCCATTGTGTGCTAGGGTGTGTTAGCAATGCCTAATCGCTTCACCTTTTAAAGGAATGGAGGCCATGACAATGAGTGTAACACCTTGTAATACCACCAGGGAGTGCTAAGTTGCTTATTATAGGTATCTTCCAGGTTAGCAATGATTAGGGCTGACAGAATGTGGGAACACATTTTTAGTTACATAAAAAACAGGATGTAGTCACTGTGCTGATCCAATCAGACACCTAAATTACACTGACTCCTGGTGGGCAGTCTTGTTTACTGCCCTTTCTCTTACTCTAACTAACTAATTTAATAAGTGGTGAATGTCAGCTGCAAGGCCCATTATGAGGTGAGAATGGGTTTAAGCCTCAGCCAGCAGATACATTCCCATGCAAATGGATTTGACGCCTTAGCTTTACATAATGAGTCAAACACTGACTTCATGGAATTATAGCTGACAGATTTGAGTGATTGTGTCGATTGTTAATGCCCGGCCAGTTCATTGTTGTGCTTCTTTATCTTCCCATCAGCGTGCACTTTAGTAGTGTTTCCCAACCCGGTCC
>JAODLD010000045.1:19516354-19553770 GCA_026781065.1 Mormyrops boulengeri | reverse complement strand
GTACAGAGAGTCCCTGGCTTAAGGATGTCACTCTACAGGCAGTCCATAGGTTAAGGATGTCACTGTACAGGCAGTCCCTGGGTTAAGGATGTCACTGTAAAGGCAGTCCTTGGGTTAAGGATGTCTGATTTGGGGACAACTTGTACTTATGAACGGACTACCATAAAGCCTATTACATAAAGAATTCAGATTAAACACAATGGTTTTTGATAACAAATGCACATACTACTTTGTGACGCTTGTGAAAACATTGGGTGGCTTCAGTGGTTCGTCAGCTCGAGGTACAGTACAGTACCGTATGTGGTTACTTTCATTATTACTGTACAATACTGAATATTTTTTTGACTTACCTGCAAATTGGACTTAAAGACAGACATAGAGAGCGGATCTCATTCATAACCTGGGGACTGCCAATAGATGTGCATTCCCGCATAACAACATCTGCTAAATAAACGTCAAAGCTGGAAAGAGCCCAGTCCTTAGTCTCATGTTTAAATTGTCACCACTGATGGTTCTAAATGGCACATGTCAGAGTCGTGGTTGAAGCTCTTAAATGATGAAGAGCTTCCTGCCACGGTCATGAACGCCAAATGCCAGCCATGGGTCGTACTTCTCTGGCAGGTGAGCTTGCCAGAGCCGGAAAGTTCCCCTTGGTTGGCTGCTATGATGGTCCGGGCTTGGTTTCCGCTTGTTTTTAATCTGAGAAATGGTGGTTGGCTCTTCACACCTCCTTATCTATGGGAGGATAAATTAGTCAGAATGTTTAATCTACCTCATCAATTTTCCCATTAACAGGCAAGCGGTTTGCTGGAGTATCACACCATATAATGTAGCTGTTGCATTTAACTTGTCTTACTGCAGTGCATCTCTGGACACAGACCCACTACTCACCCGGGCAGATCATAGGACTAGAAGAACGACTGTACAGGCACAATTAGTTGCTGGTGTTTATGTGAGAGATCAGATTGAATAAGATGTATTTACTGTAAAGCCAGACTCACTCAAAAGAAGAGGCAAAGTATTTTGTGTATCCACAGGAGACTAATTGCTCTTTTCCCCCAGCACCACAGTGTGATACAAATGATAATAATCTTTGCATTCCACTATTTACAGGTTTCAGTGGTGGCTTATGTGTTGTTTTTTTTAATGGACTGTGTTTCCCAGTGATCCCCTTTATTATGGTGCCATCTCAGGTAAGCATTCAAAGTTGATGACATTTGAAAACATAGTGGTTACAAGAACCATATGAAAAACACATCGTGTCAGTCTATCTAGCTGATCTGCCGTCAATCAAATGCAAACTTTGATTTTCCACACAATCGGTTATGTTGCTCTAAGTGAGAGAATGTTACATTTACTTTAGCATTGAGGCTTTTTTTAATATATATATATATATATATATGTGTGTGTGTGTGTGTTACATATAACAGTGTTTGGCTTTTTCATTATGTGTAAAGTAAGTAGGTCCGTCACACTTACGTTTATCTCTTGTCCTATCAAGCATATTTCTTTGGAGATGTTACTCACAGCAGGGTAGAGGGCCGATAACAGGCAGAAGAAATTATTTTGCCCGTTTGGTTACGTACACATAGGCTGAGATATATCTAGAAACACGATGACCCTACAAAAGTGCGATCGCTCACCTTACTCGTTTTGTTTTGATGTAAGAGAAACCTATCTCATAAATCCAGGAGTGAAAAGTCACGTCGCATAAATTATGCTATCAGACAAACCAGCTGTAAGGTAAGCAGCACGTTCACTCAGTCACACAGACTTACACATGCACACATATATACATCTTTGTATGACTGCTGAATCTCTTTGAGTGCTCACTTGTGATCTATATAATATTACTTATGCTACAAGACATGGCCTTGAGATACTCACTTCATTCTGTGGTTTTGTGTTGCCATTACCATGAATCAGTACATTTTTATGAGTAATAAGTCTTTATACTCAGGGGTGCCAATAGAGAGTTGAAAGCATATCTTACTGGGCCCCCAATCCAGATCAATCCAATTACTTTCCAAATTTTTTAGGGCCCTGAATGGAATCATCCTATCTTCCCTCCTTCACAGCACTCCTTTTTACACTCCTTGTCTATGGTTTGACCTACCTAACATCCTGCGATTACCTGGATTACTTTTTATTTATTTATTTACTTTTTTTTAAAGTAAACAGTTTGTACTTTGTAACACTGATAGAAATTCCCACAAAACTGTACCATGTTCATGGTGCCCTGATGAATGTTTACAGTAGCCTACTGTAGCCTACCTTTTCCTACCTTGATAGTCAGTTGGGTGGTATTCTTAGGAAAAGTTAATGTACATTACAAGCATTCCATATATTGACAGGACAGTTGAGGCTTTGCTACCCATTAGTGGGCATTATTACTGTCTTCTCAATCACAGACAACCTTCTGGTTAAATTGCGGCAGCGATCGACCTTTATTGGCACTTCAAAGACTTGTTTCTTCCATCAGTAATTTTAAGCACCCAGATAAGAGTCTGTGCTCTAATGCATCTTTATGTTCTGAAACATTTAACATTTAAAAAATTTAATTTGAAATCAAATATTTTTTTTTGTTCAAATTAATTTGCAGTAGAAAAGTTGTATGTGGGCTCGGTTTCCAAATTAGTTAACCTTTGTCAACCTTTTACTTGACATCTATCTAAAAAAACTGAACCATTATATGTGATTTCTGTTTTTGTAAAGAAAAGGTCCCTTACAATTATATCTTCTTTTTAATTGTCTGTAGAAGGGGGTTAAAGAATCACTGACATTTTTCAAAATTGCACAGTATTAGGATTGGTAAATGTTTCAAAAACAACATTGTGATTTCAAAGTTCCCAATGAAAAGGAGATGCGGGCTATTTTTTGGCCAAAACTGAAATGATAAGAAATCAAAGGGACAGGAAAGGTCAAATAATTTAACTGTGAAGATCTAGCAGAAGAAACAGCCTTTGTAGATTTAAAGATTTGGTTGATTGCTGAAGAACAGTCGTTATTGAATATAATTGGTGTACTGATATCGCATTTAAAATGGATTGGCATTATGGTTAAGACATTGGTTAAGCATTGGGTTGGCATTTGGCAGTTAGTGTCTGGGCTCTCATTAGGGATGTGGTTAGGGTTAGGATTAAGGTTAGGGCTAGAGTTAGTAGGGATAGGGTTTCCCCATGATGTTTGAGGGTCCTCTGTTAGGACTCAAGTAGTAAAACATGTTCTGCCTTAACTGAAGCTTCTTCTGAGAAATTATTTCAGTAATGTCCACTTCATGTATTTGTTTCCCCCTAAATAGTTATGGTACACTTTACAAATTAGTTTAGGGTTAGGTTAAGCTTTAGGATTAAGTCTAGAATGAAATGCCCAGAATTTCTTCCTGGGGATATCTAATGTCTGTCTTTCTGTCTGATCATACTCTAAATTTTTTAACACCAGAAGTTTAAACATCATCACACTACAGACTAGTTCCGTTAGTCTTTTAGCTCCTGCTTGAACCCCTCAATTCTTCATGATACATAGAATCCAAATGAAATCACCTACAACTTATGGCTTTAAATTCCACATCCATTAGACCAGGATGGATTATATTCTATGGTGTGATTGTGGAAAGAGCTCCTGTTTCTTTACAGCTACACTTGCTCTTTACTATTCAACCAGTCGACGTGTATGTTGGGAAGAATGGTCAGATCCCATGCTTAGAGAAACTAAATAATTTCTGAAGTATTTTGTACATAAGTATGAAGTCTACCCCTCTCACGTTGGATATTATTGGCATCTGAAACTTTCATTTGAATATTAATAAAGTCAAAATAATCTTCAGTATAAATTATTACATATGTTACTGGTAAACTATTTTGCATTATTAACCTCCTAGGTTAATTTGGGTCTTACAGTTGGTTACATTTTGCCATTGAAATGTTTAGAAAAGTGCTTCAGTAGGTTTTGTTTGTAGCTAGAACACCTGTCGGAATGCATGACTTGAGCATTACTCTACGTGTCTAAAAACACAAGAAAATCATGAGGAAAACAGTATCCTTTCCCCTCATATCTCGCCCCCTAACCCCTAGGAACACTTTCAGTAGCAGTGTCTGATTGAAGTTTTCTGAATCTAAGGCAAAGATCCTTGTATCTTTTATGATATCTGCACTTTGAGTTCCCTGCATCACCCCAGGCGTGTCAGGGTTTTTGGGAACAATGGGCGTCTTGTGTACATTGGACAGGTCAGGCCTTGTCATCTCTTGGATTTTGGGATTGCAGTCATTTGTGAAAGAAGCGGATCACTCACGAGGGAATACCAGACATATCTCAAACACAGCGGAAGGAGAAGCAGGGCTGAGAAGATGGGTGTCGATTACCGTCAAAGCAAAACAATCACTTTTCTGCACACCTCTCCAGGATCAGGAATCGCAAAGGCATTCACCGACACCGGCACCAGAAACACGAAGACACAAAACTGTCTAAACCTAACCTCTCCATCATCTGCAACATTAATGTATCATTAATTTCTCATACCATGCTGTCCTCAGATGCTTACTGTACACAATGTCCCAGCCATGGAAACTCAGTGACCTCTAGAAGGGATATCATTGTCGATGCTTCAATTCAGATTGCATAACACTGCTCCCTAGACTAAAAGATGTGATGGAACATTCTCATGCTGTCTGATTGTGAGCTTCTTTACGTAAACAAAAATAAATCTAAACAGTATATTCAGTATTCAAATGCAGGGCTGTCCCAAAACAGGAATGACTTCAGTAGAGTGTACTTATAATCCAGGAAGAACAAGGAGCAGTTTCAATGAAAGCAACCAGACTGCAAATTTAATACGAGAGGTCAGAAAGGACACTACTGTGTAGGTTTAGCAGCTAACACACCCCATTTGTACGAAAAACCTGTTCCACTGATACACAGATGGCAGTAAAATCCTATGTATGCGCTGTGTAAAATCTATAAGAAAATGTCATCCCTAACCTTATTTGTACTGTAGTCAAATTTCCAATAATTACTGAATGTTCAACGAACTACAGTACCACACTGGTGAAATGCCATCTAAAACACAGGGGCAAAAAGAAAAAGGAAAAAAACAAACGGTATTTTGCGAAAATGAAGACCTGGCACCTGTTCGTAATTTTTGTTACAAAAAATCCATTTCCAACACTGCACCCATATACTAAAAATAAAATTGAAATTTTAATCAGATGTCCCTGTATTAATAAACAAAGAGAGTCCTAAAGCAAGACGTCACCTTTTTCTTCCTATGAGGATTTGATTTGGACTTTGCCAGTGCTTGTATAAAAACATAATTGCATATTTATGAGATTGCAAACATGTTTTAGGTTTATAGGGTTTAAAAACAAGACAATTAGTTTCCAGAAAAAAATCCTTAGATAAGAAGCCCAAGTTTAGTGCATTTTATCATGGTGTTTACCAAAAAATGTAATAAGATAGTAAGATAATGATTTGTTGGCTGAAGGTGTGCTTAAATGAGAATGTTAGTATTAACCGCAAAGATGCAGTTTATCTGTGACCTTGAGATCGTTTAATTTGTTTCACAGCTCCAAGTTAACAGTGGCTTGCAAGGCTGCAGTTTTTGCATAACGTGGAATTAAAGCGCGGGTTTAGGCCTTGTTCGTACGCAGCGGATGTAAGCATATAATCTAGTATAGAACCTTTGTTGTGTAATTGTGAGAAAAACAGGAATAATGGAAGGTTATTTAAAATGTGGTTTGTCTATAATGTCATTTGATTTGATTTCTTTTGCTTAAAGCTGTGAATGCAACGCTGTAATGATGTCAATTAGAAAATACAATTAAAATGTTGTCCCTGTTTTTAATCAACTACGGTCAAACATGCAAACAAAATTAGCAATTTAAATTTCTCTTTGAAAGGAGTCTTTCATGTTTAATATATACACATACAAGAATTAATTAAAATTTGTTTTCAATTAAAGCAACATTTCATTAAAAACAAAAAAAAACAATAAAGGTTATTAATAGACTGAGTCATTTTATGAAAAAGTCAAGTGATATGCCAAAACAGAGTGCCCAAAACAGCCAAAACAATGTTTAATGGCATATTTGGTTTCATTTTTACTTGTTTTATTTTAGACCAGCAGATGGAGTACAACATGCGCTGGATCACTGGTAGCAAGGAACGCAAGGTAAGATGTTGCTATCGTCCCTTTTGCAATATATTTTTCTTGGTGCACCTATTTTATGTTACTTAGAGATTCAGGAAGGACATCTAAAATTAAATCATAAATTAAACCAGATTTATTTAGCTCATTTATACAATTATATATTTTTTTTATATATTTTTTGCCTGTTATCTGTTACAAATTATTTCCAGTGCATTCCAGGGTTATAGTTGATTTTAATTCATTTTCTGTACAAATGGTTAAAATGTTGGGTGATAACTGGTGAAACTTTATGTTTTTAAAAAAGAATTACTTCTGTCCTATGAAGAAAATACATGTTGGTTGCAGTTTGCTGGGAATTTCTATGGGAAGAATCAGCATTAAATGATTAGCCAGGACAGGGTTTGGACAGGAAGACGCTTGAAGGTTATGGATCATTTAAACCCTTCCTAACCAGGTGAGTAAGTGTTGACAAGGCATGTAGTCATATTCATAGTTGTATTCATATATTTTGACTGTCTGTGATATTCATAGTGACTCACTGACACACTATGCAAACTCACCTTCCACCCCGTCAAACTGCAAAATAAGAATGCGCAAAAAAATTAGCTCAACGATTGGCTAGGTTCTCCCACAAAATGCCTCCCGGTTGGATGATAAAATACCAGCAGATTATAATCATGTGTCAGGCATCCTTAGCACCTGACATCTCTCCTTCCCTGAAAGGGTCACCACCTACACTCCACAATGTTATCATGGTTTCTGCTTTTCCTTTATCTTCAAAATGTCTGCCCTAACATTACCCTATCAGAAGTAGGAAAATACCTATTTTATTTTATACACATTTAAATAAGTTACAAGTGTGACATATTCAGATAACTTTCCACCAGCAAAAAACATCCAAAACTGTTACAAGACACCCAACCAGACTGCTGGTTCTGAAGCTGTATTTAAGGTTCTTTTATGTTTTTTCATGTGATTGTTATAGGAATGTATATCAGTTGTATGGTTCTCTGTTATCTGTTACGGTTATCTGAAATTATTTGATAGGTGTGTGAAGGCATCATGCAGTTTGAAAATACTCATTAGGCCATGGATTGTTCTGTGAAACTCACAAGAAGGTTCTATAATTATGTTTACATGATTTATGACAATGATAGCTTTGCCGATTATATCAGAGGGCTGGTGGATCATTGAGTGAAAATCGGATGGGAGTGTATAATGATTATTATGTCAAGGAAAATCAGCCATAATGTATTTCATGGTGGTAACACATTTTATAGTTTTGTCATTGCGGTGTCAATACCGTGGAAGGATTTGCTGCAAATGTCTGTATTTGTGATTTCAACAACCATTTATTCCAGTAAACTATGGGATAGGTTTCAGATCATATTTAGTTAATGGTGAATTGTCATGGACAGGACACTGTCCCAATGTCAATGGGGAGCCTCATTGGATTAGACTACCAGATTTGCTGGCTTTAATCTGTTCATGTAGCTCCTGTATACTTATGCCATTTGTTTTTTCAGGACTACTAAAAGTTCAAAACATCCTTCTGAAGTCTAAAAACACAGTAACACAATTTTTTTTGCAATCAAGAGTGTGTTCTGTAACATCCCTCATTCATCCTGGGATACGACCCTGTCATCTTAACTGGATGTTAAGATGTTAAGTGTTGATGAGTGGTTATTAACACAAATATACATTTATATTTAGATTTAAATTGCAGTCGTGTTGACATATAGATTTTCTAACAGTTAATTAGACTCCCAGTGCTCGCTTCAAAGAGAAACAGGACGAATGGACATTCCTCTGTGGGATCAACTTGATCTCAGGGCTTGTTGGCATACAATAGTCTGTTATGAAAACCTCACTGTCCTCTTAACAGCTTGCAGAGGTCACTCACTCACTCACACACACACACACACACACACACGTCCTTCGGCAGTCACTGCAGGTGGAGGAAAGTCTAGACATTCAGGAAGTTCAGATATCAGAAGGACATGATTAGTAATGTAAAAATCGTGTTTTTTTTTTTTGTAAAAGTCCAGTGCAGTGGTTCTCAGTCCTGTTTCTGTTCCCCACCACCAAAATGTTTTCATTCCAACCCACACTGCCTTCAATCTGCCACATTCATTATTGGCCTATTAAAGACCATATAAGCCTGATTGAGGTGGGGTTTTTCATTCCAGCAGGAGGGTGGGGGCACCAAGAACAGGATTGAAAATCACTTGTCTAGTGCTTGTAGATAGTGCACTACACTTTCACATGGAAACCATTTTAAATATTACAGGGACAATTTTCATACAAAACGCAAAGTTCATCTTCTTGGTAAAATAAGGCATTTTGGCATCAATTAAAAGAACTTGAGCTTTTACATTTTGTTGATAATTACATAGATGGATGTGATCTAACTAGCATTTAACTGACCCCCCTACCTCCTACAGAAGAGTAGGAAGGCAGGCGGCCTAAAATACCCTTTAAATATCAGCTTTCCATGTAGGAATTAGTAATTAAAGGTGTTTATTAGTAACGATGGCTAGAGAATGTTATCACCTTATCAACCTCTCATTTGCTAGCTACTTTGTTTCAAAGGGATGTACAGAAACAGTGAATAATGTATGATTCCACAGAACGCTTCCTTCACTGTTATTTGGGAAGGGGATGGCAATATGGCAGGATTCCCATATTCCCTCATGTCTCTTGGCTGATTCCATATCTGTTCATCCATAGCTATTTACAAGTGGTTACATTAAGGTTTAATGATGTAGCCAGCTGTTGTTAATTAAGATAATACTTCAAAAGCTGAGACTAGTTTGGTTGTTTCATCAATTCTAAACAAATCATTAAACAACTCATTTAACAAGTCTGAGCTATTTGTTAGGTTCTCCCCAAATGAGCTTGATGGGCCGAATGGCCTCCTCTCATTTGTAAAATTCTTATGTTCTTATGGATGCTGTTCAGCTAAATTTCAATGTTAGTTTAAATACTAGAAGATTTATTACTGAATAATAACCATAATTTGCCACTATATGTATGTTTTATTTGTTTATTACCAAATACAGTACTGTAATTGGCCACCATCTTTAAAATAACGTTGCATTCAGATAAAAATAATACATTTATATTCCCCATTGTCTTGCCCCAGACCCCTTGGTCTTCCGCAATAATGGAACCCATTCCTCCATCAGTGGATTTGATACTCGGATCTGACCTGCCGGAGAACTTTGTCAGCCTGGAAGCCACCACAGTGAAGAAGATAAACTTTGAGAAAATGATAAAACATGGTATAAAACAAACACTTTAAATTAGGTGCTAGGTGAAAACAGTGAAAAGGCAGAGTGGGGTACCGGCCATGCGTGACAGGGTGCGCGGGTCCCATTTCTGCTGCTGTCAAGGCGCGAGAACGAGCCTGGGGGCGGAGCAGCCGCAGGGAGGCGAAACTCATTCAGTACTGCCATGGAAACCGGTAAACGCAAAAGATGGCTGGGTCTGCACAAAATGAACACTGAACTGGCAGTAAACTGATGCATCAATGAAATATCCCGAGCACCGGATTGTATTTTCATGCTTCTCCCGTTTGCTTCTTTTTTTGTTTTGTTTTTAACGCCGGAGTGTCGGTTGCTGCAGGAATAAAAGGTATGCGAAATGATGACAATTGCTGGCGCTGTATTTTGCGCTTATCCCACATAACCTCTATAACGTGCGGATGCTGATTACGTGAGAGATCGAGATTGTTTTTTTATGATGAAAGTGATCGATGTCATGCGACATCAGAGTATTACTTACAGTCTTGTCGCTTTTGTTTTCCTACGATCTTACTGCTTCCGTACTGCAGAGAAAGGATGTCGTTCGGGCCCAGCAAGGTCCTCAGAAATGGAAAGCTGCAAGCCACGATGAGCACTTGGACTCCGCTGAACCACCAGCTGTCTAATGATCATGTACTTAAAAAAAGTTTTATTATTTTTTTTTAAAAAAAAAACAACAGGCTAACTTGTACTTAGCTAATAAAAGCTCTAATGATTTTTGGTTTTGTTTAGCATATTTAAGAATTCCAAATAATAAAGTACTTATTTTTGATTCATTATGATGTTTTTTTATTTTACTGTGTCAAGTTTCCAAGGTTATGTATCTGTTTTTTTCCCTCTTCTCCTAGATATTTGAAGAGAGGAAAGCCTTGCTTGGAAAATGGGTAAGGCCATACTTCCTTCACGCAATTTTACGTAAACAGTAAAATCGCCGTTGTACCCTAAGACATACTAGCATAGACTGTGTTACTATTCATTATGCAGTTGAACAAACTGTATGAAATGTAATATCATTGAATCTGCTGAAGCAGGTTCTCTCAGTCATCTTGTTTGTGTCCCTCAGTTTGACAAGTGGACGGACTCCCAGCGCAAGCTGGTGCTGCAGGATTTTTTCTCCAGATGCTCCGCAGCCCAACTCAGGTTCCTGCGGAGGGATCTTTGCAGCCGGGTCCCAGGAGACGCCCTGGACTTTACCGCCATGCTGCCCAGAGTGCTCTCCCTCTACATCTTTTCCTTTCTGGACCCGCGGAGCCTCTGCAGGTGTGCACAGGTTGGTTAGCCACTCCAGTCCCAGAAATGTGAGGAAGATATCATTAATTAGCTGTTGTTAGTGGCCTCAGTGCCTGTTCAGTTTGGGCCAAAATTCACACAAAAGGAAGCTGGCCATTGTGTTGCCCTACAGTGCTCATCAATATCTCGCGAAGAAACGCGGTTAACGGTGATCCACGTTGAAATGGTACAGACGGCAACAGACCACTAAATGTGTAATTTAGTATAGAGCTGGGAGGGAGCAAAAATGTGGCCTGTCTAGGGGTCCCCAAGGACCAGATTGGAAAACACTAAAGAACTTCCACTATGATCTATGGTTGTGTGTTCATCTGGCAGACATCTCTGCTCAAAGGAGCATGCTAGTTTGCACAGAGCATAAGTGTATCAAAACAATAGAGTCGATTGAGACACAGTCAATGCAGGAAGCACATTTTGGGCAGTGTTGTTACTTATTTTACATAAGCATATCTCTCTATGACATGGGAGTCTAACAGCATTAAGATGGACAACTGTGATGTTACCCCTAGTCAATGACAGTAGCTAAACATACAGGCGAAACCTGAGGTGTTACGTAATGAAAAATAGTAGATGTTCATGTGGAAATACACACAGGAAATATTGGTGAAATCCAACTATAGGCAACAGTGCAAAAGACTTCTCTGACGATCTGCATGTCATTTATAAATTTGTTCATCTTATTTTTCATACTCTTTATCCCATTGTGTTTTAGTCACCTTATGAATGTCTCTGTGTTCCCTTCTCTTATCAACCACTCCTTTCTACTTGACCTAGCAGTAGTCTTCTTCATAGGATAGGTTTGGTATCACTACATGTTTCAGAGATGCTGATACCTATTTGTGTCTTGCTCTGTACGATCCAATTCCAGCTTGTCAGCACCTCTACCATCACCTCTCTCTGCCCCTGATCACAGTACATCATGCTGGTCTACATTCTCGGTCTACTGCCAAAAAACACACGACTTCCGAATGTCCACATTCAGATATGACCAATAATTTGGTAATCCCATAAATACCTCTTTTATGATATGCTCTGTATTTACAGAAACTCTTATTTATAGGCAACTGTAACTAGGCAAAGACAGTCTCACTAGCAAAATTATATAATGCAAGTATTAGTAAAAAATATTAACAATAAAAAAGTATTCTGATTCTGAAAATATCAAAATGATTGACTGAACTTATGTTAAAATTTAACTATGTAAACTGGAGATCAAATTTTCTGAAAGCCGAAATTGGAATTGAAACTGCAAGGGCCACATGCTATTCAACACTATAAGCTGCATCTTGTCAACACATCTGTATATAAACTGGTACAGTGTATATACATAAAAGGAATACGCACATAAACACAGGTAATTGTGTTTACAGTATCCATCCTGTAATTCCAGTGCAGTAAATGTGGAAGGTGACTTACCTGATAAGAACCATTGTACTTGAGCAGGTGAGCTGGCACTGGAAGAACCTGGCAGAGCTGGACCAGCTGTGGATGCCCAAATGCCTTCGCTTGGGCTGGTGCATCAGCTTTGCTCCCACGCCGTTTGAGCAAGGCGTGTGGAAGAGGCACTACATCGAAACTGTACAGGAGCTGCACGTCACTAAGCCGAAGGTGACCCCCAGGCCGAATGAGCTGACTATAATTCTTATTATTTCTAGATGTTTGGCAGCTCATGCTGTAAAATCCCACAAAGCAAGTTATATTAGATAAACGTTTATAAATGTACATCATTTACATATATTACAGTAGGTAGCACTGTAGCCTCACACCTCCAGGGTTGGAAGATATACACCCATTCGTCTGGTTTGTGTCTGAATAGGGCACTCCTCTTTACTGTGGAGGTCCAAAGACATGCAGTTAGGTGAATTGGTCTCTGTACATTGCCATAATGTGATTACTTGTGTCTTGTGATGGATTGTGGACTGGCCTTCCATCCTTCTGTCCCCTCCACTTCTTGGGATAACTCTAGGATAATCAGATGATGGGTGTACAAATAGTACATTTACATTCTTTAAAGATCTACAGTTAAAATGTAATGAAGGATTTAGTGTAAGTGGTCATGGGAGGTGGACTTCATAACAATGAGGCCCTGTCTTTCATCAGACCCCTTGCTATCAGGAGGTCGTGGTCCCGGAGGTGAAGGTGATTGGCTTTCAGGGGGGGGAGTCACTGGCAGCTCACACGGGACGGGTTCGATCGGCTGGAGCTGCATGGCGTGGGGGGAAGGGTGCTCCAGCGGAGAGGAAGGGGCTGCCCCCGTGGCGGGACTCTGACAGACACCCAACAGACACGCTGCGCTTTAACTACCTGGAGAACCTGGACCCCATCGAGCAGGCCAACCTCACGTGAGTACGCCAGGAGACATCCACCCGCTCAGCCAAGCTTACATGAGGGCCATTTGTCGTTGTATTTCCAAACCCATTTCGGCAACATGCGCGACTCGGTCGCTGGTGACGTTTGACAGAGACGTGGGGCGTGTTCTAGAAAATCAGAAACCAGACGGGTTTCTTTGCTGTACACGTTTGACAGGGATGTGAGGCATGTCCTAGAAATGCAGCAACCAGAAAGGCTTCTGATTGCTTCTCTTGCAGACGAGCAAAAGCTAAGAAGATCAACACTGCCGCGAGAAATGAAAACAACAGGATGAAGCCGCTGTGTGACTCCAGCTACAAGCTCCGCAAGGCTAGGTCACTAGTAAGCTTGGTTCTTCCAAGGCGGCTGACTCACCTCTGAATTCGAAGGGACACAATGCACAAATCACAGGGCCATGCAGAACCAAAGGCATTATGCATGGCCGACACAGACATGCAGAATTAAACTAGATTGTGAGAATAAAATTATGGAATTTAATCATTCTTGCCTGCTATTAAAATGTAAATCTGGAAAAAATGAACATGAAATACTCCACTGGTTTCCCCCTCTGAAGTTGTTCCTGTCCTTGGACCTAAACTCCGGGCAGCAGAGACAAAGCAGGCCAAAATGGGCCACAAGTGCGTCCTCGGAGTACCCGGTCACCAAGGAAATGGCAGACAGGCTGAGTCAGATGCCCCAGTGGAATGCTGGGATACGCCCACCTCCAGCGAGGGACCCGGTACCCAGAATGAGCGAAAGAGGGCTGAAGGCATCTCTGCGTTCTCAGAGAAGCTCCCCAAGTAAGGCCAGGGATCCTAATGATCATTTCTGATTGGCTAGTCTGATTTAAGAGCCTAATCCCCCACATGTGAGGCTAAAGGCCATATGATGAGCTACACTGTATAGCCAAAAGTCTGTGGATGCCAGCTTATCTAGTATCTCATTTCAAAACCAAGGATATTAATATGGTTTGGCCTTTGTTGCTGTAATAGCCACTATTAGTAAGGTTTTCCATTAGATAGAATATCGATGGTGGGGTGTGCTGCCTTTCATGTTGGACATTGATGTATGGTGATCAGGCCCCTTTCTTTGAGCTTGTGTGGCCTACCACTTCCAATGACTGTGCCCTTACAGATCTGTCTCAGAAATATGCATGGCTTAATTAGGTAGTTCCTCTAATTAATAGGGGTGTCCACATGCAATTGACCATGTAATGCATCTTCAGTTCTCTGGGTCCAGTGAATCAATTTCAAAGACTATACACGATTATGTATTTGCCTCTAATTTCCGTAATCACCACCACGTGGATCTCGAGCAGGAGTGGGCAATCTTATCCGCAAAGGGCCAGTGTGTATGCAGGTTTTCGCTGCAACTCCCTAACTAGGTCATTAATTAGAGGACTGATTGGCTGAAGAGTCCTCACACCTGGGTTTGAACAGCTGACCTAAAGATTATCCCAAAAACCTGCATACACACCGGCCCTATGCGGATAAGATTGCTCACCCCTGGTCTAGAGCATACATCTTGATGCGAGTACCCATTCATATTGCCTGAATGTGTGACAAAGAGCATAAGAGAGATTAATATTTGGTTTACTTTACAGCGGTACAGTTGTTCGGGACACAGCCATAGAAGATTCCATAGAAATCAGGGTTCAGCCAAGGACTGAATGTGGTCTGGATACTCCAATACACCCTGAAGCCTCATTTAACCCATAAACATCCAGCCTCCAGGACGTAGCAAAATTAACAGTACGGGGTAAAGGAGGATGCACAGCTATCAAAATGGATCCGGAAAGAAAAAGAATGTGAGGCTTCAGGAATGCAGGTAAATATAGTTTAGCGAATTGCTCAGGGTTTTTAAGCAGCTGTCTGGAGGCAGGGCGCTTTATAGCGATTTCGACTGAGCCGTCTTACACTTCTGCCAATTCCCAAATGTCTTTAGAAAGTGACATTAAATCGATATTATAAAAAAAAAATCCCTGCCATGATCTTATTTCATCACCAAGCACTTTGAAATAGACTTGCTGCCAGCTCTTAAACAGCAAATTAAAAAGCAGAGCCCTCCAAAGAGGGACCACTCCTAATTCTAGTAGCATTATGGCGCGATTTGAAAACGCCATGCTGAGACAAGTGAGCCGTCATCCCACGCATTTTGGCGGAACTGCTGAAAGATTCATTGATTAGCATGAAGTCAGTGCTTTGTGGGTACTTCAAAAACTGATGAGCATTTAAAAAAAAAAAGAAAAGGCAAGTTGTGCTTTAGAAGACTGAAAATATAATCCACTAGCCTGCGGTTACACCTGTACAGAGAAGGTTCGAGAGCAGTTTCAGATGCAGTACTTCCTCCAGGCTGTAAGTGGCAGGCAGAAGCAGCCACAGGATGTCTGGTTTAAGAGCACAGGATACAGATCCTAAGCAACCACACACTCACTGTGTGCCAGACTTCTCAAGACGGCACACAGATGCCTTAGCAGCTAATCAGGTCACTTGTGCATTTTACACTAAACCACAGGCTTATTCCTGCAAAATTCACTTAAAGGAAACCAGAGTGAATACAAAACAGTATCAATTGTTTCCGTTTGCCGTGAGAAACTAAAACAGACTGCATTATGTATGAGAATCCAAGTCAAAATGTTAAAGTATGTGTGCTAATGCTTTTGATACACTGTTCAATTCATAATATAAACAAACATGGGCAAGTGGAGTGTTGAGGTACCTTCAAGCTCCATCTTGCCACAGGGCTTCCCTTCAAACCATGGCATTCAGTTTTTAATGAATCTGCACAGAACCATTAAAAGGGAAACTTCCCATTTAAGAGTACAGAGAACACGTAGGTATCTGGATGAAGTTCCAGGAGCAGAATTGACAAATGCTGGTTGTATTACAGGCCTACATTTACCCACATCCCATCTTACCAGCTGTTTCAGCACTTTTGGTTCTTGTGGTCTGTGGTGATTTACCGAAAAATGGTGAAAACACAGCTATCGTGTGTGAATAAATAAAAATCCCCCCCCCCCATCTATAGAAATTAAAACTACATAAGAGTTTGGCGAAATCGTAAGGTTTATTTTATAATGCACCAAAGTGTTTCTGCAATACCAATCTTCAAATGTTCTATAAATCCGTTTAAAATGCAGTCCCATAAAGAACAAAAAACAGACCAATGGTCAAATTGATAAAACAGATCATAGAACCGACACACAATCGGTCAATGTATTCTTGACAATTTGCTGTATACTGTGCCAAAATGTCAAGACGAGAGAAGAGTCAAGTGCCCTTAGCCCACCCCCCAGAAACTGCCATATACAAAGCTAGTTACTCAGCAACTGGAAGCATACATTCACAAGAATTATCCCACCTATCGTTGGGGGAGTCCATGTGCAACCGGCAGACCGGAAAACACAAAGATCTTCTGTAGTCTGCCTGTGCTCATCTTGCTTTCACAATCTTGGCTCAGCATCATGGGGCACACAGCTGAACCCTAGTAAACCTTTGTTCATTCATTCACTCATTCAAAGAAAGAAAGAAAAAAACTCCACAATGTTCAAAAGATGAGAACTTCACTGTAAACTGAAAGAATGTAAGCTTGGGAGCTGGTCTGCTCACACACTGCAGTCTGACGGCTGCGAGGTCCTCGCTTGGAGGCTCGGAGGCGACTCCACAAATTACAGCCAGCGAACCACACAGAAGGGCAAAAACGTTTGCAAACGGCTGATAATACTGACTTAGAATAGTGCTGGGCTTTCTTATAACAAAAGCTGTGATCTATACTGGGGTGGGGGGGGATTTGTAGAAAGTGATCTTGAAGGCACGACACTGCAGCAGCTGCTGGGACCGGCCCCTCCCTCACTTTCCACCAATGTCGTCAATGCTACAGTGTCCCATCATCCTCTACACGGGGTCCAATACTGCTGCCGTGGGGGCAGAATACAGAGGGTCCGGTTGCCAGGCAGGTCAATCCTGTGTGGCTCCACTACGACGACACAGTGACCGGGTTCAGGCAACCGTTGCGGTTGTAGAACTTGTTGAAAGCTTCCTCCATAACCGAGGCCAGTTTCATCTGATCACCCTGGAGTTGGTGTAACAAATGAGAGTTAACATGCTGTCAGGAGTATGCCTGTAGGCAGGGGAATCATCCCGAAGTACTTTGTGCATTAGCTTCCCCTACTAAACATGAAACTGTAATACTATCCAATCACAATCAAGGTAACAGCATCTAGATGGATAGTTATTTCCGAAGTTTCCAAGATGCGTTTTATCTTAAGGACACCAGGTAATGTAGGACAGTGTTTCTCAAACCAGTCCTCAGGGACCCCCAGACAGACCACGTTTTTGTTACCTCCCAGCTCCCAGGGAACTGGGAGAGAGCAAAAACGGGGACCGTCCATAAGGACTGATTTGAGAGACACTGATGTAGGGCATTGAAAAACTACAGTTCTGAAACAGCCTTAAAGTGCTCAGGATTGTGTTCAGAAATTTGAAAACCAAATCTAAATAATTTTAAATGCTATTGAAATACACAACTAGGGATTATCAAATCCAAGTTAGTCACATGAAAATAATCTACCCAAGCTATTTATGATCATGCCTGTCAAAGTGATGAACATACATCAAAAGGAAAAGCAACATTATGACAGCAACAAACACGTAGCATCCTAACTTTAAACTCAGTGGTGCTGACTTGTTTGGACCACAGATGTCACCCAGGAGTCCTTACCTCATTGATGAATCCCAGCTGAACTAGTTCCACCGCCAGCTCCTGAACGTTCTCATCTAAGCAGGAGACATCACACTGTTACCCGAGCAAGTTCAAAGCTTAGAGAATTCAAACAGATGTGCAAGGCAATGCGCATACATTAGAGGTGTGCAAAAATGTTTTTTCCCCCCTAACTGATCATTTTAATAATTTAATAAATTCCAATTCCATATTGATCTGTAAAATTTATGGATCAGTCTTGTAGTCTAATACTGTATGTATTTTTTCCATAGGAGGCATATTTTGCCTGCAGGCCATTATGGAACATTATATTATATTATTTGTATGTTATTTTGATCTGAAAATTATTTTAAATGGATATAAAGTTTTATATTCTTATAAATGTTAAAATTATTTTTGTTTGTTTATTTTTTGTTTAGAAATTATTCTAGAGGTATGCAATAGAAGTTTGCACCATTACAGTTACTTGTGGCTAGAATTTTAAATAGGCATGCAACAGCTTTTCCTGAACGTCCCATGTACACAAGGATTATGGTGCTATGGTGAAGTTATAAACCTACATAACTATTTAACAAGACATGGCTGGGATGGGCTGGTGCCAATCCTTCAGTCAGAGCAGGCATGTGAACCTTTTCTTCATGCCAAAAAATTATATATAACTATTTTATGTTTTGGCACATATCTAACAAAGTCCTTCTGAAACATGGCATGTGGATTTCAGACTTGTCCATTTTTATTTTTAACTATTCTCTTTAGTGTTTTTTTGTGCTTTCAAAAGCGACAGGTTTGTCATGTTTAAGGAACTATTCCTCCATGGTCCTCAAGTAAAAAGATTTTGGTATACAAGCCCTTGGTCTTTTCTTTAGTGGTTTTCACGATTTGTTTCCAGTGACTAAGTTTGTGATCTATTCAGGGCTTTTTCAACATCTCTGAAAATATGGAAAGCCTCTATATAGTATTTCATATCTCATTCCTAGCAAATTGATATCGAACCGGAATTGAATAAGTTCATGAATTGGAATCGAAATCTGGGCATCTGTGCCAGTATCCAGCCCTAGTACGCATACGGACAGCGAATCTCTCTGGGCATTACACGCACACACAGACTGGCTATGACCCTCAGAAATGCTCTCTCTACCAGCCTCCAATCAAAGAAAAATCTAGCAAAATATAAAAATTTACCTACTTGGTAACAAATCACAGCTGAGGTGTCTATTCAACTTGTCCTCCAGTTTAAGTAATAATGTAAGCTGCAAAAAGCAAGCAGAGCAAAGTCAAGACCAGAATTTCCCAATTGAAAGACTTTCCATGCAGGAAGGAGTCAGTAATGAACAATAAAAGAAACTTCATATCTAGTGCAACAGAAGCCATCTGACAGCAGATCACGATCTGGATCAACTGGCATAGAACTACAAATAGAAACTTACGTGATGCTTGGCTCCTTCCTCTACTGTTTCAATATTGCACTGCATTTGAAGTACCTATAAAAGCGTTTGTACAGTTACATATTCCAGTTTAAGTTTAGATACCTTGCAAAATGTTGCTAAATCTATGTTAGAAATGCATAAATGCCAATTAACTATTTCTGATCAGAGACCTCTAGAAACACAGACAAAGACCAAATGCTGACTTCAGGGCAGACAGTCGATTATCCCACTCGCATGTTCAGTTTAGACTTAATCCCCTTGGGACTCACCTTCCTGGTCTCTAGCTCTGCAGGCTCTGGGGTGGGGGTTTTGACCGAAGGGGGTATGATGGGAGACTTTACGGCTTCCTGCTGAGGCTGCTGTGAGCAGGGCATCCCAAATGCCGTCAGGGGGTAGATCCCATTTCTGTAGGAAATGGATAAGAATGTGGCGATTCATGGCTCGATTGTCTGCTGCCATCTAGTGGCTATGCACCAAAGCTTACTGGATGCTGGATACACCGAGTACTCACCTCACATCTTCCAAGAACTTATCCAGCTCTAGAGCAGGAAACTGTGAAAGCCTGAGGACATCAGATCAATGCATAAACAAGCGTGTTCAAAAGAAACGGGGCACTGATAAGAACCAGACTATAAGTTTAAGCTCTAATCTTTGGATATCCAGCATGGTACAAAACACATGCCTTTAATTAAAGATTCTCCAAAACAATCGAGTTCATTACAAAAATGACAGCAATCCAATGTACTCTAAAAACATTTAGAAACCCGATCTGCAGAAATGAGTGCCATGCTTACTTCAGCTGCACCCCCTCCTTGCACTCAACTATGACCTGGTTCGGGTCCATGTTCTTGGTAATCTCCTCCAAAGCATTTTCAGGGATCATATCTACCACAGAGACAGTAAAGGGCAGAAGACATTTAACGGGAGATGTGGCCAGACATTGTAGGAATATGGGTTGAGTCAGCATGAGGGTTTTGGTATCTGGGCTACCAGTTCACTCACGTTGGTGACTGACGATGCAGTGGGCGGCCAGCAGCTTCAGCTGGGGCACCTCAAAGAGAGCCTGGTGGAACAGCAAATCCTTGGCCGTGGGCCTTTTCAGGGGGTCTGCTTCTAAACACTTCTGAATGAACTCCTGCAACACAGACACAGACATCACACACCCACACACCCAAGAGCACTAAATAAACAGTCTTACCTCGACACGTCAAACCCACAAGCGCCTCAAAGTAAGTAATGAACCTGGCATTTAAAACAGAAGTAAACAAACACTTCTTTGAACACCCTGCCAAAAATAAAATCACACAAAATTACTGGACAAGGTAGATTACGAACCAGTTGAGCATAAAGAGCCACAGTGTGTTCATCTGGTTGGTAGGAACAAAATCTTTGGTCTGGATTTATAGCTTCTGGACCTGAAACGCCCAGCACTGATTAGCTGTCCCTTTACCACCTTGATTTTAGCAGAGAAAGCAAGCTCACCCGTTGCAAAGGGTCCTCCAGGGACTGAATAGCACTATTAATAGCTTCTTGTGATACATAAGATGACTCTCCATTGCTCTGGATCTCAAGCACAGCCATCTGCACAACAAGGCCCAATGTCAGACTCAGGACTCCATCTGTCCTGCTAGCATACATCTGCTTGATAGCTCCACCAGGGTTTTTTCCATTTTTAAACACCAATCCCTCTATACAAAACAGATCTATTGATACTTAATGTTAGCTTGACATAAAAATTTTCCATTGTAATCACAGTGTACATTATTTCTATTAAACTCCAACAACTGACCAGATGCCTAACGTAGATAAGTGTTAAATGGTATTACTTCTCACCTCTAACGCGCACATTCCAAAGGAATAAATATCAACTGCTGTAGTCACATCAGCTACAGCTAGAGAAGGGGAAATAATCTGAGCTGAAGGACAAACTTCAATGTATTTTGACATTCAGTTTTTCTTGAATTTATTCAAAATTAAGTGTACCTCCATATTCAGGTGCAAAAAAGTGCAAGTTCTTCTGCTCTTCATGGCAGGTTTTCACATGATTGTTGATTGTGTCTGGTGCCACTGCAAGGGGTGCAGAAGATGAAAAGCCAGTGGCAGAGAAGAGCCGCTGTTGGTGCGCAGTGAGGACTCCGATCTGCTACTCTCAGCCCCCGCCCGGGCTTGCAGGAAAACTCACCTGATCCGATCTTGATCAGCCCGTTGTGTTGGATGAAGATGGTGTCACAGGTAAGGTTACCGTGTATGATCGGTGGGTCACATGAGTGGAGGTAACTAAGACCAAAAGATAAAGGTTTGGATCATGACCATCATCATCATCATCATCTTGATAAACATTAATATTCTTGGCACGCCACAGCAGCTTTAATGATTAACAGAAACTCAATTTATTCACATCGAATCATTCCACATCAAGCAGGGCAAAACAAGGTCCATATCTGAAGATGACAATAGCACACATGGTGTACTAAGTAAATCTAAAATTAACCCCCAGCTGTGGTCACCAGGATCTTTATGCTCTTTAATAAACAGAATGTCAGGGCAGAAGGGGAAGGAGTAACAACCATGCAAGTCATGTTCCCCTTGCTTCACTCTGTTGATATTAAAAGGTCCTCAGACGGGCGACACTGACGCCAGTGTGTCTGCAGCGTGCAGGACTAACCTGAGAGCAGACAGGATCTGAGTGCACCATCGCTTCCAAGCCTGAAAAGAGCGCAGTGCAGAAATGCAGTGTCAACGCTGTGCAAGATGCCATTACTAGACAAAATGTGAAGCCGCAAAAGAAATACTGCAAAGCAACAGGATGGAGATCTATGTCCCAATTCATAATACACTTATTTATATGGCAGAGGTGACGTAGAAGTGACAGAGCTGACAATCAGCAAGCAGGGTCAGCCAGTTGCCAAAGTAATTGGAATTAAGGGTCTTGCTCAAGAGCCCAACGGCGATACATTGTTGATGGCCAAGGAACATGAAGCAATGACCTTTCAGATATGGTCAAAGCCCCAACCCTGAACTACACACCACCCCGTCATTCAAGACTACAGGAAGACACTTAAGCCACAGTCAGTATAGAAAACTCGTCACACAACATACCTTTTCATTCATGGTTTTGTGGTTTTTCTTAGTCTTCTTGAGAAACTGCTTCAAGCTTCCGGAAGACATGTATTCTGTGATGAAAATCACCTAAGCAGGGAAATGTGTAGACATTAAATATTGTTTTCTTACAAAAAAAAAAAACAGCTTAAAACAATCTCTTGCCTTTTAAATTATTTTCATTGACTACTTACCCGAGCCCTGTTCTCCTTTGTGTCTGCCCAGTATTTATGAAACTTCACTATATTAAGATGCTCCAGCTGGATAAGGTTGTCAAATACCGCTTTGACCTTCTCCTGTTCAGAGAAAGTGAAGCTTATTATCTGCATTTAGTTCATTATTCTCCCCAAACATTATCTTATTGCATTGTGCAGAAAATAAAGTAAATAGTGAAACATCATCTCATTTAAAAGTATCAGCATAAGAAAGACATTCAAAATTTCAGATCATTAACATCTTGACTGATGCTAAACCTTGATAGCGCTTGTTATACACGACCCTTATTTGGAGAAAGTCTCCATTAGCTGTATGACAGTTTGCTGGCTGACTGAATGGTTCTTGTGTTACTGGGTATTTAATAATTTATGCTAAAATTGCATGCAGCAAAAGCAAACTTGAAGGAAGTCAGCGTCACTACAGGCACTGTACACAGCACACATCCAATGGGTTTTTTAAAACGCCTCAGCATTTTGTAAAACCTGCATCGTCCTCCAGGCTTGTGCTAATAGCCTTCACTTCCTGCTTATGCATAATCGGTTTTCCCCCTCATCCCACTAATTACAGAAGTCTTAGTCTCCATGAAAAGAATGAGCCATTTTGTTCCCTAAACTAATCTGGTAGAAGGTGCTTCCCCATTAAATAAGGCCAAAAGGAAGTTCACCAGCAAATTCTGAAAGTAAGCTCTTCATGCAGGTCACAGGAAGCAGGCTTGTGCCACAGACGACTCGGGGTAAGGTTCGCTGCTGGCAATATCACAGCACGTGCTCATGAACAGCCTTGCAGGTCACTAACTGCCTTTTGGGACAAAGACTAACTTAGCCTTAACTTGTGCTGAGCAGATGGTGCTGTGGCATGCCAACTATACATACAGCAGAAAAACTTCTTCAGTAGCTCTTTTTGCTTGAAGTGCCATTTTGAGACAAGCCCGAATCATCAGGTTTGAACTAAAGTTCAGGAATTACTGGGAAAAACACCTTTGAAGTTTGACTGACAGGAGTTAAGCACTAACTATGACTCTCAAAAATTATATTGTCCAACACTGGAACCCAGAGGGCAACCTGCTGAAACCGGTCAGAGTGCTATACTGCAAAAACACCTTGAAGCAAGGTGCATTTTCAACTCTGACAATCTTACCACACTGTGTCCCCCCCCCACCACACACACACACACACAGAGTTAATCAGACCGGCTAGAGTTTAGACACATGCATTGCTGCAAGAAAGAAATTAAAAAGTACGCTTCAGACCTTAAAGTCACCACATTAAAAATACATCAGCAATGCCATTTATAACTTGCTTCAGCATCTGACCCTGGTTTAAATAGCTCCCTAAAGTAGCATGTCTGTTCACAAAAGTCACAGGAAGGAAAGGATCAGCTTGCTTGTAAATGTTGTTAACTGGGGTACCATGTAGAGTTGAGGCTGGGCTTCGAAGCATCAAATGCTTAGCACTTTGTGGGGAGTGTTTCCATGAGGGGAAAAAGGCTCTTTGCAGAGACACCCAGGTTCTGCTGGTTAAAGCTCAGAGATATGGAGTCCTTAACAAAACCCAGAACCTTCTACACAAGTCAGCGACAGCCACGCCAATGCAGACTCCTGACTAAACTCTTGTTTTTAATTCTTCGTTATCTTCAAACTGAACTTCCTTCTTCCTGCTGTGTAAACAAATCCCTAAGACTGTGGCACTGTCCCCCCCCGCCCGCCCCTCCCTGTATTACACCATTCTACCTGTACAAACCAAAGACTGTTCATTCTACAAAACCCGACAGAAGTCATCTGTCTGCCTGGATAAACCAACACAAGGCTCCTGATGTCCTCTAAGCCAGTTTTTCCTCATACCAGTCCTCGGGGAGCCCCAGACGGTGCACGTTTTTGCTCTCCCCCAACAGTCAGGGAATTGGAACAGACCAAAAGTGTGGACTATCTGGTGGTCCCCAAGGACTGGTTTGAGAAAGACTGCACTAAGCGCCACACCAAATTAAGACTGTCCCTTGTTCTAGCATTTTACGCAAATTTAGATGAAGCAGAAGACCATTTTATTTTTAGAGCACGCCAGTCAGACCGCAGAGGCCTTGTCTTGACAATAAGTAAACAAACCGAATGCCCTCGGTACAAGTTTAGAAAGCAGAGAGCTTTGTGAGTGCTATACTGCCTCTAAACGCCACAGTGAGCAGTGACATATACGTGCCGTGTGTCCTACCTCCTGCAGTTTGAAGTTCTTCCGCTCAGAGAACATGACCTCATTCCACACCACCTCCACGCCCTCCTCCGTGTCCATGGCCAGGTAGGCATTGTCGATCCCAGGCACGTTGCGCTGGTGCACCTGGAGGTGGACACGCTTCAGTGAACCAAAAGCCTTGTAGACTCCATTTTACCAGCTGCAGAAACGACACTTACTTGTTGAGCATAATTCTGTGGAACCAATACAAAACTGAGGCTATGAACAATGTGCCACAAACGCCAATTTAGGAAAAACACTGCATTAAATAACTACTTACTATTACATTTTATTTAGCAGACACTTTTATCCAAAGTGACATAAGAATATGAAAGCAGAGCCAGCTAGAACCTGGAGCAACTTACTTGCTCTAGGGCCCTACGGTTAAATCACTCAACTCTGGGATTCGAACCAGCAACCTTCCAATAACAAGCACCGCTTCTGAACCCACTTAGCCACACATCACTCCTAACAACTAACTAGTTCCTCATACTAGTCAGCTGCAGCACTAAGTAAAAAGTTTAGTGTGGCTCTACTGACCCCTTCCTAAATAACCTAGATCAAATTAAGCAGGAAGAACAATAAAACAGCCTGGGGGTGGGGGGGCACCTCCTCTCTGCGTTTCTGCCAGCGGCCGCACGGGCTCTCCTCCAGGATCTCAGACTCGTCTTCACTCTCCTCTTCTTCATCCTCAGTCGCAGCGGCGGGGGGCCCAGAGGCCACGGCAGAGACGGGAGGAGACACGCAGACTCCCTGAGTGCCCGGAGCGGATGCTGTGGAGTCAGGCTTGCCGTCCAGGCCCGGAGTGGGCTTCCCGTCTCCCTGCGACATCTCTCCCGGTCTGGACTATCCTCCCAGAGTCACACAAAAAAACCGTCCGTACTGGAGACCTGGGGCCAGCAAAAACGGGAAAGGAAAGCACCATGCATCCATTTAACGAACCAAATTCAACATGTATATCACTGTGCCTGCATGTGTGTGTATGAAAGGGGGGGGGGTGGAATTATGAGTTTACAAATAAATCAGACACACAACTTAAGTACTCTTATCAAAACTTTGCACAGAACCAAGATTGTATCATTCCAAGGCAATCTCTCTGTTTCATTTCACTTATTTTCAGCTTAAATAACAACGTACCCCAAAATGGATACAGCTCTTTGCTGCAACGACTACTGCTACAAAATGTAATACAAGATCACTGCAACAATTTCCTGCCCTTTGCCGACCCACTGTCGGGTACTATTATAAATCCTCTTTCTAGCAGTCGGAAGGGATCTTGCCTCAGTCGCAGTGACCTTAAGCAAAGTCCTTCTCCTGAAGTGATCCAACAGACATGTGAACAAATGGGTGGAAAATGTTAAACGCCTCGGACACAGAGCTCCAGCGTTAAAACTGAACTTTTTCTCTTAAGTTACGCAGCCAAGTCTGTCTACCAACTCGTTTGATGTGACCTATATTATGAACACAACTTTGTTACCTTCAGTTATTACAATGGGCGCCGTTTTCCGGACAGAATAGAGTTGCGTTCACAGTTTAGCGCGACCGGCCACTCGGCGCCGCAAGCCTGCCGTCTCTCTCCCCCGTCATCACACTCACTCGGCTAGCTTAGCTAACCCATTAGCATCGGCAGCGTAGCTCACCAGAAGCAACTTGTTACTTACGGTGGGTACCGATATCAACACCTCGGTGCGAAGCGACTCCGACACTCCCCGCAGACGGTACTTCATCCTACTATAAACCAGCCCCGTCGCATTACACCGATAGACGTGGGGGGCTTGGGCTGGGTAGCCCTTGTCCGCAGCTGAAGTGGTCTTTTCTGCCGTAGGAGAAGCCACAGTGGGCAAATCATTACCTTACAGGGGAAACCTTCAACGAGGTCCGGGGTCTATTATTTTTGTCTGTTCGTCGGTCCTGACGCCGGCCGGATCCAGGTTTCCCACGGAGAAGTGTGACGGAACGCCGCTGTCAGTCAAACCGGGCGTATGGGAAGACGGACGACGCGCTGGCGGCCAACCAGGCAAGCAAGCAGCTAAATTGAGTTAAAACGCACTTCCAGGAAGTTTGACGGAGGCTGCCTTTCCCTCGTTGGCTATGTCCTGGTCACCTGACCGTGCTCGCGCACAGATTAAAAAAAAAAAAAGTTTACGAAATCAAACTCTCCGCGCGCCAACTAGCCCTGTCAATCATCACGGTTGTCCGGGCGACGCTCCGTATTTAAATTCAGGCTGACCGTTAGCTAGCAAGCGAGAGTGCCGTTCTAGTCGTCCGTGAGGACCACTTGTAATAAACTTATCACTAGTTTAAACCTGTACGTGATCACAGCAGAATTTCAGTGCGAAAGAAATTCTTACAACCGATTATATGCCGACAGAACACGTTTCACACTATCGCCTAGAGCCTTTATAATGGCGACCTCCGAATGAACACGGCAGCGCCATTCAGTAACTTAGCCAGAGTCCGAGTTTTTAATTTGACCAATCAAATTACAGATTTCTTGAACTCCGAAGTTGTGATTGGCGTAAGACCAATTTCATTGGTCCAAAAACATAAAGAAGCTACAAACCGGCAGAAGTCAGAAGCAGCCGCACTGGTCATTTCCTGCTCCAAAAAACTGATTCAGTATCAGCGTACCTTCTTTTCCTACTAGTGAAACACAGCTGTGATGATGATTATACTGATCCAGCGTCAGTTTCTAATACCTGTTAAGTAAAATGTAAAAATTTGCGTATAGCTGTCAGAATTTATGTTTCTGTCCACGAGTAAATGTTGTGTAATTAAACAGGATTTTTCAGTTAGCTGGGTTAACTTAAGCTGGAAGTAATGGTCGTCCAATAAAAGTTTAATAATAATGACACTTGTTTTGAAATGATCTTTTCACCTACCCCATCTTGTTCCTCGTGACACACTGGTACAGTGTTGCCAATTTAGGTCACCTGGCTGGTGTGAGATTTTCAATTCGAGGCTGCACACACATGCACTCGAATTTGCGTTTGCAAACTGCCCCAGCGCTTTTGATGTAGCTAATTTTAGGTTTATAATGGAATAATATAGATTTGCCGTAAGATTTCTTGCGTGAGCGCGAGAGTCTGAAAATGTAGGTGTCACGCCAGATGCGTGAGAGTTGGCAGTGCATGTAGGTGAGAGCAAGCTTGGCAGTGAAGGGGAGCTGCCTGCAGCAGTGTCCATGGAGCTGGGGGTTAAGGGCCTTGCTCATGGGCCCACAGACGTGAGTATACTGCTGAAGCCAGGCTCAAACTTACAACCTTTACATCATAGGCTGGTAGGTAAAGAGCGATGGGCGCCATTAGGTCCGATCACTCAGGCTATAGCCTTGAGTATTTTAGCCCCGATGCTAATCTTCTTTCAAAAACAGAAAAAGTCAAGCTCCAGGTAAACTTGACTTAGCCCCTGATCTTTTCAATAGCTAGAAACTCCCCTACCAAAGACCATTCCTATTGGACGGTCGTGACTTCTAGTTTACGTTAACCCAGCTAACTGAGAAATCCCGCTTTGTGGAACCCCCCCTGGATGCTGGGTATATTCTGCCTTATGACTTGGATTCCTGCCCTATGAGTCATGCGCCTTGGGGCATAGCACCACAAATTAACAAGAATAGCTGTTCTTAAAAATGATCAATGCAGAATCACGTGCCTGCTTCGTTTTACCCACTAGCTCAAAAAGAGACATAATGAGTTTTGTCATTAGTATTATTTTCCAGCTTTAACTGCAGAAGACGTTGGAGTATAGCAGACCTTGTGACTGTATTCCAGGAGATTTCGTCATTTGTACTGAATTCTGGGGAAAATGTTCCTTAGGGGCAATGATGTCACTACCAACTGTAACTTTAGTAGCTACTGAAACCACCATTGATATACTCTCTGTGTTACACACTGTAAAGATTAATACAATAGAATAGTGTTTCTCAATCTGGTCCTCAGGGATCTACAGACAGTCCATGTTTTTGCTCTCTACAAGGAACTTGGGGGGAGCGAAAACATGGACTGACTGTGGGTCCCTGAGGACTGGATCGAGAACCACTGTAGTAAAATGTAAGGGAAATTGAAAACAACCATTCATACATTTGCAGTATTGTATTTTCCTTTTCTTACCATCATAATTAAAAAATGTTTAGAATGACTAGGAGACAAGAGGACTCGAATCAATATTTAATTGATTTATTAGACAGCTGGATGAGAGCTGACCAGAAGTCCACCATAATCTGTAATCACTATCCTCTTTTGTCAAGTATAAATAGTTTTGCTCCATTCAAAAGTCAATTATCAATATATAATAAGACATAAACACGAGCTACACAGGCACTATATAGTTGTTCAAGGAATCTGGTTTTGAAAAATCCTCTGGTCTGTGTGCAGAATGCATGACAAGATTGAGATTTTATCTCCACTTTATTTATTATTCTGGGCATGTCGTTTGGTATTTGTGTCCATTGCACTTAAAAAACCGCTGGGCAGTTTGTACCCTTAAATCTGAGGGGTACGATTAGCAAGCGTGTTTTGAGGATTGAGTGGCAATGTGTGTATTTTACTCACTTTTCTCTGTATTTGGCCATTGAAGAGAGGGATGCTAGAGAAATGCGAATATGGTGGTATGTGGATATTAGCAGGACAATGCAGGACAGCTGAGTTTGCACCAGAAATCCAGAATTGCGGCACTTTTCTCAGCGGCTGCAGACTAAACAGACTGTCCCAGAAAAAAAAATTATAGACAAAATGCATGAGAGTACTGGCAAGGGACCCACCACCAATGTAAATTATTTCCAGTCATGCTTCTTCTGCCCCAGGAGAGCCAGATGTCATGATTATCTGAGATCGTTTTGGCTGCAAAGTGGACAGAATGCGTGCAGCGAGCGTAATCTTTAGCTGCAACGCAGGTCGCGTGAGGCCACAACACGCAACAGGGTGTATAAATACAGTATGCTTTACATGCTCGTAATGTATGAAAAATGCAAGGAAAACCGCCATGGTCATAAATCATAAAAGTGAAGTGAGGCCTTTGGCAGAGAGCACCTCCGTAATTCTTACCAGCCTGATAAACGTGTTTCAGCAGGGGCCTGCCCTGCTGTGAACATTCAATAAAAAAGACGACGCTTGCCAGATTTTACAGTTATGACATATTTTAGTGTTGAAACATATTTAAAATCTCAGAGCCATACTTACATCATAGCTTTGATGGCTTTAAATGTGAACACAACTGTAGGCAATTGGACAGAAAACACAATTCCTGTAAATAACGACTAAATACAACAAACCCACTGAAACCAGGCCGATATGATTAGAAAACGACCCGACTGACATTTTGGAGTCCAAAATGCTGTTATTGGAATTTCAAACACAAAGGATTATAACTTCGCACAATTGTTGGTTTGCGAACAAATAACTCATAAAGAGGGATATGTTTCCTTTCGCGTTTGCTCTTATTCTTTTTTGAATTTGTATTTGCATTTAAGTTACATTGCAAAATGTCCATGAAAATAAGTGTTCATACACACATGAATGATATGTATACATTTGGCCAAGCCACACATTTAAATTGTACGTGAATATGAACTATTATAGAACTATTTCAGGGAGCATATACTCGTTACTCATCCATGGACTGTTAATCACAAAGCCCCGTCTCATAGACAGCTATCCCTACGACATGACTAACAGTATGCTTTTGCAGAATATGTCCTCGTTACATTATTTCCTCAAAGCTAGACACTGCAGTCCAGTTGTCCGGCTGCTGTGTAGTTATATTTGAAGCCCTCGTAACAGGAAAAGAGGAAAGTCAATTCACATGTTTTGCTCACCCTCCAACTGCAATTCTTCATAAAAGGATGAAGAAGAAAATTAAGAAAAAAAGGTCTCCTTATAATTTTTTCTTCACAAATTATATACCAAATCAGGGGTTTTCCCTGTGGCGTGGTTCAGTACAAATGCGTCATCAATAAACGTCATTAAAATAAAACAAGAAATAACAAAAAGCCCGTGATGATTAAACTTACCTAAAAACAGTTAATACTGCCACTTGATACAAAAATGAAATTCAGATATATTGAAAAAAAAATTGGCTTTTCTGCAATTAACAAACCATGATGAAGGACCTCAAGCAATTGTTCAATTGTTCCTTCTAAAAGGCATGGCTCTGCATATGAATAAAGGTCTCTTGCTGTCTCAGTTATCTGGTAAATCACCCCCAGTTCCATGATACGTCCTTGGGAGTTTCTTTGTACACCTCCAGGTGCTTGGCGACTCAGAGGCCGGGAAAGTAGTTTCCAAGGGTACAAGGTCCCAACCTCTGAAGCTGGACTTGACAGCATCAGTATGTGATGTTCTTCTGGGGAGGTGGAGTGACCACTTGAGTCTGATTTCACATTCACATGGAGTTCTGCTACAAGTTTGTGTCTGTAAACATGGTGTGTTCCTTCCTCACTGTACTGAAGCCTTTGATAGTTTCCACGAACACCTCGTCTTCCATAAACTGAAACACCATTGAAAAGATGATCAACGTTATGCTATGGTAAAATGATCCACCTGTACATCCATTTTCTATACCCACTTGTTCTATGCAAGGTCACGGGGTTCTGGAGCCTATCCCAGAACCTCCAGGCACAAGGCGGGGAACAACCCAGGATGGGCCGCCAACCCATCGCAGGACACTCACACCATTCACATGTACATTCACACCTATGGGCAATTTGGCAACTCCAGTTCCCCTTAGCATATTTTTGGACTGGGGTGGGGGAAACTTGAGAACCTGGAGCAAACTCCCCAATGGTGCAGGGAGAACATGCAAACTCCACTTCTATAGAGCCAGGATGGAGACTCACACTGTGTTGGGCCTGGAAAAGCTACTCACTCTAATTCATTATTATGCACCAAGTCATGAAGTTTAACTGTTAGAGGCCAGCTTGTTGCCCTCTAACATAACAGCGTCTCACCATGCCGCTGTCATAGCCGTGCACCATTGTGTCCCACAGCCCATCATCCATCAGCGACTTCTTGTCATGAGTGTCAAGGAGTTGACTGATGCTCCGGTGTAGGGAATTCTGGGAAGGGCCATGGGCCACCTGGCTCTGGCTGGATATGTGGAGCACAGAGATGCCCTGTGTGGGGAGATCCTCATCACCTGGGATGCTGCTATCCACAACTTTGCTGTCTATCACCCCCTAAAATGGAAGACGGAACAAGGGGATCACAAGAACGGAACACACACTCACCACAATGGAACAAGACATGGAACCCTCGCCCTTATTATAGTGGAACAAGAACTAGAGCACACATGCAATTATTTTGGAGCGAAAGATAGCGGAACAAGAAGCGGAACACAAACTCAATCATAATGGAAAAAGCGAAGGTACTCTCGCCCCAACATAGCAGAATATGCATCAGAACACACACTCAATCATAATGCAATAAGACAGTGGAGCAACATTATAACAAACATCTCGCGTTTTTGAGAATTGAAATTGCATTCTAAAATTCAATGAAGAGACAAAATGTCTGTAAATGCTGTTTGATGTTCGCTTCCTCATTTCCACATTGCTTATCTACACAGGCCATTTATTGCCTGTAAGATCAATTTCTAATCTCTCCCTAATAGGAAGTTTGAGTTTATATACAATACATAGAAATGACTTTTTAAATGTAAATAGCGGGTTAATATTTAACACTTGATAAGATAAATTGTGATATAAAACCATAAAGTCCCTGCAAAACTCCGGCAAAGAGAGGAAAAGCAGAAAATGAGACTGAAGCAGCATGTGTAGTACGAGCTGAGAGTAAGTGATTCACATCTGCTCTTCCCATCTACACGTACCTCCAGGTGCATTGTAAAGCCCTTCAGAGTAACGCTGCTCGAAGAGCTGGTGGCATCTGGGACCGTGTCGAACTGGACGCGCAGAAAAAAAAGTCACCGAAAGGTTTTCAGACTCCCACTGAGAGGAAAAATTAAAACTGCCCCATTTTGGCTATCATGGAGGTTAAGGGCTTGAGGGAATAACATAAATGCTGGTTGTAGTGGCTTTGTACAAGAGGCTAGACTGGGAGACTGTTCCGATTCAAGATTAAATTCTACATTCAGAGAAAATACATTTATAGGATGAACAGAAAAAAACAGGACTTATAATACTAGATGTCAATCATTATCTATCTATCTATCTATCTATCTATCTATCTATCTATCTATCTATCTATCTATCTATCTATCCTGTCATTAGAACAATTCTTCACTGCCACCTTGTGGTGACCTTTGGAAATAAAACGAACACTGAATACGTTTCATTTGCTGAAATAAGGTTATATTTTAAAAATGTTATGAACTCATTAATATTAGGAGATCACTGGGTTAGTTCGGCGTCTATCCTTGAATTGCTTGAATCGCTTGTCTGAAAATGTTAAGTAGCGTACACACCAAACTGCCGGCAAGTGATTAGCGCCGACCAAAACAGAACGGTCGCTTCTGTCGATTGTAAAAAAAAATGCGCTCGAACACACCGGCACGACTATATCAGTAGTGCATTTTTATGAACTATGGCTAGGCCTTTCTGACATCTTTTGGTATTGTGACATATGTTTAAGTTTCTCTAGAAACGGTGTTTTCTGAATAAATAAATATACATGTAAATACATACATTCAGTGCGTGATGCACTGTGTAATTTGCCTGTGTTTACTGTGTGCACCCCCCCCCCCCACTATAACTCCTTTACAGCAAAATATTTAAGTCGTATCCCTGCCCTGGGCCAGCTTTCTGTCACCTTCAGACCCTTGGGAGACTCCATACCGTCACTTCGATTTTGTGAACGGAATTGGATCTTACTAATGTTCTCCCACCAAGACACTTTACGATTTAATAATAACTACATTCAACTTGACTATACTACTAACATTCCCCGCTAAGTGGTTTAAAACGAGGAGAAATTGGACTTTTGGATCATTAAAAACTCAGAAAGACCCTTTTGGGACTTTACCAGACCTGTACAGTCAGAGTCTATTTTGTACTACTTTGTATTATTTATTATAATATAATAACAATAAAACAATATAAGAATATAATTAAATAAACAGTCAGTATATATATCTTGACTATTTTTATGCATTTAGTAATGCATAGTAAGTACTTTCTTACCAAATAGTTGCCAGGAGGGTAGACCCCTATAGCATTCCTCTTCTGAAGAGGCAGTGGCACCAGTGGGGGGCGCTCTCGGGTGAAAGGCAGCTTGTTCAGAGCCTTGTGCAGGAACAGGCCCAGGAAGATGGCCAGCAGGATCAGACCCACGCCCGCCATCAGGACGATAAACCACAGCTCAGTGTAGAACCGTGACCCAGACTCCTGCATGGCCGCTGTTCCCCCAGGCGTGGGCTCCGTGGGATCTGCATAGGCAACAGGTGGGGTTATTGGTGGCTGCCCCCTAGTGGGAAGGTGGGCTCATTACACATTCAGGAGGCATGTGCTCTTAAACCAGATCCAAAACGTCAGCTGAAGTGTGGAAATGCAACCAATGCCTTTCCTCTGCAGGTGTACTAGGCGTACAATGTATGTGTCAGAGAGGGATTCAGATGAAAAATATCAACTAAAATATTAAACACTGCAAGCTGTATTGTAAAAACCATGACACCATCCATCTTCAATGACCAATTACTTACAGCACCATTTCCAAAAAGTTGGGACACTGTATAAAATGTAAATAAGAACAGAATGGAATGATTTAGAAATCATATAAACCCATATTTAATTCAAAATAGAACAAAGACAACATATTAAATGTTGAAACTTAGAAATGTTACTGTTTTATGACAAAATATGCTCAATTTGATGCCAGCAACATGTTTAAAAAATGTTGGGACAGTGTTGCATTGCCTCTTCTATTAACAACATTCTAAAGGTTTGTGAAGCAGTTGCTGGAGTTTTGAAAGTGCAATGTTGTCCCATTCTTGTCTGATATAGGATTTCAACTGCTCAACAGTTCTGGGTCGTATTTTTCGTTTCATGATGCGCCAAATGTTTTCACTGGGTGACAGGTCTGGACTCCAGGCAGGCCAGTCTAGCACCCTGACTCTTCTACTATGGAGCCATACTGCAGTAATACATGCAGAATGTGGTTTGGCATTGTCTTGCTGAAATATACAAGGCCTTCTCTAAATAAGATGTTGTCTGGATGGCAGCATATGTTGCTCCGAAACCTGTATATATATCGTTCAGCATTATGGTGCCTTCTCAGATGTGCAGGCTACCCAAGCCATGGGCACTAATGTACCCCCATACCATCACGGATGCTGGCCTATGAATTGTCCGCTGAAAACAAGCTGGATGGTCCCTCTCCTCTTTAGCCTGGAGGATGCGGCGTCCATGATGTTGAAAAAGAATTTGAAATTTTGATTTGTCAGTCCACAGGACAGTTTTCGTTTTTGCCAGTCCATCTTAAAAAGCTCAACCCAAGAGAAGTCAGTGGTGTTCCTGGATCATGGTTAGATCTGGTTTCTTCTTTGCATGATAGAGTTTCATCTTGCACTTGTGGATGCAGCAACAAACCATGTTCACAGACTGTAGGTTTCAGAAGTGTTCTTGAGCCCATGCAGTGACTTCCACTATAGAATCTTGTCTGTTTTTAATGCAGTGCTGCCTGAGAACCTGACAATCATGGCTATCCAACAGTGGTTTTTGGCCTTACCCCTTCTGTACAGAGGTTTCTCCAGATTCTTTGAAGCTTTTCATGATATTATGTACCATAGATGATGTAATTCCCATTTTTTTGCAATATTACATTGAGGAACGTTCTTAAACTGTTGCACTATTTGCCCACGCAGTTTTTCACTGATCGGTGAACCTCTTCCCATCTTCACTGCACAGACTCTCCCTCTCTGAGGGGCTCTTTTTTTTACCCAGTCATCTAACTGACCTGTTAATCTAATTAGTTGTGAGATATTCAACCTAGTGTTTTTTAGCATTACACAACTTTTCCAGTCTTTTGTTGCCCCCTGTCCCAACATTTTGAAACCTAGCCCGCTGAGCTACCCATCACCCCCTGGTCACAAGTAGAACATGTCATAACATTGGATGGGATGATAATTATTACTACCAACTACACAGATGCTGTTCTTATGAAGTCAAACAGCAAATATCTCAGAAATATACAACATCACTGGGAACTCCTCACCACTGCTTATTTTCCTGGCCGGTTGTCCATTGGTTGGCAAAAGCAATGGGAGATGTGTTATTTGCCATTTTGTTAGTTATTATATCTTTTGGCAGTAACGTGTAAATTAGACCATCGACACACCAGCCCATCTATATTATGCCCAAAATTTGGGCTGGCTCACAAACAATGCACTGGTCTTCTTGACTTCCTGCCCTGGGTCATGGATCTGTGTCACTGCTGGGTCTCCGCGGAGCGTGGCTGCAGCCAATAGCAACAGGATCGCGTTACCGAGTGAGAGCGAGACGAAGATGAGCGTGGAAAGAGCCATGGCATCCATCCCTAGGGCCGTTGGTGATATCAGATGTGCGTATGTGATGTCTGTGGTGAATGCCTGTGCGAAATAACACCTGTGCATGTACATTTATTTGGGAGCGAAGGAAATATTTCTATGTATTCCAGCAATTTAAACATTTAAAGGCATGGGATATGCAATATACCCCTAACCCTGACCAGAATAAGTGGTTGCAAAAGCGATGAAAATGCAGTATAACATAGCGGAGATTAGTTGAAGCCTAAATGGGAATCTGCATGCTTTAGTGCGAAAGTGCATTACTGTCTGACTAGTGCATTATTAAACTACTATAGGAGAAAACTGTTAACTATAAAGTACACTATTGTGTGTACTTAAGTACTGATACTGATGCGACTGATTCTTTATTCTCCAGTTACTGTTTATCTATCCATCTGTCCGTCCATCCATCCATCCATCCAGCCAGCCACCCAAGCAGCCAACCAGCCGGCCAGCTTCTACCCATTCTGATCAAGGTTGAGAAGTTTCCATTTTCCCACTGTTGTATCCAGCATGGATTTGTTGTCATTACAATATAAGATTCTTTGCCTGGTTTGACTCATGTCTCATGGATGATTAAAATATTCTTGATTGCATTTGATATTTATCACTGAAATTAAGCACAATGCCCATGACTTATCCATCTGAAAGCTGTAGTGGTGTCTGGTAAAATGGACACACGTTTTCCCAGCAAGGTAGTTGCAATGCCAGCAGCCATATGGGTAATTTGAGGCTTATCTCAGTCACACGGGCCGCTTTTCTCTCCTAGTACCTCCTTAAACAACCTCTTCGCTGTGACACCTCGCTGGACACATCTCTCCATTTTCCAAAGCAAAACCCGGAAATCAAGCTCACTCCTACGACTGCGCAACTGAGAAAGAAAATTCTGGAGCCCACCTGCCACGAAGAGCGGACGGACCCTAAAATGAGGGTGAGGAAGCAGGAAGCGCGGGCCAAAGGCAGGGGGACAGGTTAAGGAGGGCGGTGGCTGTTCCTCACCGGTGCCAGTGGCCGTGTTGTCCTCGGTGTTGGGAGTGCAGGCACTCCAGAAGATGGTGGTTCGGGAGGCGGTGGGACGGTGGACCAGCTCCTCTCACTCCATCAATATTTTAGACGACACCGGTGTTTCAGGGGGGATCTGCTGCACCTCGCTGGCTGGA
>JAODLD010000045.1:19460145-19483487 GCA_026781065.1 Mormyrops boulengeri | reverse complement strand
GCCGCCCAGTGCCTTCGGCCCAGATGGCATCACAGCAGAGATTAGAATTACTTCATGCCAAACCTGTCCTCGCCCTGTTGGCCAGCTGATCTGGATCAGATAATACCAGCTCATTAATGCCCTGTAAGTAAGTAACTAGAGTGAGTGAAATATGCAGATCTATCTATCTATCTATCTATCTATCTATCTATCTATCTATCTATCTATCTATCTTTTCACAGTTCAGATACAGTCTGCTAGTAATAAGGTGACTCTGGTGTGAGTCAGACACCCCGATACCCCTGAGTCTGTCACAGGCCCCAGTTTTGATGGCTGGTGTTTTTGTTCGGGGGCTGTGTCCAGTCAGGTCCACATCACTATCTGGGCAACGGTCTGTGGTCCTGCCTACATAAGTCTGTGCCTTGGGGTCTGACCCAGCGAAGCGGTGCAGCTGGGCCCTGATCTGCATCCCCGTTACATCGTCCACATTAGCCAGTGATCTGTGACCCTTTGTTCGGCTTATATGTCAGCCCCTCCACCTACAGCATCGATTTCATGGAAGCGTGAAGTTTCTCTGCAGCAAAACTAACTTTGAAAAACCACCAGCCGGAACACGACATGTTACTTTTTCAGTCTGACACCAGTTACCCTCCAAAGCTGAGACTTGACGGTTGGCTGAATGTTTTTTTTCTTCCTCCTAACCAATGACAAAGGAAACAAAAGAGTTTGACTTGAAGCTGTCATGTCCTCAGGTTTCGTGTGACCTCCACGCAGTTCAGTCCTCTCCTGGCTAAACCCGCTAAACGCTTTAATTACGTGGGAGAGACGCCTCCCCGCTTGCTGAACAGCAATGGTTCGCTTGTCTCTGACTTTAACCGCAGTCCTTGTCAACGTCGCCAAGACTTTGAGATGGCTTCTGCGGGGGGTTTATGTGATATCGAACACAAGCTGCTTACTTTCCTGGATACATTGTCACCACATTATTTTCTGTCAGGCCGATCTTAATAAAAAGCAAGATGAATGGCTAATTACTTCAAACAATGACAGTGATATTAATTTGAGCGGTAATTGTACAGCACAGTGGGTTCCTTCACAGCCGTAACCAGTGTCCGCATCCATCACCGAGACCCTCCTGACAGGAAGTGGTCTGGCTCTCTCCTGCTCGCTTGGGGATGGGCTTGTAGTGGGAACATTGATGAGGCCGCAATTCCCTTGATGCTGCGGTGTAGCGTGGAAGACGCGTGAATGAGAGACTCGGATTTCTTCAGGCCGATGTCCAATTCTGGAATTTTTAGAGTCCCAGCTTCCCCTCTTCCTCTCCTTCAAAGTCATGTGGCAATGTGACTGAGAAAAAGCTTCTTAAATATTGGTATGGAAACCCACAAAGGCTACTAGTAAATAACTGACTATAACTAACGTTAAACTCGCTAAAAAGTTGATTACTAGTAAAAGGCTAAGTTTGACTCTTGATTTTGAAAGTAGTTGGGTGGATAGTAGATATGTGATTGGTAAATAATTTTATAATTCATTAAAAAATATATATATATTATATCATTAGTCTCATAATTGGGTCTGATATTTTCATTGGTTTGGGAAAGTCACATCATATTGAACTAATACACTTTTATTTCATTTAAAATGTCTTGTTTTCTCTTCTCTTGGACTATTTTTGCCAATTTAAAAGTAAGATGATTGCTTGTTTTGGTGCCTTGACAGGATACATTCTGATGTTTTCAAAGAGTAGACAGCTTCACCGCATATAAATTACACCGCTTCCGAGAAATAATGTTACCGTTATTAATGAATATTCATATGCTAACCTTATTATCGCTGTTTTATGATCACCGTTAAGATGGTAATTAACTCCAGTTCGCCATTGGGTGTTTCATTATTTTAAAGGAAGTTTTGGCAGCCCGCGGCTGGAACTCGTGAGACATAAAAACTGGGCAGTACGGATACCGAAGGTCGTTTCCTGCGAACCTCTAACGTCCAGGATGATTTTTTTTTCCAAGCAAATGGTCGCCATGCCCTTGAAAATGTATTTGATTATTAAGTTTTTAACATCACCCGGTGCCCCACGCTGCGCCCCTGCCCCGTCGATGTGACGCTTTTAATCCGAAAGCTTTTAACACTTGAGTGGTGCAAATATTCAGATTTAACCTTGACCACTTCAGGACTGTTTCGCCTGTACGGACACCAGGCTTTTATAAAGCGCATTACATGCGACCATTAACTTGTGGCTGTTTATGAAGGAGTACCTACCCTAACTCAGAACCCAGAGCCCATCCGGAACCCCCCCGAGAGCTGCCAAAGCACTATTAGCACCCCCGCCCCCACCCCGGATAACACAAGCTGACGTCCTCCATGAATCCTCACACGTTTCTTCGACATCTGGAGCTTCTCGATGCTCTGCGGGTCAATGATGGATGTCAGAAACGTGTGACATTGAAATGGTGTAATCAGTCCTGTAAACTTTTTGTTCTTCTTGAATCCGTCTCCTTGGAATCACTTTCCTTTTCCCCACCTTTAAATCTCTGCTCTCTGACATGCGGTACTTCCCATAAAGACTTTTAGTTAACACCCACAAATGTCTTCAGAATTTCATTCTCCAGTTCAGATTGTGCTGATGGTGTAAATTGGTCTAAATATCAATGGCAGCTCTGCTTATGCCCCAAAAAGACAGAGGGCCTTTCTAGTCACACAACTTACAAAGCAATAAAAGTGTTCCCAGTTCTTTTACATAACATGGTGCAAAGAAAATAGGACATTTAAACAAATAGACCGCCCAGTTAAGGGTATATTGCTGACTTTATTTGTTATGCTGCTGACTTTGTTAAGCTAAAGCCCCTGTCCTGTGATTTAATGACGTGGGTCCCTGGTAAATGTTCTGATGGTACCATTCATCACGGGACATGTCTGCTCTTGGGTGTGTCTCAAAGTCAGGGATGGAAACATGCAGGAGAGGACAATAATCTACGTTGTTAAGACGCTGAGTGATACCATCCAGGCTGATCAGTAAACTGACGTGTGGGTCTGACGAAGACGGGCAAGCTAACATGGGCACTCATGAGCTCTGTTATAAGTCAAGTCAAGTGGGTCTTACTGTCATACCATCCATATACAGGGATACAGTGGCAGGAAATGACGCTCCCCCAGGACCACGGTGCAGCGTAGAGACAGCGAGTGACAGGGGCAGGGATTCACAGGATTTACAGTGCAGACCACAGGACAGTGAGGACCTGGGGGGCTGGACACGGGGTTTACAGTGCAAACCACAGGACAGTGAGGACCTGGGGGCTGGACATGTGGTTTACAGTGCAGACCGCAGAACAGTGGGGACCCGGGGGCTGGACACGGGGTTTACAGTGCAGACCACAGTGCAAACCACAGGACAGTGAGGACCTGGGGGCTGGATACGTGGTTTACAGTGCAGACCACAGGACAGTGAGGACCTGGAGGCTGGACATGGGGTTTACAGTGCAAACCACAGGACAGTGAGGACTTGGGCGGCTGGACACGGGGTTTATAGTGCAAACCACAGGACAGTGAGGACCTGGGGGGTTGGACACGGGGTTTACAGTGCAGACCACAGGACAGTGAGGACCTGGGGGGCTGGACATGGGGTTTACAGTGCAGACCACAGGACAGCGAGGACCCAGGGGGACTGGACACAGGCTTTACATGCAGAGTGTGATGTGTATGTAAAAATAATCACAGCAGCATAGAAAGTGTGGAATGCAAAATGTGGAATGGATAAATAGATGAATATTAATAGATCAAAGTGACCAATTCCGGGGGAGTATTCTCAGGAATGGATGCAGGTATGAGAGGTTGCAAATGCAGCCCTGTTCATGTATGCATCTATCCACTATGTAGCCCTTTGCTTTTCTGTGTGGGGTGGGTGGGAGGTGAAATTCTTTAGCCTCTGCCCACAGATTCTTGGCAGCACCCTCCACCAGTTCTGTTCCAGCTTCTGGCTGGATAGCAATGCCCCCTCCTCCCATGCCAGCAGCAGCAGACCTCTGTGGGGGCTCCAGGTGACCCAGGAGGAGATCAGACCCTTATGCTCACCTTCAGCCAGGGGCTCCTTCTGGATTGTCTTTAGTCAGGGGGGAGGGGGGCTGCTCCTCAACTTTCTTCTCTATACATATCTCTGTAACAGGGGGAGGAGGTTGCGCAAGCCCACCCGTCTGTAAGATCTGAGCCCTTTAAACAAAATCAATGGTGTCAATATCCATCTTTAAATAACATTGTTACAGCACAGTGGACAGAGCCACAGAATTCATGCCCCCATTTATTATTTAAGGGTCCAGTATTAAACACCTTGTGCCCTATTTGTGGCGTTACATTGCTAATGACTTAGCACCTAAGCATAATTTAAGTTTTTGACACAGCTGTAATTGCACAGCTTAATACATTAAGAAGGTATTGAACCCAAACAAATACAATATAGAAAAATCAACATAGTATAGAAAAATCTCAGACATGCCATTTGGGTTTTAAATATCTATATAATGATTATGTAAAACATGCCCAATCTGAGGCAGCCATTTTGGAGGGAGTGATTATTTCTAAAGGCAGATCATACAGAAATCTGTGGTGTGCAGCGATTAAAATGATGCATGTGTAGGCGGGCATGGAGGTTACAGTAGGGCGGTGAGCAGACTGCAACATGAGTCCCAAGTGAACGGGCGGGGTCCCGTTTCCAGCCCAACTCTGAGTCTTGGTCCTTGTGTCTCCTCTTTGTAGGAAGGCTAAATTTATTGGAGATGAACCGGTTCGGTTTTGGGAAAAGTCGGCGGCACAACAGGTTGCCCGCTACGCTGCCCTGATCCTCTTGTTGCATCCTTTGTGCGCCTCTCCCCCCCCCAACCCCCCACAGCAACTGATAGCATCCTCATCTCCAGCTTGGTGGGGAGACTTTTGAAGGACCACCAACGTTAGTGTGGGGACGCAATAAATTATTTACGGGCTATTATTGCACGTCGATGTGAGGCCCGAGTTGCTTCATGAAAACAGAAGGTTGAAAGATTAAAGTTTCATTTGAATCCATAGTTCCAGCTACCACTGCAGCAGACTTTGAGAATAGCAGTAAGGTCAGTTTATCAGATCGGATCATTATGAATAGTATTTGTGAGTGCAGTTTTTGTAAATTGTTTATGGTTTCGCATTACAATAGAGGAACTTGTCCTTCAGTAAGTTGTTTACTGTACTTTGTCTTTGATCCACTTGTGTATAATTATCCCACTTGGACTTTGGGGACGTTTCAGTCTGCGCTCACTTGCCAAGTTGGCCTCCGTTCAAAAACATTAGGATTCCTGCAATCGAGGAAGACAAGTTAATCTGTCCGCTAAGACCAACCGAGGTCATCCATCTATCTGCATGCTCTATCATGTCCTGACGGCGTCATTTATGCAGTCCCGCCCCAAACTCGCTTCTGGCGCGAAAGACACTTCAGTCTGTCGGCTTCTAGAAGAACCCCTGCCCACTCACCATTCAGAGAGAAGGAGGCAATTTCACGAGGGAGGGAGAGTGATGACTCCACCTGCGAGACATGGAGCATAGGTAGAGAGATGTTCCCTCTGAGGCTGAGATGCTCCCTTCCAAGCTGTGAGAGAGGAGTTTGGAAGCCTGATCTGGCAAGCAGCAATCTGCTCTCTTCTACAGCTAAGGGGACATGTGACACCAGAGCCATGATTGTTGGAATCACCAGTCATTGGGGTCACTAAACCAAAACATGGCAACAAAGAGCTCAAGTAAGATGATCTAGATCTTCTACATGCTAGAAAGACCAGAACTACCTTAAAAGCTCCCTTAATAAAATTCTTAACAAAACCTGGTTCTGTGTTAGACTATAATTCATACTGGACCCTGATCCTGTAGGTATCCAGCAGATTTTCCATCCTACCTGGTCCCTGATGAATCACACCTGATCTCAGGCAGATAGTAACACATCAAGTAGGATAGGAAACCTGAAGGATACCGGCACTCCAGGATCTGGGGTGCCTACCCTGGCCCTATATCAACCAGAAATGGCTTGTGTACACCAAACGGCTGGGATCTGAATAGGATCCCAGTGCCGCACCTCAGAACCCATTAATGGGTTTAGAGTTAATAACTATCAGCATTCAATGAGTTCTCGAGTAATTACAGCTTTTTAAATGGGATGCTCTTTAATTTACCATTAAACTAAATGCACTGTTGGGCTTTCACTCGCAGTTAGTTGTTTATTTTGTCGATGGGAAGTCAATGGGGTTTTCACAGGGGGGAAATCAAGCTGTTTAAAGAAATAATAGGGCACGTATTTATGCTGAAGATGATTAGGCGTTTACACTCTGTTTCATCTAGTCTAGATAGAAATAGTTTCATTTTCACATTATTATGAACTTGATTACATTCATTGTTTCCTTGTGTACTTTATACATCCTTTTTTAATGTTGCTAAATCAAGCAGCTTGCATTATTATCATTTCTATGCAATACATAACGGTTTACTGCCACCTGCCTGATGGGAGGACTAAATGACTTAATGAATGAAGGCTGCCAATTCCTTAAACCTGACAGGCGATTATGATGTCACGAGTAGCGGCAGTCAGCTCCATTTAAGGGCAAAGTGCATATAATTCTAAGCGCTCCATGTGTCATTTTTGACAGCAGAGATCAGATGTGATTATCTGTAAAGGAAGTTCCAGTAATAAAAAAGGAGGTTTTTTGTTTTGACTTCGCGTGAACTTTCATTACCTCACAGAGCTAAATTCTCACTGATCCACTGTACATTAATATTTGGAGACAAGTTCCGCCACCGCCATCCAGGCACGCCATGGACAACCCAATTTTTTTCACAGCCATTTTGGAATGTACCTACTGTCTATTTGTGTATTTAAGTGTACTTAACTCCTGACAGCCACATAGCGTTTCCACAGAATGTCCTGCCCTCCACCTGGGTCTTCAGGATTCCCAATACAATGTTCATTATCGTGATAATTCAGTCCACCCATTTTGTTGCTGGTCATCCCTTTCTCCTATCCCCTTCATTTCCAATATTTAAGTATTATGGGGGAGGCACTGTTGCCTCATATCTCTGAGACCAGGGTTTGAGTCTCCACTGTAGCTCCTTGTGTGGAGTTTGCATGTTCTCCCCGTGTCATCGTGGGGTTTCCTACAGGTACTTCAGTTTCCCCCACAATCTAAAAGAAAACATGCCACTGCCGAGTTTAACTGGAGTTACCAAATTGCCCGCAGGTGTGACTGGTGTGTGAGTGTGCCCTGTGATGTGTTCCCTGCCTTGTGCCCATAGGCTCCGGACCCCCCCAACCCTAAATAGGATAAACAGTTGCAGAAGATGGATGGAAGTATTAATTATCATTTATATTTACTTAACCCCCCCATTCCTAAGTAAGTAAAGCATTTTCCAAACGCAGCCGTCACGACTGAAGGAAACGACATGTAGCGGTCAAATGTTTTAAGTAATATATCTTAAATCGTGGATACTTCGGATACCTTCGCTTCCATCACAGTCGTGCAAATGAAGAACACCCATAACAGAATGATGAAATACCCTTGAAAGCACTTTATTAAATTAGCCACAACCTTTTGTTTATCAGGTAATAATTCAGCTAATAATTTTGCGGTGTTTTAAATGCATATTTCACCACACTGATAAGATTAAACGTGGAATATGAAGTGCAGCGCGGAAAGACAACGACTCGACGTTTCTTTTAGCGAAATCACTCAGGGATGCGCATGATTCTCATCTGACACCTGAGCGCTTACCGCATCTGCGTGTTTACCGGAAGACAGACACCTTAATGACTATCGATTAGAGCCGGGAGATCAGAGCCCCCCAGTGAACATCTGCGAAGGTAAGTTTTACTCTTTGGTGCTGTCGGAGGAGAAAATAAGTTGATATCGGAAGTTTCTGTTTGTTTCTTTGAACCACACAAATACAAGAGCAAAAGGCTGAACTGCAGTCAGTAACGCGGACCTTAAAAACTTTGTGGCAATTTTACAAAATTACGCAGATAAAGACGTAGAAGCTCCTACTTTTTCTGAATTCATTTAGATAGCATGCAGATTGAATTTAAATGGTTTGTGCATCACCATGTGACTGGAACTTCCAGGGATGATCACAAAATGTAGTGATTCTCATCTACTACATACGTGGGGCACAGTAAAATATGAAAACCTCTCAGCAATAAAAGTCTTGGAAGTCTCTCTTCTTATTTGTCATAAGTAACCTACTATTATAAGTAAGTATTACTTACAAGGTTACTTATAACTGTGCTAAAAAGTAAATAACGCATGCTCTCAAGCTGTTAACCTTTGAATCGTTTAGGCTTGACGGCGGATTCGCTCACATTAGCCGTAAAACGGGTCGCGAAAGGAGACAGCAGGCAAAGGACGAACGCGGGACGGAGACGCTGTCCTTCCGCCCGCAATCACGGAGAAGGAGAAAATTAATCGGATTGCATTTCAGTGTGTAATTTGCTAAAGCGGGCTAACAAGAGAACAAAAGTGTTTGTCAATCACCTTTAATCAATCATCGCATTTAAATGCACAACATTAATCAAAGAAGATCATGGACTAAGCACAACAGCACCCATAATAAACATTTTTCCTGTAATGGGATTCCAATAATATAAATATGATTAAAGGCAAATCGGAAGTTATAAACCGTGACTGATGAATTAAAACAATCTCCCTTCAAGCAAGATTCAAGTAATGCCAAGGTCACATTTAAAGGGATTTACACTATAAAATATTATCTTAATAGGCTGAGTGAAGGGAGAATAGTATGGAATTACCCCAAAGTCATGTGCGATTTTGTAAACTATGGGAAAATTTTGCAGACAGGCATAATGCTGCATGCAGAGTTTAATCATGAATGCAGAGCGGCTGACTTCATTACTGCGTCCCCTTATTTGGACAGTGACCTTGTATCTGCCTTATTACCGTGTCACTGTCACGGCTCCTCTCTGGTGCGACTGGCACTGCGTCAGACTCGATATGCGTCTACACTCCTGACCCGGAAGCCGCCATCCGTCTAAAGGCAGGAGTTCGATAGACATGAGGCGGTTTACGTGGCGCCTCATGGGTACGTTACCATCCTGGCCCAGGTATCTGATTGACATTTTCAGGCCGTAAAAACTCATTTGAACCTAATGCTTTGCCCTTAAATTCTTCTGCATTGTGGTCTTAGTGTTCCATAAAACAGCTATATGAACTACGTCTGTGCCCCCCCCACCCCACACACAAAGCTGCCTGTATCCTTCCCAGTCAGCTCGCCCCTTCAAATTACCATCCATGTTACCATTGATACAGCGCCCCCCATCCTCCAGCATATTGTTCTTTTACAGTCTATCAAAAGATAAAAACAAAATAAGTAATTATAGGGGATTATATATTACGCAAAGTCTCAGTATTTCAGGGAACATACAGTTACACTGAATAATCACCCCGATGTTGTTTTTGACCTGTGAATTATGGAAGTAGTTAAATTATACCGATGAAAAAAATGAAAGCAGGAAATATGTCTTAAGTCAATCACAGCAATTGATTGTTATTAAAAACATGTAAATACCGTTCAGTAACTGGTCAACTGACCTTATTGATTCAGGTCAAAGGCAGCAGATAATTGGAATTAATTGCCATTAAAAGAAATATTTTTTTTATTTGTTAATTTATTTATTTGTGCAAGGTACATATGAATTCCTTAGTTTCCTCTTGCTCCATCTCTCCATAAGAAACACAGTTTTTGGGGTTTGGAATAATCGTGGGTAAGGGCCTTGTTTAAGGGCCCAACAGTGATATGGCGACTTGACCAGCCTTGGGATTTCAAATCCACAACCATCTGGATATGGGTACCGATCTGTAATCCATGGAGCTTCAGACTACCCAAATCTAACACTTATTACATTTTCATCATTCTTTTTTTCTATAAGGGCATTGGCCCCATGCTAACATTTAAGCTGAAATGTAGGTTTTATTTTTCTTAGACTGTGGGAGAGGTGTTTTAGTCTTTTGAGGACAGCATTGTCCATTATAGCTCATAAAAACCCTCCTGACGGAAATAGAATGTGTCCTATCAACTATGGATATTCGCCACTGAGGCGCTGTGCGGTATCTGTGCACACAGGACTTGCTTTAGTCAAAGTTAACCTCTGATAAACCAAGACATTGGCACCAAACTGCCAACGCTGCCATCTGGGAGGTTCCGTCCTGTGCTGTTTCTGAAGTGCAGATCTCCAAAGCCGGCGTCGCCGTGCCGATTCGCCTTTGCACCATCCCATCCCCAGAGGTGGACCTTCCTGCTGTGCCTCGCTCTACCTTCCAATAAGCAAACGAACGCCCTACACGTCCGACCTTTGGGTTAACTGGTTTTTATGCTCGCGCAGCTCGGCACTTTGACCGATTCGGTTGTTGCAGGTTCTGGAGCTGCCATGAATGCAGAAGAAGCTCACTGTGTGTGGCTGGACATGCAGATCCCAGGACAGCATCAGAAATTCCTCCATTATACATCCACTCGAACTTATGCAAGGATGACCTTATTTACTCAAGTATATAAGTCAAAACAGTAAGACTCTACTACAGTTTGCTGCAGTTTTAACTGATCTTTGCTTTTTCATTCCCATAATGTAAAACGACTACTAATAACCAGAAGCAATATCGGGATGCATCATTCTAAATGAAAGTATGACAATATGATCATAACTTTTTTCAGAAAATAACTTGAATAATAATAAAATAACTAAAATAAAGACAGAAACAATGCAGTCTATCATGCAACATGATTATCATGCCGACGTATCTACAGTATCAGTCAACAAGCTGCTTCCAAAGAAGTGTGACAGAGTGTCGCACCGCAAAACCTGATCTGAGCAGAAATCATTTTGGAGGAGTTTGACCACAGTGGCGCAGTGGTTAGCGATGAGGGTTTGCGTCTCCCCCAGGGTTCCATGTGTGGAGTTTATATGTTTTCCCCGTGTTATTGTGGGGTTTCCTCTGGGTAAAAATATGCTGAGGTCAATTAGAGTTACCAAATTGCCCGCAGGTGCGCATGTGTGAGTGAGTAGTGTGTGAGTGTGAGAATGGGGATGGTGCCCCATCCTGGGTTGTTCCCTGCCTTGTGCCCATTGTTTCTGGGATATGCTTTCAGTCCCGCCCCAACCCTTAGTTGGGTAAGCGGTTACGGAAGATGGATGGATGGAGTTTGACTAGTGAAGGAAAAGCAGCCAATGAGTGTTCAGCATATATGAGGTGTCTCCTTCAGGACTGGAAAAACATCCCAGGAGGTCAACTCATGTCACAGATGTAGAGTAGAAGAGAGGGTTAGCCGGTCCCTGGAGGGCCAGTGGGATCACTCTGCTGGCCCAGGGATCTGAACCAGCAACCTTCTGAGTCCCAACTCACCGAACAATTAATTTTAATTGTTTGTTATTTTATAGTTTTGATGTCTTTATAATTATTCTAAAATGTAGAGAATATTACAAATAAACCTTTTTATGGGTAGATGTGTCAAATCTTTTGACTGGTACTGTATATAAACCATATACTCAACTTTTTTTGGTATTGTGTACAGTATAGTATAGTATTGGGCAGCATGGTGGTTCCTTGTGTAGCACTCTTGACTCGCATCCTCTAGTTTTGGGGGATTGAATCCCCCCGCCCCCCTACTCTGTGTGCGGAGCTCATATGTTCTCCCTGTGTTGTATGTGATTGCACCTGCAGTCCAAAGATATGCAGTTAGGCTAATTGGTGTCTCCGAATTACCTGGTGTGTGTGTGCTTGCATGCATGTATGTGTACGTACCCTATGATGGACTGGCAACCTGACTTGGGTGCACCCCTGCCTAGTGCCCTATGCTGCTCATGATACAATCCAACCCCTCTCCATGACCCTGCCCAGGACGAAGAGTCGGAAGATAGATGGACATTTCAATATTTCCTGTGGTATTACTTCAGCAGAAGTTATTACTGGAAATGCGCAAACAAGGGAAGATACAGCAGACATACAGAGAAACAGATCACTGAGGAAGCAGTTGGGAAAATATAGCTTCTCCATGACCCAGAACAGTAGCTAAAGGACATTCCAAGCACAGGCAAAATACAACATAAAGCTGGATTTTTAATGTAAAAGCTGCATTTTCAAAATGTTTTATATTGTTTTTGAGAAAAGCCCCTGTGTTCTAATGTTTGAACGCTGAATCTCAACCCACAAAATGCTTGGTTTGGTGCTGTCTGTTTTTAACACATGAGAAATGTGACTGTTCTTTTTATCTGATCACCAGTAAATCTAATATATGTTCCTGCTATTTCACTGCCTGTGGATTTGGTCTGCACTCAGTGAGTGATTAAGTTTTGCGATCAACAAAGTCTTAATAATGTATATTAAACAATCGGCTGACTGATTTTATGGGATTTTTTTGGACAATCTTTTGCGGGCAGTAGCTAATTTTGAGAAACGTTCAAGAGACACATCGTTTTGGGCCGTAATGAGATTGAGATGGAGAATCTAAAACGCTTATTGGTTGCGACAAGTCCAAATTGCTTGGATGTATTCTCTAATTTAATAAAAACAGCTTTCATACATTCCATTTACCAGATTCATTAGTTTTAAAACATTAAAATCTACATGAAAATCATTAAAAGAGATGCACATACCTTCATCTAAAGTTATAATAATGTCTTCAAGCAGATGGGTTGACATGTTATTTTTCCAGTACCAAACGGCCCTCCAACTGGTTCCAAGCATCAACTCCGATGGCTTAAAACCTCTGGTCTGCTGGCAGTTCTGGGAGCTGCACAATTTAATGAGTTAATAATGAGATATGGCAGATTGATTCAGAGCGGGACATGTTTGCTTGTTTGTTTTCAAATATTACAAACCATTTACCCACCCAGGCCATTACTTGTGCTTTTAGGTGTGTGAAACCAGTTTTGCGGGCTGCCGTGCCGCATCCCTCGGAAGGTCCCCGTTACGATGATGAATGGCCCGGCGGATCGCTGGCTCGCGCCGCCGCCCGCCGCTGTGCCTGATGATTTAGGACTCCTCGACTCCGCTGTCAGTTGTTTTCTGTCGGTAGAGTGGAGATCGCTAGTGGGTGTACCTACGGGGGGCTGGCGGAATGTAAGACGGAAGTGAATGCTTTGGGTACCAAAAAACAGGTATAACTGAAGAAGTCCTTCACCTTCTTTTTGGGAGGGGCACCCTTTATCACACAATGAATTTCACTATCAAGAAATAGGCCTTTCTCTCAAAATATAATACCATGTTTTCATTCAATAAACATATTTCTTAAAAAAAATCACAGATAGACAGACAGATAGATAGATAGTCACAGCACAAACCAGTAGGAAGTAAAGCTCAATTGCAACAAACAAACAAATTAATTAATACAAGTATATCAGTTTTCCAACAAAACTGTTTTATTTCAATCTCTGAAGCCTCTTCATCACTCTTGCAAACTCCATTGCTGATTGTTTCACGTTGAAATGTCACAAACCAATTTAGTTTGCTTGCAATCTGAAATTTATATTGTTTTAGGAGAGATTAGCTACAATTTGGTCTCATTCCATCAGATGCATAGTCATGCGATAATACGCTTTATTAAGGTATCTGCCAAGCATTAACGTTTATCCTGCTGTCAGCTATTGCAAATTGATTATGTCACTAAGGATTTCTTAACATAAATAAAGGCCAGGTTAACTTTCACTAACCGTTTTTTTTTAAGCCATAGTTGATATTTCAATCTCAGAATTAAATATTCTTGAATAGAACGACGAGCCCCCTGGGACTGACTGACTGCGGCTTACAGGTTCAGACGGGCCATGCAGTCACTCTCAGACCTCACTCATGCCATAAACGAGGGGAATTCAAATATCATTTTATTCTATAGGTCTCCAGCTTCAGGTTCACTACTAGAGGTTGATCTCTTCCAGCCGGACTGTTATATATCTCTCCCTCGTCCGTCCTTTAACCAAATAGTGCAATTTCAACATCCACAACCTCAGTATCTGATTAATAACAAATTGGGTATCTAGTCAGTCCGTCTTGTATTTTGCCATTTTGAAATATTTTGTCTCTGTAACGTTTAGAAGTGATTTTGTAATTTTTTTGTTTTGGTGTGGCAATAAATATGCACATAGGTATTAAGAGTTTAAAATATGGATTATAGAGTAGAAGGTTTGTTTTCTAATTTAGTTAATGTAATTCCTTATAGCTACACATTAGAAAAACCCTCTCAGACTGATGATGTACCTCCTTCAATTTTGCAATCAACAAAGGACTGTGTTTTAAATGTTGTTTACTGCTGGTCCACCCCAAGCCAAAATAATAGACTTCACTTACCATTTAAGCCAAAATAGTTTAAAGTCACTCTCTTGGTTTTGATTTTTTCAGTCTCTTAGGACTCTTAATTTGACAAGGGGTTTGTTAAAATAAATAATAAAAAAAAATATCTGAAGCGTAAATGGACAGAAAGTTGGGATTTTGTTGTAAACTGCTTTCAAACAGTGCTGTCCATTACTGATCTGCACCTTTAGAAATCCACAATTAATATGTGTGGTGCGTCTTGGCCTCATTTCATCATTTAACGAGATGGGGAGTGGCGGCCCTCTCTCCATGATCAATTGGCAGTCTAGACAGATATAAAAACGTACAGTGCCCATGAATAAGAAGGGGCTACGGCGCTTTAACTGTTTATTGGTCACGCGGATCATTCAGTACAGACCTACATTCTTAAACTTGTGCTCGTTAGTAATATACTCAACTTACAAACATACTTGTCACGGGATGCTAAATGATAACTCATTAAATACTTGCGCTTCATTACTACAGAAAGTATGTCTTCTGTGTCACATGACCAAGGAAGGTACTGCTGTTGGAGATACCGTAATAATAGACAACTAGTAGTTAGGCTGTAACTCAGACAGAAAATAAGTGCAATAAGACACAAGATAGTCAACAGAGAGAAGTAAACACAAGATATGTGATAAGTACAGTAGTTTTAGTGTGTAAGTGTCAAGTAGTGCAATGCAGAAAGTTGACCCAGACACAATACAAACTAGTTACTGCACACAGTGCAGTACGTAACATACTATAGGGTTATGCATCTTATATTCTCAATGTGCAGATATCACAATAAAATAATAGTGCAATTTCTTGTAATTTTGTGTATGTAATCATTTATTTATCTTTCACTGAAATATTTTGATATTGCTCCCAGCAAAAAGAGAGTATATGAGTGTTTCATACACTCTTTTCCCCTGTCAGTGAAACTTCTGTCCTGTTCACATTATGGAAATTCCATGCAAAGTCATCTGGCTGAGTTAATTAAATGGAAATTAAATAATATTATAACAATTAAGTGTGAGAGGATAAATAGATTGTAGCCCTTAGACAGTGTTGTGAACCGGCACTCCTTTAAGATACCAGATTCACTGCCATTAAAGGCAAGAATGGTCAAAGCTTCAATACGAGGAGTGAAAACGAAAGCTGAACAAAAGCCAAACGAGAGCTGAACAAAATCCAAACGAAAGACAAACATTGCCAGGAGGGGCCTTTCTGATGGACCCTTGACTGCAAAAGCTCGCTTGAACTGTTCCATTAAAAAAAAATACACCAGCAAATGGGTGAAACTAAAGTTTCCATAGACAGAAATGTCACAGACGCACTAAAAATATTATCTGGAGATCATGTAGAATTCTCTTTGTCATGCTTGGGAGAACCCATTGCAAGGCTTCATTTTTTTTGTACAGGGCAAAAAAAACATTCATTACACCTGCAATTTCCGTTCTAAACAACCTAAGATAGCTTATTAAAAATGAGCAATCTAAATTAAAAGCCTTATCTTTTATTGATGAAGATTGGTATCAAGGGAGAGAGTAAAATAATAAATTGAACAAGAATAATTAATACCCTTCATTTTGAAATAACTTTTGTCTGCCCTTGCCCCATGCTAATTATTGCACTTTATTATGAACTTTATTAGGCGCATATTACTAATCACTATGTATATTGTAGATTATATACTGTACTGTTGTCATCATTATACTATATTATTGTGAATTATTAGGCCGCTGGACATATTATCCCTGTCGGGGGAATTAATTATTCTGTTTAATTTTTTTGTCTAACTGTAGCCCCTCTGATTGCGCAAATCTGCTCAGGTGCCCCGTTGCTTTGATAAGGTCATGGGTATTCCGGTGAGGTCGTGGGAAGGAGGAACGGGGCCAGCAGGAGGTCAAGGTTAACTTTCGTTGCCTCCGACCCCTTCCCACCGTCTCTTGTTCTTGAAGAAAGCAGATGACAGATGATGTCCAGCTTCAGTTCCTGTCCAGCCTTTTCATCAGCCCGGCGCTGGGTAGCTTGGAAATTTAATATATATATTTTTTACACCTCAGGAAAATTGTTGAGGAAAAAATTGACTGATTTGTGTTTTCACTTCATTCTCAGCAACTAAGCCATGATTTGGACAATGCTGAGTAGGTGATGTAAAATGTGGCTTACTTTAAGGATGTAAAGGCTTTCTCCCATAATTTCAAAATTTTTTATCATGTGCCAAAAACAATTAAATGCTGAGAATATAAAGTAAGATTAACTGTGCTGATTCTTCATGTTTTCTATACAATTTCTCCATCATCCGATTCATCACAACTCTCAGGTACTGTAAACCCCATACTGTTTGTCTTTTCCTACAAAGCAGTGTGAAAAAGGACATGTGGGACTGAAAGGATTTTTCACATTTCAACTTCAGGTTTAGTGTCATATGTACTAGATTAGTGGTTCTCAGCCTTTTTGCACCGCGACCCAGTTTTTACCGTGCCAGCTCAGTCATGACCCTATATCAAGTACAGTATATGTATAAATTAACACTATGATCAAGCGTGCAGTGCACTCTGCAATTTATGCCAATCGATGCCTATAGCACAAATCTGATTGGATGTGCCAGTGAATTTTAAATTAAGCATCTGTGGTTTGGCGTCTGGGATTGGTTGAGTGTTCACTAGTTGTGTTATAAGCAGTTGCAGATCCGAGACCCATTTATCTAGATTAAATCTAGGATTGTGGCTGGGAAATCTGACCGTGGATCAGCATAGGAGTTTGCTGTTACGTGCTGTAAGTGTTTTAAGGATGTTCCTGCAGAGTTTCCGGACTTCCTGCCCTCCAGTCGCCATTCGCCAGTCACTTCCTTCGGCTCCACCTCCTGGCCCTGGCCACGCCCCTCCCATCTTTGGCGCTGCTTCCTGTTTCCGGTCCTCTGCAAAGAAAAGGCCACAGCTCATAACCTCAGGAGCTTTTGCTCATTTCTGATTGATTGTGTGATTTGATTTCTTGATTTGCCTTATCGTGTATGACAGTTTTGGTTTTTGCCTCCTGCCTCCCGTCCCTTTCAGAATTTGCTGCAACCCAAACTTGGGTCGCGACCCATGGGTTGAGAATTGCTGTGCTAGAGACAATGGCGCACAATGCAATGAAATATACAAATAAATAAACAAAACAGCAACAGACAAAAACACCTTCAGATACTCAAGAAATAGTGCAAATAGCAGAAGTACACAAGTGGTAGTGCAAATACATAAATAAATTCACTGCAAAAATTTCAGACGTCAAGAAGACGTCACCCCCCCAGACACAAGTTGGCCCAGTAATTTACAATAATATTGAATAATGATGAGAACAGTATAGTTTATATACATGCACATGCCTTTCGCATTATATGACCACTGAGATGCTGAACACCTCAGGCCTTCATCTTCAGAAGCCACATTGTGTGTTTCAGACTCTGCACCAGCACAGCAGCCGATTAAAAGTCCCAGATTTTTCCTACTGTTCCCATGAGCGGAACTCGTCAAACTTTGGAGTATATTAATTATTAATTGTCTGGTTATGCAAACATATAGTAAGTCATTATTGATTGCAGGTATTCTAATCTGCGACTGGCATTTCCAGCAAAATTCCAGAGTCCAAAGGGTAGAGTAAATTTATTTAAGAGCAAAACTAATTTCTTATTAATGAAAATAAACCGTGCCTGGAATGAGCACTGATACTGTAGCAGGTACGCAGGCCTGTTTTCTCATCACGCACAAAAACACCCAGAAGGGCGTCCAATCCATCCATCCATATTCAGACCACTTATGCTGGTGAAGGTCTTTGTAAGGTGTGTTTAGGAATAAACATTAAATATACAGAATAAAAAATGACAGAAAAAAAAAAATCTTGCATGGATGGTATATTAAGACATAGAACTTTGTAATATATATTTGTACATTTCTTTTCAGATAAACCACCATGCAGGACAAAGTCAAAAGGTTCTCCATTCTCCTTTGAAGACTATCTCTCTGCTGACTGTAATCAGAGACTCTCCTCAAAATGTACATGAATCTTCTCTCTTTACGCGGAGGAGACGAGGCAGTGTTTGTGAGGAGCAGGCAGTCTGTGATCAAAACCTTCAGTGCCAAAGCTCTTTTTCTGCAGAAAAGACGTGCACAAACACACAGACTGCAGTGCTGTTCCTATGTACCTGTGCCCTATGAAATGCACTGTGCTTCGGGTTGCATCTCTGTGTAAAAAGAATATCTATGCTGAGAGATAGAAAAGCAAATACAAAACACAAAATAGATAGAATAGAATGCAAAGAGTGAGAGGTTTCTCTGGTCAAACCCACAGGCACGTTACATAATCACTGTCTTTCATTGCACTGACAACCTCCCACCTTTAATTCAGCAGTATAATGAACATGCTGAAGGTTTCTCCCTACAAGTTCTGTTTAGACCTAAGATGCCAATAGATGCTTTCAGATGTGCATACAAGCATCTGCCTAGTGCTGTTTAGACTGGCAACTCTACAAGTTATGAGGGGCGTCTGTTAACAGGTCCTGCCAGTGCCATCAGAGCACATAAATCCTAATTGTTTTGACCCTTATTTACACAGGAAGGGGAACATGCCAAGTGTTTGAGCCAAAAAAAAAAACTCAAACAAACAGAGTGATGTCACTAAATGTCGGCACAGTCAAACGTTCAGCAGGAGGGATAACTTCTGCTACCGCAAACAGTTTGTTCCCGTCCATGGGTAGTTTGTTTGTTGTTATAAAACATACAGACTTATGTCTTTTACCCGTATGAATGGGCTATTGATTAAATGCCACGGCAGGTTAGCGCTGTACCTGAGACATCCTGTGATTTTTTTTAACAAATTGGATTAATTACTTTAAAAACAGGCCCTATGAAACAGATAGGAATTCAGGGTAATTGCACAGACACAGCAAGGTGATGCAGTACTCACTGCATTTAAATCTTCTCAAAAATTAGATTTTTTGTTGAATATAATCCCATGGCCAAGTCACATGTAGGAAAATGATGAGACAGTCAAAAAATGTCCATGTTGCTTAACACAATAAAGACGGACATATGCATTAACATTAATAAATACATACACCAACCTATGGACAAGTTCAATGTAAGATCTAGTCTTACAGGCAGATGGAATAAGATCATTTCAGCTCTATACAGAAAAAGATCTGTTTTAGTGGATGCAAATTTAATTTTATGAGGGTTAGAGTGGAGAGACTCGACATATGGGACTGACACCAGGGCTGTTCCAGGACAGCCTGTCTGCCCTCCATCTGTGGGTCTATCTGGCGTTCACATGGCCCCTTTCTGCTGGGGAAAGTGTTCAGTCTAGAAATGAAAAAGCAAGATGCAAGCAGGCAGTAACAGCAATGAACTGCTACTATATTCAGTAGACCAAATGTGAATTAGTGGATATGATACACATACTTCCTCACTTTAAAGGACAAGCTAACTGTTCCCTACTAATAACAGTTAAAAGGTGGAGCGCCTCCCTCTGTCAGGGAACACAAAATCCCAAAGGCTGTTATTATTTATATTTAGCACTTTTATCTGAAACTGAAGTGTGAGTGAGGCAGATAACGCATCACAAGCATACAGCAGTCAAGGAGCCAACTTTGGTATAAGTGCTGCTGGACTGAGCTTCCAGTGAGTGACCAGTAACAAATGCAAGATAGTTATGGGGACACAAGTGATACAAAACACTGAATAACCTAATATCAACCAGATAACACCAAGAGAGTCTAGTAGGGACTAAGTCTAAGTGCAAAATACAACAAAGCATCGATTGATGCCAAGTGAAACGATTAAAGGAACAGTTAAAGACAAAAGGCTGTGGAACTGCGTCTTAACACATTTCTTGAAGGTTGTCAGGTCTGTAGACTTGATGTAGTAGTGCATTCCGCCAGTTAAGGAACCATGCATGAAAAACATCTAGTTGTCACATCTGCCCCCATGTTACTAACCCGGTAATTCAGCCTGCACTAGGCTGCGTTCGATTCGAGCCCAACCTTATTTAAGCAGAGCAGCAACTGGTGCTGTTGGTCTCACGGAGTGGAAGACCTGGTGTGATGGATGGATGGCCCAGGTTGAGGTGTTCTCTCACACACCTTGTTTTGTGAAGGCTAATCGACATTTTAACCTGTAAGCTTTGAGTATGAGCCGTTACACTATTTACAAAATTTGAGTTTAATACAATGGTTTGGAATAACGAACACAAGCACTACTTTGTGACGCTCATGAAAACATTGTGTGGTTTCAGCAGATCATTAGCTCAAGGTTCAGTATAATACCATATTGTTACTTTTATTTTTATCGTATTATCGTTATTATATACTATATTATTATTGTACTGACTTACCTACGAATTCAACTTTAAGACAGACTTGGGGAAGGCATCTTGTTCATAGCCTGGGGACTGCCTGAACGAGTTTCACGTGTTGGAGGAATCACTAGGGAATGTTCACTTGCTGACCGGAAAGGATTATGATCCTGAGGAGCTCTGACATGAAGCTCCAAGATTTAGGGAGCCAGTGGAGAGAGACAAGGAGAGGTGCAACCTGACAGCATTTTGGCTGTTTCAGTACCAGATGTTCTGCTGCGTTTTGAATCTGTTGGTTTAACAGCACATGCTGGCAACCCTGTCGGTCAAGAGTAACAGCAATCATGTTGTGAGAGAAGGGTGTAGATGTGGGTATGGATGGTAGGGAGATGTCCCAGCTAATATTGTGGGAGTACAGTACACTGTCATAAAAAAGAGTCAATATCTGTACCTTAGATTGGACTAAAAGTTACATTTGCCTACAGTTATGGTAAAATTAGCAGACTCTGGAGGGTACAACTCCAGTGACAAGTAATTGTACCCTAAGAGGTACAAATTGTTACTTTTTTTACAATGTTTGTGTTCATGGGGGTTGGAGCCGATCTGGTCCCTACCAATGTTGCACCCAAACCTATGTCCTTGTGCTGACTGGACCTAGAGAGGTGGTATACAGAGAGAAATGGAGGGGGCCAAAAACTAAGCCTTGAGGCACACCTGATGTGAAGCCCAAAAACCGCAATGCAGGCCCCATGATGCCAAGTTGAGAATGTGCGGACAGGAGGGTCTGATAGGCAATCATATCAAATCTAAGGCTGTAGACATGTCCAGACAAGAAGGAAATCTATATAGACAGATAGTGAGGGGTAACTTAAGGACATCGGTGTCAATGAGTGGGACAAATTTGGGTCTTAACTGCTAATCCTCCAACCAAAACTCCTAAATAACTTAACTAACTCCCTATAGATAACTAGCAACAAGGAAACATCATTTACCAACGGGAAACAGACCTCTATCTGCGCAGATTTTTGCCTACAGTAAAAACTTGAAATTTAAAAGCGGTAAAAGTGCACCTGGTAGCTGCCAGACAAGTCAGATTTAAAATGGTGGATTAAACACTTTTTAGGGGGCTTTTTGCAGACTTTTAAGGTACTGGAAAGAGTCCAAAATACGTTACCCATCCTGAATGGCATTTCTACCAAATGTCATGGGGGGGGGGGTGATGCGCTGAACCGAAGGAATCGATCACCTTTACGACAGTGGTGTGCGTCTGACATTAGCATAATGTAAATGACCCCGTGCTCAGCAAGGGCTTCAGACACCGCGACGGTGGGGAAGACGAGGCGCCCCCCTGCACCCGCATGCGCGCCAGCGGTCAGCCCATTCCAGTCCGCCTCCCAAGCTGACCCACCCCCCTAGCGCGTGGGCGAGTCTTTCTTGATCCCATTAACGGCTCTTACTTCTGGATCGCGACACCAATATCATTCCGTCTCCAGCCTTAGTTTTAAATCAAGTTCTGATTAGTGCTACAAGTAAAAAAAAAAATCTTTTTTTAAGGAAAACATCTCTACCAAGAATTTGAGTTAAACACCCAGGATTCATCTGTTATAAGAGAAGAAAGAAAAAATCAATAGACAAGGACAAGGACAGAAACAAACATGGCGAGAACAATGGCAACAATGAATAAAAATATATTAACAACAATGACAATAATAATACTAAAAATGCTACTACTAATAATAATGATTATTTTTCTTCTTATTCTTATCATTATTATTGTAATTATAGATAGATAGATAGATAGATAGATAGATAAGACTTTATTGATCCCACACTGGGGGAATTATTATTGTAATTATTATTATTATTATTGATACATATTGTTATTATCGGGTTATTTGTGGTTATTTTTATTTGATTATCAATGATAAAGTATTTTATTATTCATGTGTTAATGATAAAAAAAGCAGCAGCATCTTTATCTTTACTCTTTAATCGCATGTCACATTACCCTTCCCTATAGGGGGATGATAAGGTTGTCCTCAGGATATTGTAACATGTTTTTGTAAGAACGCATGGCTGCCGTGATCAGGCTCAGTTCCAGGGACGCGCTGCCCAGCGCCCCTCTCACCTCCAGCTCTCCCCAACGGCTGTGGATGAAGCAGGGATGTCTGAGGGCTTTGCCAGGCAGGCGCGGTCATCAATAAAGGAGACAGGTTGGTGCAGGAGCTGCTGTTGCGTGTACATGTGCGACACCCTCGTCCTGGAGCCGTGTGCTACTCATGCAACGTGGAAAATCTCAGGTCTCTAGGAAAGAGAAGGAAGAAAGTCATTTTGTTCCTGATGGTCAAATCTGGCCTTCAACAAACTAATTATAATCCATGTTCAGTCATACTACAGGTTGATTCAAAGCAGGTTTTTATAATGAATAACCTTAAGCAAATGTTTCACTAGCTACGCTATTCAGAGAGATTTTTTGCTAGCTATCATTATTGCTGATAATAAATAGTTAAAACCAGCTGCTAAATTTATATTAGTAATTTATGATGTAGTTTTTTTTTGGGGGGGGGGGGGGGGTGGCACAGTGGCTCAGTTTTCAACCTCCATTTTTTTACCAACCGGGTAAAAAAATGGTTAATGGCAAAGTGGCGTCACAAAAATTTTAAAAGTGTGTATTCCCTGCAATGGAGTGCCAACCAG
>JAODLD010000045.1:19429966-19445970 GCA_026781065.1 Mormyrops boulengeri | reverse complement strand
CCCCACACCCCACCCCCACAAACAAATTATCCTAAGGTGCCTTTAAATGTCGGCAACACTTTCTATTTCATATGCACTTAATTATTTTTCCACTCACGTAATATTAAATATGACTACATGCCTATTCATTCGAAGGTTATTTCGTCTTGTTTTAATGCATCAAGTCACACTCGTATCTGCATTAGCAGAGGCAATGTGCTGATGGTGTGTCTGTAGGGGTTTACATTTAAAAGTATAGATTAAAGTATGTTTACTAAAAGAATTATATGGCAAATATTGTTTTTCATTTCAAAACGGCAAATATATTGATGTCAATGTAATCAATCTACTGGAAGCGGTCATGCCTGTATTCTGAACAGAGAACATAGAATCATGGTATCGATCTGTGGAAGGTTGTGGCTCAGATGGCTGTTTTACCCCCCCAGCATATGTATGGACCAGAGGTCTGCCAGCCAGTGTAAGAGTAAAATGGTCTCGAGCATTAGGTGGAAACCCAGGTGTCTCTCCATCATGGCGGAGGCCACACAACCAATCAACACTCCAACATTCCTGATATTTTGCACTTCTCATGATTTCCCCCTTCTTACACACCTATTGTGACTAACAGATGCTTCATGATTGGTTTTGCACTGAAAGTTTGCTACAAACTTTGTTTCTCATGCTAAAAACTTTCAGCAGTGGCATGCAAAGAATTTCGTTATATTTATCGATTAACCTATACATACTAAACTGATTGAATGTTTTTTTTTTCTGTTCGGCTCTGTCTGTAAGCTGACATAGCTAAAGTTAAAATTTCCCCTGAGCCTTACAATGCCACTATAAAAGATTCTGTTGTGGTGTATTTGCAACAAATAATCCTGAGCCTACTGATACCAGTCTGGAAATGACCGCTTTAACATTATGGTTCATGTCTTTCCTTAGCAAACATTCACAGAATGTCAACATATATCAATTTCTCCCACAAAACATAAGGCTCCAGTTTATCACATTAAGTGTAATTTAAGTTATGCACTGCATTAAATAATCCAGTGCTAGTCTTTATGAGTCTGGTGCCTATCCCAGGACACACAGGGTATAAGACTGGGAACAGTCAGGACAGGATATCAGGCTGTTGCAGGACACACACATACAGCTCTGGAAAAAATTAAGGGACCACTATATATTTTTTAAGAATCTGCATTGATAAATCCTGGTTTAATCCTGGTTCTACTGGCAGAAGGCTACACTGAGCTGCAGGCTGCTTCCAGACGCAAAATTTCTACAATCGCAGTACACAAGAACAATGACCAGAAACCTGTGAGGTAGAGGGTAGAAGTGACTTTCTATTGCTAGAGATGAGTGTCAACTTATCCAACAATGCCATGACTTGGAGGATGACATCAAGTGACCTAATGGGAAACATTAAGCGGTGTGAAGTGCACTGCTAGGACAGTTCTTAGCAGGCTTCAAAAATCAGGACTGAAGTCCAAGAAAGCAAGGAGAAAGCCCTTCATCAATGAGAAACAGAGAAGAGCCAGGTTGGAGTTTGCAAGAAAATGTATATTTTACACAGGCTCATACCCATAAATTGAGAAATGAGTGAAACTAAAAATGTTGCTGTGGTCTTTTAATTTCTTCCAGCACTGTATACACCATGGTAAATATTGGTTCACCAAACCACGTGTTTCTGGATGGCAAACATTGGACAATGCATATAGATATGACCCACAAAAGTGGAAGCAAGATTTGAACCACAACCTCCTGACATGTGAGGCTACAGCACAAGCCACCAAACCACAGTGCCCCTTCCTCAGAAGCACCAGTGTCTTTAAAAGATAATGTTATAGTCTTCTGCTGTTCTATCCAACATATAGCGCTGATTTGAAGACCACGCTTTGGTAAACCACCCAATAAATCAGCAGACATACATCATATAGACAAAAGTATTGGGACACACCATCACTGAATTCAGTTGTTTCATTCAGACCCATTGCCACAGGTGTATAAAATCAAGCAGCTAGCCATGCCGTCAGGTTTACAAACATTGATGAAGGAATGGGTCGTTCTGAAGAGCTCAATGAATTTAACTTTGGTATTGTCATAGGATGCCACCTTTGCAGTAAGTCAGTTCGTGAAATTGCTTCCCCGCTAGATATTCCATGGTCAACTGTGAGTGATATTATTGGAAGCATTTAGGAACAGCAGAAACTCAGGCACAAAGTGGCTGACCACATAAAGCAACAGAGCGAGGTCGCCAAGTGCTGAGGTTCATAATGCATAAAAATTGCCAACGTTTTTGACTCAGTAACCGCAGAGTTCCAAACTTCGTCTGGCATTAACCCCAGCACAAAACTGTGCACCGGGAGCTTCATGGAATGGGCTTCCATGGCCGAGCAGCTGCATGCACATCACCAAAAACAATGCCAAGCGTCGGATGGAGTGGTGTAAAGCATGCCGCCTCTGGACTCTGGAGCAGTGGAAACGTTTTCTGTGGAGTGACGAATCACACTACTCTGTCTGGCAGTCTGATGGATGAGTCTGGGTTTGGCAGATGCCAAGAGAACGTTACTTGCCTGACTGCATTGTGCCAACTGTAAAGTTTGGTGGAGGAGGGATAATGGTATGGGGTTGTTCTTTAGGGGTTGGGCTAGGCTTCTTAGTTTCTGTGAAGGGAACTCTTAATGCTTGAGCATACCAAGACATTTTGGACAATTCTTTGCTTCCAAAATTGTGGGAACAGTTTGGGGAAGGCCCTTGTCTGTTTCAGCATGACAGTGCCCCAGTGCACAAAGCAAGGTCCATAAAGACATGGTTGGGTGTGGAAGAACTTGACTGGCCCGCACAGAGCCCTGACCTCAACCCCATTGATCACCTTTGGGAGATTGTGATCCAGGCCTTCACATCCAACATCAGTGCCTGACTATACAAATGCTCTTCTTCTTTTGTGGCAAAAATTCCCACAGAGACACGCCACAATCTTGTGGAAAGCCTTCCCAGAAAAATGGCAGCTGTTATGGCTGCAAAGGGCAGACCAGCTCCATATTGATGCCTATGGATTTAGAATGGAACATCATAAAAGTCCCTTTAGGTGCAACGACCAGGTGTCCCAATACTTTTGTATATATAGTATATCCAAAACAAAAACACCAAATGACAGCCGTGGGTTTTAGTGGTTTCTAACACGCCATAAAGACTGGCCTTGGATGGCAGATTCCTGCATATTTCCAGTCTCCGCTGGATTCTTTCCATCCATGTTAACTTCTGCCACGTCAGTGGCGTTCACAAACACTCTACTTCCCCCAGTTATCCTGTGAGTTTCCTGCCACCCCATCACCCAAAGGACGAGTTACCTGATCCTGGAGCCAAGAGCTTAACATCTTTTGGATGGCTGACAGAAGCCACAGACCCTGACACACAATGTCGCAAAAATTTTGTTCTGCCAAAAAGGGGATTTTTGGGCTTGAGCTCCTGTTTGCGCTAATCTGGTCTGATCTGGAGACAGCGGAGGGTAAACCCATCATCACGACACTGGGATAGAGTTGACTTCAGGTATTCTTTAATAACGATGATACCCCCAAACAGCCCACACCCACGCAGCTTGGTCTGCTACCCATCAGGACAGATTCAAGCACCAAATTACAAGGGGAATCAGCAAGGACAAGGTCGTGGAATTAAACAAGGTCTGGCAACCAGCATACAGGAACATAGACAAACCCAAGAAAACTAAACAAACATACAAATCACAGAAAAAGCAAGTCGAGCCTGATTCAAACCCAACTTGAGTGAGTATAATGCCAGTATCACAATAATAACGATTGACCAGAGTGAGCTTGATTGACAGATCGATTGCAGTTGTGAGTAACCATAGACTATATTAAAGTTAACCATAGTCTGGCTTAAGGTTAAGGTAACACTGTGGCTGGTAACTTGCGAAACCAATTCTGAATGGGATGTGACACCTGCTTAAACCAGTTTAAAGTCTTCAGTTATCCAGTAAATTCAGCGCATTGTATCTCCTTTCTTATGTTAATTCAGAACAAGAGGTTTACACGAAATGAAGTCTTAGACAATTACACGTTCATCACTGCTTCCACAATTATGATTTTTCACTTTCATATCATGCCAAAAATCTGCCCAGAATCCACGCACACATCATACATGATTAGGTTGTTCATAAATATTAGCTTGTTTACTGTTTTTAGCCTTTTTTTCTACTCCTAACGGAGCTAATGAGAGCAGTCAGGAAATTATTTACTTCGATTAAGTGAAATACAGAGACCTTCAATATGATCAAATCATCCATATTACTATTACTATTCTACTATTATTAAACTATTGTGCTAAATGGTAAACATTATTCATTTCTGTGATCAGACACATTAGTTTGATAATTTATTTCTTTCTCCTAGTAAAGATTTTAGCTTGGACTTAACATACGTTTCCGTCAGTAAAGAATAAGGCACATTGCTTGATCTTATAGTAATACTTTTAATAATAATTTAAGTAGTTACTTAATAGGCTTCTGAATTAACTATACTATACATAGTCTACAATAGAACATTTCTGTTAGAAATGCAGAAATAGCAGCGTGGTTCCATTAGAAACACACTGACTGTTATTACTGCACGATGAAGCCAAGTGCAAAATATTTTTTCTAGAAAGAAACACTGCAAAGCTACAGGCTGCCTTGAGGATTTCTGATCTTTCTCTGCTCCCAGGAGACATTTAAATATCTCTGACTGTAGTTAGAGTAGGCCGGACAAAATCAAATTAACATCTCTATCTGTACATTGAAAGCAGCACTGATGTGTTCAGGGAACTATGAAAGCCACAAATAAAATGCCGAATATTGTTATCGCAGAATGTGGACGCATTGTTTAGTAATTGGCTTTACATTTAACTTTAAAATGCATAATATTTAAAGGTTTTTGCTGAATACCACTACTCCACTGGCAAAATTATGGGATGGGATAATGTGGAGCGTGAGGATCACTCAATATCTTCATGGAAGCACAAGTCATGGGGCGTAAACTGAGAGTAAGTTTTATGTGCGTTAGGATGGCAAAGAAATTCTCATGTCAACCACGACAGCTGTTTCAGCTCTACCAAGGCACCAAAATGCACAGTGGAAATGAGTCAGTATTTAAGGACCGACTGCACTCTTTCATCTCTCTAAAGGATCTCTGTTTCTCTTACTAGCTCTCAAGGGGACAAAGGCTGATTATATTACTGGTAATTACTAAGTAATTCTAGGTGAGTACAGGGGCTTGTCTCTTGACTTTGCCTCCGTCTCACACTGAAGTGATACCCAAAGGTACAAGTTACGTACCATTTTCTTTAATTTTATATGGTTCCTTGTCCCATTTGGCAGAAATTTCATTCTTACCTGATGGTTCAGAAAGATTAGAAACTTGTAACTAACCAGCTGAATCATAGCCCTGCTTCTTTGAGATACTGGAGACTTCATCTCGCAACAAAAGTAATGCCCGTTTCTGAAAAGAGAACAAATATATCTTAATAAACCCTTAATTAGTGCTTTATTACCATTTAAAAAAATAATTAAAATATTTGCTGAGATATGATTCAATGATGATTAAAAGCACATATTAGGATTGAATAATGAACAGTTAATGAACGCAAATGCCTTTGGAGCATCCGTGAGTGCTAGAGAAAAGTGAGGTGAGCAAAATAGAGATGAGCTTTCTTCTGTAAGAATATGCACTACAATGCAGTCTGCTGCCTCAGTGGTATTGAGAGGCGAGGCTGGTGAGATAGCCAGTTCATGTATGAATACGTTCTTCACCAGCATGTTCTTCTGTAAGACCCCAGGAGCCGTTTTAGATCCATGTGGAATCCGCCAGACCTCAAACAGTGACTTGCATTTTAGTTATTTATATCTTATGCTGATTTAACTTGCCCACCCTTCAGAAAGAATAACAGCCATAAACCACTGAACCGCTTCCAATGAATGATTTAATCAATAGTCCAAGGGAACCATATTTAAGATTTGTTTCATTTAACTCCTACAGGGTTGTGCTCTTTGTCTAAACAGTCGCGCTGGTCATTTGATTTTGGAGAGTGATTTGCCGAGAGTATAAATTGAAAGTGGTAATGGCTAGAATCCATTAGCAACACTAAGCTGCAGCTGTTCATACTGATTGGATCGGGGCAGCGTGGTCTATAATTTTTCTGACCCGCCTCTTTCAGCGTGGGGCATTCAGTTCCCTTCCCACGCTAATCAAAGCACATCACAGCACTTGGGGGGCGGGGTTCAATGGTAAAACGTAACCAAGTCGACTCTCTGACATGATTCCAGCTGATCCAGGTGTGGGAGTTAGCGTCAAGCTCACGGCGACTGGCCTGTTAAAGCAGGACATCAAGGTTTAGATCAAAACACAACAATGGCCGATGGCTGGTATGTGCGCTTGTTCGTCAGCCAGCAAGTGATGAGTCTCGTAATGTAGTCAGTAGACCCAGGTGTTAGTAAACTTCTGTTATCTGGTCCCTTATCGAGGCTGCAGCATTCTGGATATATAGGCCTGCTAAACATAGGGTTGGGATATATAGATGTTTTCATCACATAAGTGCACAGTCATGATGGCCATGATGTGTACCCTCTCCTCCACCATGCCCCCCCCCACTTCTGAATTATCATGGGCAGAGACCTATACCAAGGGCTCAGTCGCCGGATTTACTGTTCAATAAACAACGAAATATGAAAGTAACATACTGTTAAAAAATATAGTGCTTTTGGTGGGGAGCGTCCTTTTAAATCGACTAATGACCTCCCCCTTAGGCATCGTAAGCAAATTCACTAGAGAACGAACACAGCAGAACATAACCCAAGCAGACTGAAATGCAACTCTTTTCAGTTTTGTCTGAAGCTAAAGAAAAGATACGAAGATATGTATGCTTATTTAGATCTAAAAAGATATGTGGTGGGAGTTTAACTATTCCTAACTATTCCTGACATATAATCTCTACTTCATTTCCAGAGAGGTGAGTAGCTATAGTTAAACCATGTTGAAATACCAGAATCTAAATTATACAGCATTGCTTATTACACATGAAAGGGCTACTTCATCTACATCCCAGGTAAGTTTTTAATCTTACATAACCATCTAACCTGTCAGGGTCTGTACAGTCTGACCCTGCCCTTCGTGTCTCCTCCCTGTTTGGCCAGCAGGTGTCACTGGTCATCCTGTTCGCCACCCTGTCTCTTGTCCTTCAACTCCCTAGTGTGTTTCCGTAGCCCCCCGGACTGCTTTATAGCTCTATGAGCTGAGCGTGTGCCTATAATCCCCCTGGGCATGAGTTTGACGGCAGCCTCCTCAGTTATTTGTATTTATTGGTTTTCTCTTCTCTACTGTTTATTTATCTTTGCTTCCCTGTTTGATTTTGCCCTGCTTGTGTCCTGTTTGATTTTGGTTTTGCTTGTACTTGTTCCTAGTCTTCCCTAGTGTTGTTAAACCTTAGTGTGTGTTAGGTTCCCTGGTTCCTGGTCTTATTAATTGTAAGTTATTTCACCTGAGTCTTATTGTTCCATGGCTTTGTTGATTAGTTGTTCACACCTGCCCTTTGTTAGTCTTCGTTATCGGTGTATTTGAGTGCTTGCCTTTGTTCATTTCCCCAGTTGGTCATTGGGAGATTTTACTCTGCTCTGTCACTGTGTGTTACTCTGTTGTTTCTCCAAGTTCTCTTCCAGGTGTTTCCCAGTTCTTTTGTGTGTTGGCTTATTGCTCTTTTAATTCTTTCTTTTCCCATGTTTTTAGTTCTGACCGCTCATAGTCCTTTTATTTTGTGGCTAACCCTGTTGCGTTCTATTTTGTTAAACACCTTTTGTCTTGGAGCTGTAAGTGGATCATCACCTTTCTCCCTGCCTGTGCCAAGCCGTGCCATAACACTAACCATCAAGCAGGCCTCAGCAGCCTTAACCTCACAGAGCGGAAGGGGTCACTGGCTTTCTTTTTTCGTCTTAGTCGGAGATGCAGAGTCGAAGCACAGCGTAATTCACATCACGTACGCGTGTAGGCCAAACGATCGCTGGCATTTCCTGACCGTGCTGCACTGAATTTGTGAGAATTTGTAAGAATAGCTAACAGGTAACATAAACATGGATGTGTATCTATATACACTGTTAACCTTTAAAAGGAATAATCGCAGCTTGTTATTGCAGTTAATTGAAGATGACTTAATAGTGCACTGGAGTGTGTCCTAAGCAACAGAGGGCTGGGAGTGACCTATGTAACCTGCATTGCGTCTATATATTTACACACTTAGGGCAAGTTACTGCTCGCTTTGCAAACACAGGCAGAGCATTTGCCCTCCCCACAGGATAGATCAAGGATCAAATCCATCACACTAGAGCTGTTACGCCAAATTACTAAATAAAATGAGCAACAAATATGTAGACATTTTCATATTTTTTGATTATTTTCTTTTTCAAGTAGCTTAGCCAATCACTGGTTATATTTATATTTTTGAAATTTCCTCTAATACTGATCGTGACTGGTATCTTCCAGTAAAAGGACCAGAGGGTGCTGCGTGGCCGGGTGCCTAGCGATTGCGTTAGCCTAGCGCTGGCAGTGACCTGAATCCCGGTGACAGGTAATGTCTGCCTGGGTGTTCCCGGCGGTATTGGAGTTACGGGCATGGCAGCCGCTGGACCGTGCGGACCGAGGGCCAAGGAATGCGGCTTGGCACTTATTCCATTGTCTGGCCTGACACGTGTCGGGTGTACTTACGCTCCCCACCAATCTGTGGAGGAAGCTGAGAGCATGTGACTGGGCTCCAATTAGTCAGCTTGTGCAGAGTACTGTGAGTGTGTGTCAGGTGCGGACAGCTCACACTTGGTCGGGTGAGTGGCGCACTCCCTCTCTCAATTATGACAGCGTGTGCTGTTCAGCTGAGAGTGTGGGACTATAGCCTTGAGGGTCTGGGGTTCAAATCCCATTCGAGACATGACTCTTAAGCCCCGTGGCAAGGTCGTACCTCAATTACTACCTGGCTTTCGCAAAGGAATGCAGCGTAATACTGTAACATCCAAATATCTGAAAGGGTGAATAAATGATTCCCACAGTGAAGTCAAAAATAGCGAAAATCATTCCTTGTGTTTCCTAGACTCTGATTTGATGCCATTTTTTTTCACCGACATAGAATATGGGATGACAAACAACATAGCAGACATATCCACTCTGAAAAGTAAGACAGGATTGAAGAATGAGGTTTGGAGATTTGTTTTTTGATATTACAGTTTTAGTATGTGACATTTTCAAAAAACATTCCTGGTCAAGAATGTCTCTTAAATTTGATTTCTCTGGCCTCTGTGCAGTTCATAATTGTCATTTTTATTAAAGGTTCAGGAACATAATACATAAACCGATCCAGACTGACCAAACGGCAGAGCTGATTTGAAAGGATATGAATTCAGCATCTCAGCGAGTGTTTCCGCTGCTGAGGCCAGGACTTTGATGATACATTTTGGATTTAAAGAGGGGCAAACACTCTCAACGGCTGTTAAGTGCACTTCAATATATAGGCTTTTACCAATGCATTTACTACATATGTAACATTAAGAGCTTCATGACACTATCAGCATCCCTGACGTCCCCAGAGATATCACTCACCACCAGTCATCCAGGAGTTAGTGCACACTGTTGGGAGAATCCTGGGCGAATCAGGGGGCCACATGGATGTCGAATTTTAATGCTTGGCAACAACTGTTTCTTTTTTTTATTGGAGAAAGTCACCATTTTGGAGAACAGCTATGGATTAGAAAAAAAAAACCATGAGAATCACTAAGGAAGCATCCATGTTTTGTAGAGCGTTTCACAGAAATTCAAACATATGTAACAGAGAAGTTCATGACTCCTCTTGCTGCATTTGGAATATTTGTGAGACAGTATCACTGCACAAAGACTGGACAGAACCTTGAGCTTAATTGGTCAAAGAAACGAAAGTCTTCACAAATCACTCTAGCAGTGCTTTTCCGGAGGGATTCAATGACGAAAACCAGGCATATCAAATTACTGGAGCATGAAGAGGAGAGGGAAATACCACAAGGAGACAATCATTTCGCAAAATACCAAACACGATTAGTCTAGTGTCAGCCAAGAAAAATAATGATGCAGATTGTCCAAAGTGACCCGGTTTTTTAAGCACCAGGAAACTATTCTTTTGGCTCTTGGTATCTGGGGAAAAAAGACAAGAGCAGGCATATTTTATGTTACCGTAGCAGTGAAAGGCACATGCCTGGACGCTATTTAGTGCTCTGAAAAAAAAACAATCACGGACAAACATCAGGAGTCCCGCCACCCTTAGCTACGTCTGTCCCAAATAGCACGACTCAGAGACCTCCAGCCTGATTCCAGTAATCCACTACCTCTGTGTTTTCAAACTGTACCCCAAGTGGCTGCCTTGCAGAGATTTATTTATTTATGCATTTCACATCCAGGGTAATTTGTTTTTTGATTCCTATTTACCGGGAAATCATACGAGTATATGTGGGTAAACAAAGGCGATGAGGAGCCAAAAACGTCTCGTATAAATGTGCATTTCTGGCTTTATCGACTGCTTTCAGAAACGGAACGGCCAATAAAAGGGGAGCCGCTTCATAACCGGCTTCAGATTAGCGCTAATGTAAGCTGCCACTGAGTGCGGGATCGGGAGCCGTAGATGGTTTCTTCTGCGTGTCATTAAATAGTAGCGCGTGCCCTCGCCTGCACTGATCCTGGGTCCATTCTGAACTCCTACCAGAAACACGGAGTGCTCTGTACACGGTGGGCCCTGCCCTGCAGACCCTGGGGTTGGAGAGATGGTTGTTTTATCAGCTGGACTGAAACAGAATGAGGGGATTCTCAGGGCTCAACGGATCAGAGAAAAATGCTCTCAAATAACTCTTACTCTTTTCTTCAACATTGTGCTTGTGAATGGAAAGAGGGATGAGTGTTTCTCATTGGCCCTGTTGTCTCTCTCTCAGCCATCTGCTTTGATATTTCTCTCTGTCCGTTTCAGCGGACACAACATCAAGTAGAGTGTCTCACTTCAGAAAGAGTTGGATCTTAGGGTGAATAATGCATTTCTCTTCATCTGAATAATTCAGTTAACGCAAAGTTTAAAATTTAACTGCAGTACCTGTTGCTTTCTCTAGGAATGTTGCATAGAATACATAACATCAAGATAGTTCTTGGCTAAGCTTAGGGAAGTTAAACTGATAGATTTGTTTGGGATTTAATAATTGAATACAGAGTTGTGACTTGCCTTTTCATGATACATGTCAATATCAAGACAGGAATGCTGAAAGCATAATGAAAAAGAAGTCTTATTGGAATACTGGAATGGTTGCTAAGATTATCTATAGGAATTGTAATTGCATCCCTTCTGGAGATTCAGTTATCCCTACTGAATTAATCAGGATGGCACCTTGGGGCTGATGGGATAGGAAGAAATCCCAAGGTTTGCAAAAGCACTTCCTCTCTCAAGAGCTAGCCTTTGGGAAATTCAAGGACAAACTGTTTAAGACCATGCTTGCATTTCATTTGGGCCTATTTTTAGCCTGCCGTTCATTAAAGAAACTTTTACACATCATTAAAGGAATGTGCTTAATTAATAATGAAGTCTTCTGTTTGAACTTTGGTTATTTCTCTGTGTGTGGCGCTCAGGAAGCAGACGGATAGTCGTAGAGCCATAATGGCACTCTGTGGTCATAGTTACTATGGAAATGAACTTGAGACCATACGTTTTCAGATTTGCATCATAGCCCAAACAATCCTGCTGGTCTCTTAAGTCTATCCTCAAAAATCTGAGGTATTACCCAGTGAGCACAGAGCTGACCGATGCTGATGTATGTCGGCTATCGGAGGTACAGCAGGCAGTCATATTACATCTTCATGGAAATTGTGCGACTTGTATAGTGTCATGTGACAGCAGCGATTTTCCTGGCGGTGAAAAACATTTGATGCTTATCATTGTCTTTTTGTTCTGGCTGCTGATTATTCCTCACGGAAAACATAGGGGGTCTTGAAATATTATATCAGGGTTTTATACTCTCTGAATCTCTGTAAATCCTACTTAGACCATTTAATTCAGCTTTTCATTAGGTTTATTATTCCTTGTAGTTTTGAGCCATAGCAGGAAGCAAAAATGTGAAGACAAGCTTTTGGTTGTTGATGCATTTTTCAGAATTACGTTGCCTGCATTTGCTCCTTTGCTTTTAATGGGGTGATTAAATTGAAAATATGTCTATTAAAAACATCCCTTCCCACTCATGAACCCTTGTAACCTGGGCAGAGTGCAAGCTGAGTCCTTATGGAGTCTTTCAGGAAACAAGTGGAGGATGACTCGTCAAACTACATCATGTTCTAGAGCTGCTTGACAGGTCATTTTATTCTCCATGCATCAATGGATTTCAAAGGGACACTGCCCCATGTCATAAGTGGTTTAATCATAAACCGGAAATGGTATTCCAGACTGTAAAGCTCTCGCATAATCCCTTTCCAGGAATATGGGTTTACAGCTCCAGTAAACTACAATACTATCGCCTGGTCTTTCTGATCTTATTGTGGACTAATGGACATGCATCCAGATTTCTGAGTCGGTGCGAAAACCACCCCCACTTTTTCCAATCTGCAAAATTGTCTTCCTTTCTACTCCAATGGCTAACATGAGACACGTGGTAGATTCTCGTAAAATCTGATCAATTTCTGTAGGCTTCCTCACAAAGATCTAATCCAAACCCATAAACACCCTCTTCAAGGTCAATTAGGTGTCTTCAATTATTTTTGCTGCTGAAAAAGTATCTGCATATTTCATATAACAGCTATGTACGTCTGAAGGCCTCATAACTAATCTAGATAATTCACTTACGTTGTGATGTTCAATCTCAAGCCCTCATTAGAATCTGACCAACTGTAGGTTCGCAATATCGCTATCTGGGGTCACCGTTTCATATTCTGGATTGGGACCAATGGCAACATGCAGCGTAAAACCATGACATGGCTGTATTGTTGGGGCACCTGCATTCGTGATAAGCTACTGCTGCATATGCTTTGCTTGCTCCATAGCGCCCATCATGCATGGCTTAGTCTCAGCTGAGAAATATGTCATAAGTAGAGAACTTTCCTCCAGGGCCTAGGTGTTCAGCTGACTTTTCAGTTGAACATGCCTTGGAGGGTATATGTCTTTGTGGGGCTTCCATCTCTAAATATTGATATTTTTTTCCATATCTTCCATCTGTGGATTGGCTTTCAATGTTTTTTCTCTTCTCCTGAAATCCCGTCCAAGACACCTAAGAACTGCTGTTTTCCAGCAGCAGTCAGTCAACTGACGTGGCTCATCAAGGCTACAGCTTAAAACTTCTAGTATTTTACATATACCCTGCTGTCTTTTCATTAATAGTGTAAAAATTAGTTACTGCTTTACATTGTAGCTTAGTGCTTTACATCAATGTTTCCAAACCGGGTCCTTGGGGACCCCCAGACAGTCCTCCCAGCTCTCTGCCAGACAGTCCACATTTTTGCTCCTGTGAGCTGAGACTCAGCAAAAACGGGGACCCGGTTGGGAAACACTGCCTTACACTGTAGCCTTACACTGTAGCCTTACACTACCATCAATAGCTCCAGATTTAGAAGAATGAAGTCAGCTGGATCACTGGTAATATCACCTGTATCAAGAGATGATTTTGGTGTCTGGGACAATCAAACAAGTTGATACATGAATTTGCCTTACTAACTTTACATCCAGTAATATGATATTACACTAAACCCTGCAGTATTCTTCAATAAATAGCATACTTAACCTTGAAGTCCTTTATGAAGAACCAGATAAATTTAATAACCGAACAGCCATCCAAGTAACTGTCAGTTACTAGTCATAATGCGTATTTCACATACAGCTCCAGACCAGCAGTTTTACATTGCGCTGGTCTCTGGATTGAGTGGCAGGCCATTTCTTGATAAAACACTTTCAATTTCAATGTATGAGGGAATGTCGAAGGCCTGGAAACATTTCACTAGGGACAAGGGTATCCATGCCGGTAATTACCTCCTTAAGTGAATTTCTGATACCCACTGAAAGTTGGCCCTCTATCTACTCAGGCACACAGTGGCTCTTTTATTGATGTCTCTCTCCAAGCTCTCACTGACTGACTCTTATCATTTAAATGAAGGAAAAAATATTTTCCGGATTGTAATTGTGGCATTGCGACGTTTTATGGTGACCATGAGGCAGCCCCAAAGAAGCATAGAACTGAGAGCCTGTCCTCGCCGGTGTGTGACGGGCTGCCCCCCGACTCGCTCCATCGTCTGTCTCCACCAAAGACCTGATGTACGGCCAATATCCCTTTATCACTGTACAACAGCTGAGCAAGAAAAACATTTGTTTTACTCAGAGTCGCCACAATTACCGGCACAACACATACGTGTTTTATATCTGCCGCAGTGTACAAGCATGAGAGTCGTATATTAAAGCTTGCATGACAGTTTATTCCCGAACGGAGATTGTCTCTGCCCGCTGCGGAGTTCGAGACGTCCAAGCAGGCCGCGCTGCGGTAATGTAATAAAAGTAATCGCTCCATATGGACTGTTTTTCAGGTGAGCGCATTCTTCTCAGGACAAATAAGATAAAATGTTTCCTTGGGTTTTCAGCGTTTCATTACATTTCAAAGTGAATTCTGCTCTTAGTCTGTCAGCAGTGAGCGATTCCTAACGCTTGTTAGAACAGTGTGATTTTTCTCAATAAAAACCTCAGTCAGACCCTGGATGACTGAATCATTATATGACAATACATAAGAAAAGCCACAGGCATGGGGATATTGAAAGCACCACTGGAGACCTTTAAGCTGAATCAAACAACAGCAGGACATAGAAAAGAGCAAATAATATTTATAGGTAAATATCTTGGAATCTCAATGTGTATAACTGTGTATCTTTATCGGGTTATTTATCAGGTATATGCCTGTATAATTAGATAAAGCCATCCATCCATCTTCCAATCGATTACCCATAACAGTGTTGCGAGGAGGCCTGGAGCTCATCCCAGGCAGCCGAAGGTACGAGGTGGAGGAACACCGACGTTAGCCTGGAGGAAGCGGGCGGCGCTGTGACACCACGCCAGCCTCTGTTCTGCGAGCGGTGTTTGCATTTCCGGCCCGTATTTGTGTGGGTTTCCTCCGGATGCTCTGATTTCCTCCCGCGGGTCGAAGACGTGTGGTTCGGTGAATTACGTGTCATTAAATTGCTCGTTGGGTGTGTGTGAGTGTGCGTCCTGTACCTCCTGCTTCCTGGGAGAGACTCCAGGCTCAGCACGGCCCTGCGCTGGGTAAGAGATGCGGGGAATGGGAGAAGAACTTAACAGGAAAGTCCACAATGGAAGTCAATATTTGAAAATCTGGAAACAGCAAAACATCTGAATTGTTTGGAGGGTTGCAGCTCAAAACACTAAACAAACTCCTCTCCTTTCTTATGACTGATTCCTATGTAGGACCCAACTATAATAGACCAGGGGCAGGAAAACATTTTGGTTCCTCATATAAGTGCTGGACTGCGGCTGCTGTTCCTGCAGTATCAGGAACGAAGAGCTCTTTGGAAAGGTTGTTGGAATAAATCCCTAAATCTCGAAGTCAGTGTTTCCCAACCTGGTCCTTGGGGACCCACAGACGGTCCACATTTTTGCTGCCTCCCAGCTCCCAGTAGAAGAGTAGGGAGCTTGAACGGAGCTAAAACGTGGGTCGTCTGTGGGTCCCTGAGGACTGGGTTGGGAAACACTGCCCTAACACACAAACAATTACAAGTTATAAGAAGATTAACACTGATATATGCATGGGTCATGTATCTTGCTTTTCATTATACTTTGACTATATTTACAAATATATTTGAATATGAAGGAATTGGTAAGACGGCCTGGACAACATAGTCTAGAAAAAAGCCAAACTTTGACTGAAAGCTTCACAGAACCAGAGGTGGGGGGGGGGGGGGGGGGGGGGGGGGGGGGGGGGGGGGGGGGGGGGGGGGGGGGGGGGGGGGGGGGGG
>JAODLD010000045.1:19414383-19429866 GCA_026781065.1 Mormyrops boulengeri | reverse complement strand
GACCCGAGGTACCCCCACCCCAGTAAACCTACAACCTTCAGATCCGAGGGGTATGCAGCAGACCTAAAGTAATAGTGCAGCATCATTCTGCCATAGAAGTCAATTAATTCTATAGCTCTCTGATGTAATGATCTTAAATAATTAATGCTGATCATGTCAGACACGACAGTTTTACTGTGCAGGGCTTCGGGAAAGGTCACATGGCCTAATTGCTGTGTCCGAATCGAGGCCATAGCTTTGTAACAGTGGTCAGAATCTTTTACGGAATAAAATCCTTGCCAGATTACTTGGAGCATGACTTCATGTTGCCACACACTTTTAAATTCAAGGGAAAAATGGATTTTCTTCCCATCCTAGAACTAGAACAAATTCAATATCAATACTAACTGTAGTACATATGGTGGAATTAAACACTACAAAATAATTACTCTGATGCAATAATACACAGTCGCGTGGGATGGTTCCTCGTCCATATCCTATGCCTTCCAAAGGGAAATCATTTTTAAGAAGTTAAATGCTGCCCTCAGTTTATTGATTTTTTTAATCAATTTCTGTAGCCGTGCCAGTTGCGATGATGGAAGTCATTCTAATTGTGTACAAAACACAAAACAAAGTAGGTCTACAACAGAGTGGAAGAGGAACCTAAGACACGTTACACAGCCAATCCCTGGGTCCCGCCATATCACAATGGTACTGCTTACACGTTGGAGCAACAGAGACTTACTTCTGAGCCCTGTAGAAGAACTGACTGGAGTCAGATATCTTCCAGACACAACAGTGGGACAACAGAAACCCATGGTACTTTACTCACCTTTGCTTAAAAATGACGACTAAACCCTTGTGTTTTTGCAGACATGATGACTTCTAGATGTATCCCATAACCACTCATGCAGTACAGGGCAGTGGTGAGTCTGGAGCTTAACACAGGAAACACAGCAGGACAGGACCCTGGAGAGCAGGCCTGTTCATCACTGGATAGGCACACTTTAGATAGGCCTGTACATCACTGGATAGGCACACTTTAGATAGGCCTGTCCATCACTGGATAGGCACACTTTAGACAGGCCTGTCCATCACTGGATAGGCACACTTTAGATAGAAGAAAACCCAACAGGACATGGAAAGAACATGAGGGTAGGATTCACACCTCCAATGCTGGAGGTCTGAGCTAGAGGTCCTACCAAGAGAATCATTTTACCAGTCAATATGGACATTTATTAAGAGGTAATCAGTTGATTACTATATTTAACTGTTTTTTTTGTTCTTCCGTATGTCATGAAAGAGGAAAATAAAAATCAGCAGATATGACCATAAGCTGAAAACACAAACGCAACACAGCCTGTTCTCCTGCTGTAACTTTGCCAGTCATAATTGATAGAATCGTATCGATTACAACGGGGATGGCGGGCCTTGGCAGTCAGCATGAAAATGTGAAGCTTGGCATGACGCTGTAAATTGACCGAAAGCAGTCAACGTTTCATTTGGATAAGCGTGAGAAAAGGTTTTCAACAATTACAAAAGACAGCTCACTTGAACTGGAATGGTTGGCAACAGACCGGTTTAAATTACCATAGCGTGCATTGTGACCTCTGATGGAAATGACAGCCTTTCCATTAGAATATGTGACACAACAAGGTTAATACAGATAGATAATGGTCTCGTATGAATTATGAATTGAATGTTATTTCTTAAAAGTTAAAAGATTTATTGAATATGATTTTTTTATGTTTAGAGAAATTGTTTAGTATTCAGAGAAAGGTTAAGCTTTACTAAATGATTACATTTGTAATATTTAGTGGATGGAAAACTTTCTTGTCGTGTTTGGCATTGTTTAGAATCTATGGCACAGGGTTTAACAAAAACAGGAGTGATGAACTGTTTCTTTGGTCAGGTGCCATGTGCAGTTTCATGGTTTTTCCACGGAGATCTGGAGACATGATAAAAATGTCAGATTTGATTTTGGGTTTCGTCTGTGATATTCATCATGTCACAATGATTTTCCCTTTTGTAGAGAGACAGATACAGTCCACTCATATTTACTTTTTGCCATATAGGGGTATTGATATCATTAAGTGCTAATGTAAGAAGGCATATCCGTTTTATCATACTGATATTTTGTGATGTGCTGTCTTGTGCTCCACCGTGAGCCTAATGCTGACAGGGTTTAGTTTGGCATTAATATTTTATTTCCTTTGTGCTCAGATATAACATGAGAATTAAGCCGTATGCGGTCGACACTGCTGGGTCCTGCTCTCAGCACCCTGACAGCTAAATCCTGGGACTTGCACCGCATCCTCTCTGCCGATTGCTGATGCCGACATTGATCTTCAGCGGCGGAGATTGTAATTTATTCCCAACAATCTGCCCTTAGGGAAATCGCGCATATCGCTGCAGTGCATGTAGTCAAATTGTGCCACAGGTACTGCATACCACAATTATCTGGCGAGCTTGTTTTTTGAACCATGATCATGTGAACTGAGCATCATTTTCTAAAGAAAGGTTGTCTGGCAAAATGTATTTTTTACTAATAAGTTGAGGAACGATACTACAACGATACTAAAAAATAAGGCTTTTATTTTTTTCCCAGTGTGCTTTATGGTTTAGACCTGACTTTTAATTGTGTAATTAGATTCTACAGAACAAATGCAATGAGATGGAATTTGTATTTAGCTATATATACGCAGTACAGGGGGTGGACATTTACTGCAGATGTATTCGCAGCTAATGTTAATTCTGTGGGTATTTTTAATGCAGCTATAACAGGCAGTGCGATCACAGCAGACTGACTCGTGGAGAGAGGATTAAGGGCAGCATTCGGAGCGGACTGTACCTTGAACTAATGCCCCATGCGGATGATGAAACTAAGCCCCACTGACCTGCTGACCTCTCTGCGCCACGGCTCTTCGGCACGCGAGAGTGAGTGGGAGGGTGACTCACTAATTCCGATCTCCCGCGTGAAACTCACGCCTATGCAACCTGGGCATTCGTATGTGGGCTCATAAGCTTACCATTTTGCTCCAAAAAAGGCCATATCTAGGAAAATCTGGAAGTCATTTAAGGGGAATACGCCATTTATGTGCTGACAATTCTAGAAGACCTTGCCCGCCAGATGCATGATCCTGTCGCCCGTAATGGTGGGTAGACAGCCGTAAAGGTGTCAGACGCCCAAGCGCGGCTCAGCGATGCTCTATATGTCACAGCCTAACTCTCAACCTCCAGCCTGAACCAGGAAGTGTACGGAGAGGGAAGGCCCCCCCTCCCTCGATGTGGCCGCACTAAGCCATGGGATCTGTTACACAGTGTTCTGTCACAATGCAAAGCCTGCTCAGCAAAAGCGGGGGTGAGGTAGAGGTAATGAAGCAGAACAAATCCCAGGATGAACTTCACGTGACAGATCCAAGCCTTCCACAATCACCTCTCATGCAAAGCTGGGACTGGACATTGCATTACAGGCTAAGCCCATTGGTCAGTGTGCACACTATCCGACTCGTGAGTCCCTTATTCAGGTGGTTCTTGAATGCAGTGTTTCTCAATCCAGGTCTTGGGGACCCCCAGAGAGTCCACATTTTTGCTCCCTTCCAGTTCCCTGGAAGTTGGGAAGGAGCAAAAACATGGATCATTTGGGGGTTCCTGAGATGCATTACCATCTTTTGAAAGATGTGTTGTATGGGTGTTGTATGAAAGGAGAGAAGGTTAGCACTCCCCTTGACAAGGATGGAATAGGTCCTAGTGGCCTTCAACACATAGTTAAGGCATTGCCACCTACTTCATGGCATCTCTAACCAAGTTTTTACAGGGCAGCGTGGGCTAAGCCTGTGTGCTTGTAATCACAAGGTCGCCGGTTCGAACCCAGCCTCAGCACATCTGTGGGTCCTTGAGCAAGGCCCTTAACCCCCAGCTCCTTGGGCGCCGCTACAGGTGGCAGCCCTTTGCGGACAACTTACTCTGCAACGAGCAAGTTGAGGGAGGCATAAAAGACAATTTCCCCACGGGGATTAATAAAGTGATGATTATTATTAAGACAGAGGTCACAGGTCAGACAGGAATTTCAGTATATCAAACATGTCTTACATACCTGAGCTTCTTTTCTTACTTTTTCTGAGGGAATTTTCTCTGCACACATACAGGTGATGATGGTCCCACACCTGCACCAACATGTTCCCCTAAGTTGGCCCCTATTTCTGTCCTCTTCCCCTGATTCTGGTACTCCTTTCCTGATATTCTTGGGCTTCTTCATCTAGGCCTCCTCAATGTGCCCTGCTGGCCTCGGTGTGTACATTGCTCTGTGGACTACCATAATCTTTGCATTTTCCAGTTACTTTCACAATGCCGTTAACTTTTAGCGGTGTGCAATATTAGCAAATATCTGAAGTAGTTGTTGGTCTCAGTTCCAGCTTTTATGGTTGCATTTATTTAGCTGCAAATGTTTTAGAATAACTGTTATTTATGCAAAATGTGTAGTTTCAGCATGGAGTAGCATTTTTGGAAGCCATTACATATGTATTGAAAAACATAAAGTTGCTAAAGGTGACGTCTTCCAAACCCCGCCATCCTGACCAAGGTTAAAAGCAGCTGAAACAAAATTGTGGTCTGGATTTTTACTTTCTGGACCTGAACTATCTATGTCTGTTTGAAGATGGATGGATGGTTGGACTTCTTTCAGGTTTAACATGTTCTTATACGCTTTATTATCATTTCAGACCATGATGGGCTGAAGCTGAGTCAAACAGAAGGAGTTTCAGTCACTCATCAAGATCTCCGTCAAACACAAACACATCCTGGCGCTACTCACATCTCCACCATCTTTGATGACTTGGCGTGACATTTTCGTGCAAGAGCACACAACCTGTTTCTAAACATATAAACAGCTGGTATTTGTATTTTTATGACTGAAACTCTGTAAACTGAAAAAGAGAAAATGTTGAGCAATCTGAAGAAAGGGAGATAGACGGCTGACACACAAACCCTGTAAGGTAGTGTTACCCAGCGCATCCTCAGGGGGGCTGGAACAAAGAGCTGCCTTCTCTCGTCATTGTATATTCTATAGACGTACTGCCACTGGACGGCACGCGTGTCAACAGAAGCTCATCTTCCCCATTGGAGATGGCATCATAGCAGCCGGGAATTCGTGAAAGGACATTAACAGTGTGTCCCTCGTGTCATTGGAGTGGAAGGACACATAACCAGGAAAGGAATCAGGCACATGGCAGAAGGGGATGCACAGGGGAGATTAACTTCTCTGGGGGCTCAAGGCTGACATGGTGGTGGGGGGGGGGGGGGGTGTAATGCTTAAAAAATTTGCCAAAAAAGGGGGGGTGATTGCACTGGCAAATTTATTGGCTAAATTCTATAAGTTTAAATGAAGCAATCTATTTTTCTTGAGGCAGACAGGAGCCTCTGTCTTGCCAAGCAGTGCCCCTGGTTTTGCTGGGCTCTAGGCGGTAGCCTATGCATGAATCTGCCCCTGGGTAGCGCCACCAGTGAATGGCGAGCACATTGAGGCCTGACAAGCCACCTGACACTCATGTGGCTCTGGCAGAGATGGGGCATTCAGTCACAGGAGAGCTGGCATGAGACAAAACAGTAAAAGATCCTCTGGATCTCTGCGTCCTGCTGTCAGGTACCATTTACATACGTCATTTACACTGGGATCGGGGAAACTCGTCTAAACCGGTAAAAACAAGGCAGAAAATTTTGAGCTTGACACAATAAAAACCTCTGCAGGCCCTATCTATCTATCTATCTATCTATCTATCTATCTATCTATCTAGTTACAATTACTGCATCTGATCTTCAGTCCATCGTATTACATCAGGAATCATCACCATGCCCCATAACAATTAAATCCACCACCATCAACATATCAAAAGAAGCCGATTAATCCATTTTTTGAGGAAGAGTCTGCACAACAAAGTAGCACTAACAGCTGAGTGTCGCCTTTTGCAGTGAAGCCCAAAGCCTCGCTTGAGCACGTGTCCCATGTATAGAATGATGACAGCACTTTCTGAGCCCCTCCCTCAATACGCGGGAGCCAAAAGGGTTAATGAAGGAGCGTAAATGGGGTGGAGCACCTTCCGCGCCCAGCAAGGTTAATGGGGCCGGTGCTCAGCAGCTCAAATGCTCAAGTAGCTTTTATTGTATCATAATAATAAATCAACTGCATAAAAATAAAATAAATTAACTGAGGAGGAGACAAGCAAAATGCAGAGAAAAGAGCTAGAAAATTCTGGGGAAAAAAGCACCTACCACAGGCCTGGTACCATCATATCATTTGATTCCAGCTTGAAAATATATTTACCTCCAGGTCGTTGCACTGCTTAAAAACCAAAATACTCTTTCTGCAGTACATTAAACGCCTCCATGCAACATATAACAGTTCAGTAGCAGCAGTGGTCTTTGATAGCTCAGACGGAGCTTCAGATCTCTGTGATTACAGCCTGCCAGTTACACGGCCAATCAGAACCAGTCCGCTACAGTGAGTTTCATACGTGAACGCTTGTATTTCATTATCTAATTCACTGGAAAACAGATCTCCTTTGTGTTATCTCATTATTCCAGCGTTATGTGCTGGGTCTTGATTCTCAAGAATAACAGAACACCTTCTCCTCTGTGTTGAGGCACATGGGTTCGACTGGAAAGCAAATAAGTGACATAAAACATTTATTGTCAGTACTGAAACATGTCTTTAACACCATAAATGTGGTGGGCTCACATAGATATCACCTGTTAAAGCTGTGAATGGCTGGTAATGATCTTTTGATGCAATGTTTAAAACACCATAATACATACCTTTGGGCAAGTTCGCAAAATTGATTCATATTTACTTATTGACAATCAGAAGATCTGTAAATTGCCCGGATAGACAGTGTGCAGTCTTGACCATTTTAACAGCCAACTGTGGCTGGTCTGTTGCATTTCCAGTCCTGGATTCTTTGTTTCCTTCTTGTTAGAAGGAAGGTAATTTAAATTCAGGACTTGAAGTGGAACTAGTTGTTTGTGCCACCCATTCCTTGTTTAATTAACGGTGTACATAACAAATTAACATATTAATAGCCATGAATTTTAGAGTAATTGATGTGCGCGCATGTTTGAACCACGTGTGAAATTTAGCTCCTAATACCTGTGCATGTGGTGCAAGTTAATTTCTGACGAGCCAGCAGCAGACACATTTCAGCAGCAGAATTACTACTCCGCTGTAATGCTGACCGAAAAGTAGGATGCTTAAAATCCATCTCTAAGCATTAAACCCAGAGGTTATTGAGCTGGTTACACAATATGTGTGTGTGTGTGTGTGTGTGTGTCCGCGAGCCATACATTTATACATATGGATGTTAAATAGAACCTCATTGCAATAAGCATGTGTCTAAATAAAGTTTAAAATAAAGTGGGGAGTGGAATGTAGGTGTGATTGAAAGGTCACCAACTCAAATCCCAGGATAAGCAGAGTCACCACCCCCCATTATATCCCCCCCACATCATCACCTTGGATAAAAACATCTGCAAATAATATATAAAGTTAATTAGGTTAAAAGCTAAAGAGTCCACTATCTACAATCTACAAATTGTAGCTGAACATAAATAATCACAACTGTCTGAATCCCATAGTTTATATATATTCAGTGTTATTCATAGTGTTATACTGTTGTAGTGCATCAGTAATGTCTGTAACATTGTTAGCATTTACTATTAAAATCGGTCTCGCGTAACGAATAAATAACACACAGCTGACGAAGACAATTCAAAATTGGAAGCATTGTTTAATATTGCTCTACTGTTATCCTGAAAGGCATAATTGCAGTTACACATTTTAACCGACTGCAGTTGGGGTGGGGGGGAAAGGTCAACGTCTCTCTTTGCATTGAACACTATATACAATGTAAAATAAATACATTTACACAATCGACATATTGTTGGAGCACACTTTATGATACACATCACAAAAATATACAGGTAATTGTTTTACAGGCGTAGAGCACAGAACTAGAACTACTGACATGGTTTCTCACTGCTGGTTCCTGCGTCTCCCGGATTGAAAATTGTTTCACCTTCACTTCTCAGTTAAACTTCTCACTTGGGACTCCTCCAGTCTGGCTTTCGTGCACGAACTCAAATGCCACGGATGGTTTCGATTTGCTGGCAGGTGAAGTGTTAATCATTTAAATACAATGGACAGCACCCATAATCTCTTCTATAATAAAAATAGCAGTTGTTTTTACATTTAATTGTTACTCCTATAATTAGAATGCAAAATAGTTCCATAAATACAGCATTATGATGTAATAAAACAACGAAGTACAACTTCCCCATGTTGCACAATCATATTGCTTCATATAAGAAAAAAATGTGTTTTTTTTTTTTAATTTTCTAATTTTTGATGGCTAAATAATAACTTTCCGATGATAAACAGTAGGTTTTGTAAAGTCAGCAAAATGTTTCAGCTCTGACCTCAGCTGAACATTCTCCCATTTCTGCCCCAGTAACTTGTTGCAAAACAAAATTCGGTTTATTGTTTAAATATTCTTGGTTGGTGAAGGATATAATAAATTCCAAATTGAATTTTAAATGAAGATTCAATTTGCTTTTCACTGGAAAAAGAAAAAAAGCAAACAATGTAACAGTAGATCTGGAATTAGGCAAGCTGGGGTATGGTCACTATTGTTGATCTATAACTAGTCACGCATTACGGATATTCAGGGCGGTCCCACACTGGAGACACTTAAACCCCAGTGTTTATAACCCCCACCCTCCAATTCTGCTTTGAGCAAATATAAGTTAAACAGTAAGACAAACATGAAAACATGTTTCTTAACAACCCCCCCTCAAAAAAAGAAACATACAAGAAAAGAACAAAAACAGCACTTTCTCTAATGGTGTTGCAGTCAGCTTCTGACAAGCAGAAGGGGGCTTCGACCTAACAACCAACCGGTAAAATGCACTGCGCGATCAGTACACACAGAATCACAGTCCACTTCCCTGCTGTTTCATACAGCAACATAAGAGTCCATACACAGCATTTCTAGAACACGTCTATAGGAGAAGATCTCTAAAACCCAATCTTCCTTTTAAAAATTTTTGTTTCCCGGTAAGTTTTGAGATAAATCTCGCCTGCACCAAACAGAAAAGGTTTCTTTTTTGTCCTTCATAACCTTCAGACCCCAAAGTATAATATAACTGTGATATAACTAATCAGTATGGAAGGCTTTATATACAGCATTTTTTTTTGTTCAAATAAATATACAACTAATTGTTCAGAAGTATTAAAATGCTTCTTGATTTTAAACCTAAGATGTACACTGTTAATCTACAAGAAATGGTTACACAAATGATTCCTTTTATAGATGTTCTTTCATTCTTTTCAATAGTAGTTACTCAGTTATAAGCCAGTAGAGAGATATTTTTGGATGTGTTGATCTAGCGATTAATAAAAGAGCCTTATTAGCAGATTATTAGAGAACAATGCACCACCGGTGTCTCCTGAGGCTTCGTACATCCAGTACTGTCTCTAATTCCACCCTGTGTTTTCAAAAAGCTTACAGCACGAGAACTGGAGTCACCACGGAAGGTACAAGACATCGGTTTTTTTTATGCAACGTAAAAGAGAAAAAAAACTAACTTCAAAATAAAAGCACAGTTAACAAGACACAATGAATAGTCTACCTACATTTTTTCTTCACTTTTACTCTGTTCCATTAATATATCTTAGGTTAGTTTTACAGTCTATAAATTTACAATATACAATGGTTAGGAAGGTTTGGAAATTAAAGAGACTAAGAGACTTGTTAACATCGATGCATGATGTGGTGTCGAGCAGATTATTATTATTATTTTTTTTTAATTTAGAATATTTAGACTACTGACAGGAATGTCCCCAGAAGGCAGTACTCAAGATTTCATCACTATTAGATTATTCCTTGTGTACTTACTACAACAGACATGCAAACTGAGGAGGTCTGTGAAAACAGGGGAAAATGCAAAGTTCAGAAATCACAGCTTTCCTTGGAGGTGACACGGTTACTGACATGTAATTCCATAAATATCAAATACATTGTTATTTTTATGATTTACATTGGAATTGTTGGCCATTTTCTTCTGGTTCATCTGACTTGGCTTTTAAATTATTTTTTTTTTTCTACCTGTAACTGAGTAGATACAATCTAAGAGTTGATGGTCATGAAAACTGCCACAGTATGCCAGAGAAAGTAATTATATTAAACCCGACCTTGATCAAACATAAATTGCCTACTTGTGTATTTGCAGATTTTTAGTTATTACTATTGCTCGTAGAAGGTTACATTTTTTTTCACAATTAACAACTGATACAATGTCTGAAATTGATTAAGCTGATACAAAAGTTCTTAATTACGCACAAAATATCATTAAAAATCTGAAACGTCTCCCTTTAATATATGACTTCGGCTTTTGTTCCTCGTTTCCCTATTAATGTAACGAAAAACGATCAAGCAATATATATATATTTCTTTTTCACATTGCATGAGTGAATAAAGCTTCAGATTTCCCTGAAAAGATCACCACGAAATTATATATATATATATAAAAAAACTACGATTTTTCTTGGAAGACGTGACAGGAAACCGCTACCAAATCAAACAACTGTCCGACTGGATGGAAAAATGCTGCAGTTACTTCAGATATCCACCTGCACACAGTTTCCTAAACTGCGCTCGTAGAGTCTAATACTGTGTTCCGTCTCTGTCCTGTGCCAGTGCTCTACAGAAGGAAAGCGCTCTCTGTGACGCCTTTAGTTCAGTGGATGGGTACTGGCCTGCATTGTGGTTAATGCTCCGCTGGCATCCACTGAATGAATCTCCGTTCCTGGGCAGGGCTGGCTTCATCCTCACCTCTGCCCCAGAAGTGTCAGAGAATGACAAATCTCATTTTGATCGCAGAAAAAAACAGTAATAATAAAATAAAACAAACAAACAAACAATCAAACAAACAAACAAAAACAAAACGCTGCGTCAGAAACAAAGGGCAAAAAAGCAGGTTCACATTCAGTGCAGTCACAGTTTTATGAATTTATCTCTGTTATACGCGGTATAGCTGTAAGTAGTAATGAATGCTGTTAATGTTAGTTGTTTCTTTTTTTTTCGCGCCGTTATTTTTCCGTAGCTTGATGACAAAGTTCCTCCAGTGGGCGATAAAATGTCAGCGCCCTCCTTGAAAGGAAAGCCGGAGAGGCCGATTCTCCCGCCCTACTGCATCTTACTGGGGTAGAGGTCAGGAGGGGAGATGGGTCGGGGGGGTCATTTTTAGGGGGCAGTGTCAGACCTTGGCCTCCAACAGCTCCAGGAAGAGTTTATGCATGGGCACCTTGCCGTCCTGCTTGATGCTGTAGAAGTGCTGCACGGCCTTGGCGGATGTCTGCCTCAGCAGCGGCAGGGTCATGATCAGCTTGCCGGCCCGCCGCGGGTCCTCGGCGTGATGTCCAACCTCGTAGTCCTGTAGGGCCTCATGGAGCACGTCCTGCAGCTTCTGCACGGCCTCCACATCCTCTATGTGCATGGAGTCTTCATGGGGGAGGGGGGGTGGTGACATACAGGGGAAGCTCAGGTCAAATGCCCTGCATTTTATTAATTGTATAAACTAAGCATGTATTATTTTCCATTACAAGCTTAGAGCATAATGTACGCCTGGAAAACAAATGTAAAAAGAACCAATTTCCAATGTCTCCAAGACCACCCCCCAATAAAGGGGCTAATAATTAATGACACCCCAACGCTGAAACATTTCCCGCCGTGGCATCACACTGCTGTCTTGTACATGACCGTGATCGAACAGGACCCCCAACACCCCCCGCCCCCACCACATTAATGACATGATTTGCGTAAATTCTCCAGTGGAGGCCATTTCCACGCCCACGATGGAGATGATGTCATGAAGTGATGGCACAGGCAGCCCCCTGGAGAGGAGCTACAGCCCAAACCTGAAAAGGTGGAGCTGACAGGAAGAAGCCTGAGGACCTCAATGGATGCTGGAGAATAGGGGGTAAATCTCAACATACTTACTAAAACCCACTTCATGCACTATGCACTGCAACCCAACTCTCCGTGGGATTACACATTTACAGGAAGGCATTATTAATTAGCCCGTAGTGCGATGTTTTGCATGCTAAACAATACAACACAATGGAGCCCCCCCTCCCCCCAGGGTGGCCCCTGCCTCATGATCTGGGCTTCCAGGGACAAGCCTCAGGGTCACTGCAACCGTGCACTAGTACGGAAGCTGTATGCACAGATGGATTTTTTGCACTTTTTATTTTCCTTGAATAAAGAGCATCCAGTCAAAACAAGGAAAAATAAGGTGCCAACTACTGATAGGCCAAAGAAACCCTTTACAGTTTACAGTATGGAGATTTATGGACAGACACGTAACAGATGGTATGACTTTACAAAATGTAAATATCCTCTCTGCTGTTACAGTATGCGCCCCTCTTTGCATGATCAAGTGCTCTTACTAAATATGAAAGGCATCTTGATAAGGCTAAAGGCTGATAATTAGCTAGGATAAAATGGCAGTGAGATAAACAAGCTACACACACACACATACGCACACACACACACACACACGCACACACGCACAAGGGGCGTGCCAATGCCCAAATCCACACGCACCGTCAGGAACTGTTAGGGAAAGCAAACTAATACAATTATCTATTCATGAAATCAGCTTTTTTTTCCCCCACAATTTAAAAACCTCATCCTCGCCTTTGCATTGATAGCCAGTGATTAACTATTAAGAGCCAGATCAATAAAAAAAAATCATTTGTCCAGAGTCGGGGTCCGACTCCTCGGTCGGCCTCTGCCATGCTGGCCGAACAGGGTGCTGTTATCCACAAGCAGGCAAAACCAATCTGTTTTTTCATTTTTCAGCGTGACTGAGCCCAGCCTGGGATTGATCATCACATATGGCCCCAGAAAACAAACTGTCAATACCTCGAGCAGCGCAGAATTTGAACAAATAGCCTCCTGCCCAGCGGTGCCACTCATCGCGTCCCATTTAGCGGATTTTATTGACATTTCCTTCTTGTAATTAAAGGGAAAACTACTGGCCGGCAACCAAGATAAAGTTCAAAGATGTGGCCAGGACTGGAGGAGATGGGGGCGGGGGGCACTGGATGCATGATAATGGCGAGCGACATCGTCCCCTGTTCTTGACACCCAGAACTGCATTACTCAAAATGTGAGATGAATTTTCCGGAAGATACGGTAAGAGGCTGCAATGGGAGGTACATGTGTATGTTGATGTTCATGAGGGAAAACGTTTCATTTCATGGCAATTTAATGCTTCAAAGTGTGTTCATTAAAAGCTTATTTGAAATGTTATTCTTTTCAGTTTACTCCCAAGGGATTCCATCAGTTGGATGTAAACCACACAAAGAAAACAATTAATAAATATGAAGAGCACAACACAAAAGGATCCGCTAACCTGAATTAGCAAGTGCTATTGCCTTGAGGGTCACAAACTCTTCCTTCTCCAGCTTCATGCTCTTGTATTTCTTTACCAGCTGCAGGATGGCATTGTTGAGGTCCAGCAGGCCGGCCAGTTTCGATTGGTCCTCGTCCATGATGTAGTCCTCGGCGTAGACCAGCTTGTCCTCGAAGGACAACGAGCGGTACACCACCCGGAGGATCAGGATCTCCATCCACGCACTCTGCAATAGACTCATTTGGTCTGCCAAGGAAAGAGTGGAGAAGCCTGGGAAGAGACAGAGAGAGAGCAGGTTGGGGTGAGACACGACAAGACAGGGAAGGTGGTCAAATTCCTGTCATGCTGAGGAACTCCGGCGTTAACATGCAGCATGCAAGAAGCAGGCCCTGTCTCTGTCGCATCTAGTTGTGCATCTGCTCTGAATAGTGATTAAAATTCTGCAACGGTCTCCGAAACTCTGAAAACCTGGGGGGCATCCTTGCAGGGGAGCCGTCGTATCTCCCCAGCCTGTGGCACAGATCAATCCCAACCAATCAGTGCAGCCGAAAAACCGATTACAAGCATAATATTGCTCGTTTTCAAAAAAAAAAACATTCTTGGAGGGAAATGCAAGTTAGAAATGTTTTTATTAGCTTTTTATTGATCCTTGGCCAGAAAAAATTAATAAAATCACATGAGCATAAACAAATCTGAACCGAGTTGTCGATGTGGATTGCCTATTTATTTCGCACATTAAACTTTTTATAAGTTGTGTCTTTAGGAAGATTAAAAATGAACATATTTTCCCCATTGAAATGACAGCACTGAAGCCAGGGAAAAAGCAATGCAAATTAATGAGTATTTCTGGGAATAAGACTGCCCTCTGACTCCATCCACACTGTCGGACTTCCCTAGCGGGAACGCAATCCGATTTCCCGTCACGACTGCTCTGGCACGTGATCGGACAGAAAGTCTCTGATAACCGCCGCGTCAGAGTCCCTTTGCAGCAGATCGCCGGAGCCCGGACCCCCTCACTGAGGCCATCGCCAACAGCACAGGGGGGCCGTCGCGTGCGCTCCTTCCGTTACTGTTTATCCCCCACCGCTGATTTACTGTCCTGAAGTGTGAACATCTCTGATCTCATTAGGGGCAGCTAGACAACAAAGAGCAGTTGGTGCTTTTCCTGGCCTGCTGGCTGGGGGCCTCAACACTGCCAATTGGCAGGAACACCCACATCCACTTAATAAAATCATCAAAGGGAATTAGAAGAGAACTTCTTAAAGGGGGTATTTAGGCTGAGGCTGCTGTGTATTCACGTGGGGGAGTGGGGCGTCTCCAGAGAGGGTGGCCAGCTCAGGGAGGAGCACCTACAGAAACATCCCATCGCAGAGAATATGCAGACGCGTATGGGTGCATTTATGAGTCCTTGTAGACCGATACCCGATGGACAGGAAGTCAAGACTTAACAAGAGAGCACTTATGTCCCGCATCAAATAAAACAAAGCGTTATCTGCAATATCAAGGATTAAAAGAGGACAGGAAGCCGAAACTCGATAAAGCGAGAGCTTGCATCTAGCACCGGGTCTGAAAAGCCCCTATGATGCTCACACAGGGGGGAAAGAAGAGATAAAGAGAGGGAGTGGGTAGAGGAAAAAAAAAGGTTAGCTGAGGTTAAGCAAATTATGGACGAGAAGAACGAAATGGACAAGTGGCGTGATGGTGGAGTCGTGGGTAATGGGGACGGGGGGGGAGCGTGAGGCAGCAGATGGACGAAGCCTATTGCCTGGAACACTTTCCTGTGGCGATCCAATCCCAGGCTCTGCTGTTAGTAAATAATTAGATTTACACATTCCGGAATTGCCACACATTCCTCCGCCGAATAATTAAAAGCAGGATGATTAGTTTATTGAGTGGAAGGTGGGAACTTTTTTCCCTCCGTTTTTCCCAAGATCCGACTGGTGATTTTATCGGGGGGGGGGGGGGGGGGGGGGGTGTGTTTAATGCGGGGTGTGTTGTGAGTGCGAGGGACCAAATTTTTATTATATGGTTGTTTAA
>JAODLD010000045.1:19391129-19408381 GCA_026781065.1 Mormyrops boulengeri | reverse complement strand
CCCCCCGCCCGCGCGGGCCCCCGGCCCGCCCCCCGCCCCGCCGCCCCCCCCCCCCCCCCGGACACGTAGACATGAAGGCGCTGACTCAGTGTGACACTCCAAGGCCCGTGTGACACTCCCTTCTCCACCGTGGCACGATGACTCAGGGTGGCTTGACAGAGTGGCCTATGTGTGCATGTGAATATCCCCATGTCTGTCAGAGGCGTTAAAGAGTCCCCCTCTCCTGAGCCTTCGAAGGTCAAGCACTGGGGAAGCTCTCTGTTCCCAAACAGGGAATAAGGAGAAGAATCCAGAAGTCCACTCTCCATCCCACCCCTGGGAGTCTGTTCAACATCTAAGCACTGATGGAAACTCCCATCTCCTGCTATTACGATTGCACTGAGAAATGTAACCAAAAAAAAACACATTTACTGGTAACACTTCTGCCAGTTCATCTACGAGTTCTAAAGTCTGTTAAACCACGAGACTTCATTAGAAACGAAAATATGTTTGCCAAATTGTTATACAACCTAGCAGTTCAAGGTGGTGAGATTATGCTGCAGAAATGTTAGCAAGATTCAAAACATGGAAGAATTCAATAATTCTTTTTTGCGTACCCTTCCAACAACGCTGTGATACGTGTAGACCTATACCTGTCACCGCAAAACGCACACCCGTCCGCAGTTAATATAGCGTCCGACTTTCCGCGCATATTGGCATATAAGCCCTTACATAGATCGTGCATTTACTTTGCCGAAGACGTCTTAGGTCATACATCAATCAGCATTTCCAGCGGTGACAAGCTCGGGCGGTGACGAGTCGCGGACACTCAGAGATCGCCCGGCGGGGTACAGGAAGGGAGGTGGAGCTGAACCGCGCATCGCCGCAGATTAGACGGCGAATCGGGCCGCTTTCGCTTTCAAATTAAAACTGAAAATTCAAACTCCATTTCAAATACCGACGCCCCTGAAAGTCCTTCAAAACTACTTCAGACTTGCAGAAGTGAAATATTTTGCAAACTATTAAGTTAAACTTTTTAATAAAGTTCTCTTTTTTTAATTCTGGGAAAATCAAACCACTCAAAATGTTTATAATGGAGTAGGCAATTTTATCTGATGTCATGAATTCTCACCTTTAACAACATTACATTTTCATTAAATTATCTATATTTTATTTTTTGTTGTTATTCTTATATAATTTATTCTGTTAAATTCCTCCAGAAGGAGAGCAAGGCTCTTTCACATCTTGAATCTCAGTAGGACTCCTTCCCAGGAATTTGCCCCATGACAGTTAAATCAAAAAAGTAAAAAATGTCCGTGTCATAGGCTGTAATTCCTTCTTTTCCAGTTGATTTGACCAGTAAAAAACTCGATCAGCCAGTACCTCCAGTGGAATGTCCCAGCATCCCCATAGTCAGAGACAGAGGTCATGCCTGTTCTGTCTGTCTCTCCTTTAAAAGAAGGGGCATCTCAAAATGAGGTTCCTGCGTCCAGCTTGTATCAGATGGCGGCTGGTTGCATTTTCCAGATGCTAGAAGGGGTTTTTACTAAAGAGAGACGCGCCAAACCAAAACGCAGACATATGCGCGCCACACGCAGGGTCGCCATCTCTCCCGCATCTGGCGTGACACTCACGCTTTCAGACTCTCGCGCTCACGCAAGAAATCTTATGGCAAATCTATATTATTTCATTATAAATCTAAAATTAGCGACATCAAAAGCGTTGGGGTAACCCTGCGTTACCCCTAAACACCCTGAAACGGACTGTGCCGTTTGTGCACTGTCACTATTACTCACTAATTCCGCTGTGGTCCCAAAGTCAAACTTGCTGCATTACCAAGAAGCTGGACAGAAAAGATAATTGCTTTCGTTTATAGGTAAAGATCTCCCGTCTGTTTACAGGTAAGCTATACGCTGTTCTAGCTTTTTATTATTATTATTTTCCTCATGATAAATATTTATGTTCCGGTTTGGGCATTTCTCATTACCTTCACAAAGATATGTTGGACTTATTATTACAGTAAGAATTTAAGACTGAATCTATTAATCTTGCCAATGAGACCCCACTAAACAGTCTCCAATTTGTGTAGGTCTAAAGCAGTTGTGTTAACTTTCATAGCCACCCACATGTATTTAACATCATATTTCACATTTTAGCGCCGTAATATAACATTATAGGCGATGGTTTGTTCACGTAGCTCTGCAGAATTTCACCTGACGCCATGTCAGAATCGCTCAGGGCGCCTATCAGACCATAAAATGATAGCTTAAAAAACACGCAGACCAATATGCATGGAAAAATGCTTAAAAATGCACGAAATGGTCTAATTTTCGAGAGTACTTTCTCAATACGGAGTAACGTTGGCAAAAATGAAGAATTTTAACCGCGTTCGGGAAAAACACGGACCGTTTCATTATCCCGCCTCCCGTGACAGAGCTAGCCCGGTAATACTGAGTGATGTTTAAATTAGTTTACAATTTCCCCGCTCCCCGGCCAGAACGGGGCTTAAGTGGGCGCAGTCAGACATGTCAGCCGTGCTCTCGGCCGCCGTAACGAATCGCTGCTCGTGCCCTGCGCGCCTAATGGCTTCAAATTAGCCGCCGCGCTCGCGCCTGACAGTTTGTCACGACTCCCGGCCGCGTGGCGGGTGACGGCGGCGCTCGCCCGGCTCCGCGAGATGCGGACTAAATCAGTTCCATTAAGGGATTACTACAGTCTTTAAAGAGGAAACAGAACAGCGATACTTAACTCCAACTAGGGGTTAGTGTTAGTATTCTCAGTATTACCCTAGCGAGGCAAAGTAAATTAGTAAATAATACGAGAATTAGGACTCGGAAGCATCTTTAATCTCCTCTTTATTCTGTGCAAGTGACAAATCCCGATTTTTGATCAAGAATGGCGCTGGACTGACCCATTGTCTAGAAATTGCTAGAAGGATTATTCCTTTAGAGCTGCTGCGGTGCAGAAATGTGACCCATCTTGTGCCAGTCACACAGCTGAGGAGTGATCACTTTGAGCCCTGGGTCTCACTCCCCCTTTCTAACATGCAAAATAAAAGCAAAAGCGACCCAGCTCTGCGCCCAAACCCCAAAGCTTGACACCATGTGCTGTCACTTTTCAATCTGCCTTGAGTGTCTCACTCCAGAACCTTTTTCCCGAAACAATTCTCCTTTCCATCACCTCCTTCCCCAGTGCTGCTCCTTATGTAAAGTCCAGCAGCAGGAATGGGAGCCGGACGCGCCTCAGAATGAAGCATCACTACTGCCATCAGACTGGACTTATCTGTCAATGTCATTAATGCGACCTTGCCAACACGCCACCTCGCATTTTATATTACGCATAGCGGAAAATTACAATAGGTATAGCTTCTGGAGATGTTGCCTCATGGTTTTGTTGGATTTCAGTGATTTAAACGTACAAATCGATATTCAGTTTCTATCCATTTCTGTCACTGATCGGATCCTGCAAAATGATAGATCACTGTGCCACATTCAGGATGAAAATTCAGCACCCTAGGACGAGAAATACATTTATGGCCGCGAAGAAATGTTCCAGAATGTTTTTTTAGGGATTACTAACATGGCTACTATAAGGTAGGACTCAGAAACTGGGCACAGAACAACATTAAACCATCTACCCAGAGCCATGACCTTCTTAATATTCATGAGGAGTATTATTTTGTTTCAGTGTGGATTGCACATTGCTGAGATGACAATAAAGCTTTACTTGATTTGACTTGACTTAAACGTGCTCCAGTTGCTGAATCTAATGTTCTAAAGCATTAGGGCGTGTTCCAAGTGGAACATGGGACCAGAGATGGCACCGACCTGGGATGTGCTTGGCCCAGCCAATATTGACCACCAGCTCCCGATCGGCCAGGTCACAGAGCGTTGTCAGGGCCTTGATGTCGCTGTCAGGGACAGTCGGGTCGGGCATCGCATAAATCTTCTCCGGCTCTGCCACCAGCAGGTGGGAGACGACTTTGTTATCTGCGAGGCAGGCAGAAGAGACTGTATTCAACTCCAAGGAAGGAAACAGAGAGGGCGAATGGAGCCATACAGTCAGAGTCAGATCCTATTAGCAGGGACATGAGGTTCTGCCGACTGTGGTATGGGGCCGACTGGGCCGAAACGTCCGTCTCTATATTTACAAAATCCCTGATGTTTACGCCCAGCTGCTCAGGGCAGATCTAACTGCTTCTGCAGTTCTGCTATAATCATTGCTGAGGTCTAGGTGACTTCTTCCTTGTATGGTCAAATGTGATTGTGCTTTAATGCCGAGTAAAACTAGCAAATAAGGATATGGCAACTAAAATACTATATTTTAAATCGAATTAATTTTTATTTTACTTGTTTTTGTGATTGAACAAAGAAAGTTCTGACCCCAATGGGAACTGATTAGCCAATAAGAGGCAGGATAATCCCACCCCACTGTGAGCCTAAGATGCCCTCCTTTGACAACACTGCAAAATGAAACCTTTACTCCAACTACTGCGGCTGCTTCGTCATCTTTCACAATGTGATTCAACTTCACAGCAGGCCGAAATGTAACAGCTCTGTCCTAGCGCCTGGGCCCTGCGGAGCCAGGACAGAGGTGGATATCCGGAGGGAGCAACCGATTAGCGAATTAAAAGGCATTAACTCCCACTATCTGCTCGTATCCCAACCGTGGAAGAGGAGACAAAGGCCGGAGTGAATCGATCAAAGTGTCCTCCTCTCCACTCCAGGACAGCAGAACGGAGGATGCTATCTCTGCTAAATCTTATTTAACGTTTCCCTAATTAGAATCAATGCAGCTGAACTAGCAATCTCGGAGCCTTTGTTTTCACGCTAATAATCGATCAGAAAAACAGGTTGGGATTCTTCTTAATAGGGAGCTGGACTGCAGTGTGCTGGTCACACAGACTGGCAGAAAAAACAGAATGTGCAAAAAATATCAAAGTGAGGAGCCGGCAGGCTGGATATCGGTAATAGGGTCTTCGCTCAAAATATACAGCTCAAATTAAAATAATGCAAACAAATCAAGTTTGAATCATTTTAAATACATGGGAAAAGATTACTGATTAGTCTGGTTAGTAAATGCATTAATTAATCATGTTTTTTCCAATCTATTTTGCCCTGAACTGCCATGAAAAATCTGCAGAAAAATGCATGTGATCATGAACAAAACAGGTTAATTTAATATTCATTTGTAATGTTTTCCTTTCACTTTGACAAGAAGAAGGCAGTACTGGGAGAGAACGGAGTTTTATTTTACTACACATATACATAATAAACAGTTTCTTTAGAATTTTACTGGTGCAAACTCGCAGTGTACTGTAAGCAAATGCATTTGTGCTCGTGATGCAGCAGGTTTAACAGCGACAGCGTGGGAACTGAACCCAGAAATGCTAACATCGACAGATTAATTTTAGCCTGCCACACAGCTGCTGGTGCCGGCCCGTTCTGGGGAGAGATATGGGCTGACACAGGCCCCTGCACTGTCCACCGATGGGATGGAGAGAGCGATGGAGAAGAACAGCCTTACATGGCTTCTTGGGGGGTAGGGCCAGCTGCGGGTTCAAGTAGGGACTGTTCTCTGCATCTATCCGGCGCTTGTACTTCTGTCGTCCACCACGCACTCGGTCAAGACGCACACCTGCGAAGAAAAACCAACAAGGAAAAGATCGCATTGATGAGTGAGCCAGAGCTGTGTGTGGGGTTTGCATTTCCTACCCCATGTTTGCGTGGGTTTCCTTCAGGTACTTCCAGTTTCCAAATGCAGTTTATGTTGATTGGCATCTCTAAATTGCCCTTGCTATGCAGTGTGTTTTGGAAGTATCGGCATCATATGTACAATCCTTACATTCACCAGTTCATTATGAGTGCTGTCATAACGTTTGAGTAAATTCTTATTTTTAGCTGAATTGGTTCATGTTTTACTTCGTTAGTGTAACGTTTTTATACTTAGCCCTGGCTTTTTTATCTGAGCATTATATGGCTGAAGACATCTGTGGGAGCTTTCAGAAGTAGCCAATTCCTGAAGCTTTCTGAGGGTTCCCTTTGTACTTGGATGTGCAGAGACGCAGGAAATGCATGGAACGTCAAGTAGCAATGCATCACAGAGCATCAAAGACTGCTCCAGCAGTAACATGACCCGCAGAGATCTACAGCTAAATGCTAACACCAACATTTGTAAGGAAGGGATGAACTGACTGCTGGTTAGCTGGTAACTGTTAGCTATGTGGCATTAAATAGCTTTCGAAGGTAACCGACTTTCTGGTTAGCCAGCACACATATCCGTGTTATGTACTGATATTAACTTGCGTCCACAGAGGAAGGGCAGAGCAGTTTGTCTGTGATTGATATACGAAGACATGCTTTGCACCCAAACCAAGTTTTAAAGGTCACAGCCTTGATACAAAGGAAATGTTTAATCTACTGCTGGCTTAGCCCATCCTCATGGAGGAGAGGATTCAGTCACATGCTTTCTTATTTTATACACTGTTTCATGCCTTCTCAGTCACCTCTCCAGATAACTGATGATCTGTACGATTGTCTTAGAGGTTCAACTATTCAACTACAAAACAATGGTGTACAGATCTCCCGGTATTCAAAAGGTCAAAAAATATGAATGTAGTGTTGAAACATAGAATGAGCTAGAAGGAGAGAGGATGGAGGTGACGAGAGGCCGCGGAAGAATTACAGCGTTCCTGGGACTTGGATGAAGTCAATACCTTTAACAATGCAGGGCAAAGAAAACCGGATTAGCAGATGAGTTATCGGATGCTATAAAGGGGTCCTGGTGCTTTGACACATGGTGGCTTGCATCAGGACGGTGGATGCGGCGGCACGAGTGCAAGACAAAAACATCTGAGGAAGCTGGATTCACCCGGGCCGGATATAGCAGCAGAATATGGCAGGACACCTTAGGCATTCAGCGGGACAGCGCCATCTGAAAGCTCTCCAGAGGGGGGCGCTAAAAGCAGCTCGCAGGACGGCTGCGTGGCAGATGCGTCAGGCAGCATGACTGTCATGTGAAGTTCTAAAAAGGGATTGGCACCGCCCCAAAAAAAAATATATAAAAGGTGCTCTAGCTGCATCAGAGCAAATGGCCCTGCTAATAACGTGACGTCATGTGGTTTCTCCCCCTGTCAGCAGAGCACCATTTGCACCAGGACATGAAACGCATTCCCAACCAAAAGCGAGTAGTATTACAGGCAAGGCGATACAGGAAGGGGCGTTCGCTTGGCCTCGTCTGCCTCGTTACTCTCATCCAACCCTCAAAGCTTCAGGCAAAGATATGCGGAATGAAAACGAACACGTGTTTTTCTATTCCAAGGCGTCTAATAAAGGCGCTATCAGTGAGAAAGGGGTCAACAATTTGTTTTTTGGATGTAAAATGTAAAATAAAGCAAAGTCAGGTTTTTTTTTTTTCAGGTCCCGATATTTATGGAGGAGGGTTCAGGCAATGACCAGATGACCAGAATCATGTTTCCAAAAAGCAGAAGCTGCAGGTTACATTTCAGAGTATCGATGCAGCCTACACGCTCGTCTCTTTCTTGCTTGATGCCGAAGCTGGATCTTTTCTTCACCTCGCTCTCCTTAAAAACATTTTACGAGGACCCAACAGATGACCAGACAACTGCTGAAGGGCTTGTTTTGAATTTCACGGGTGTGTGGGGAGGGTGGGGTGGTCTCGGCAGGTGGGCTTTATGAGGCCCAAGTAGCAACAATCGGTCCCCACCAACAAGGAAGTGTACTGATTCAACTGGGCATTCCCTACGGACTACTTCCACGGCAACATCAACATCTTGCGGGGTGGGGAGGGGGGGTAAAATGCTAGACCCTTAGCTCTCCTTAACGAATCTGATGCTAAGTAATGGAATCCTTCGCTTAACTCAGTCAGTAATACTGATAATAATAATAATAATTATTATTATTATTATTCCCAATTTTAATTGCTTACTTCAAACAGATACAAAGAACCCAGTGAAATGAACACTATGAAAAACACTCTACAAAACCTCAGTCAACCCAAAGCATCACAAACTGTGTAAAGACGTACGCGTAAATAACTCCAGGGACCAGCTGGCAAAGTCACGTCGTGTCCCACGCTCACACCAAATAAACACTTCTATTTTAAAACATCAGAGGGATCGATAACTGAAGCCGGCCCGTACTGAGTGCTCTCGGGTTATTCTCTCCACCCCGCCATGCGGTGCAATCCCCTCCTACTCCCGCCAATATCTTCACGGAACCCAGATCTCCCAACTTGGGTGGAGAGAGACAAAGAGAGTGAGAGAGAGAGGAGCAGGAAGCACCAAAAGTTTAAAGGACCAGGAAATAGGATTCACTGCTGCCTCCCTCCTGGCTCTCTCTGACGCTTCTGCTCGTTTTATGCATGCTGAGGGGTGAGTGTTGGGGGAGGTGGGGGGGGGTATGTGCGCATCCTAGCCCCCAAACACATGTTCCACTCCTGAAGTAAAGACTTCTGTCACCGCCACCCTCCCCCCCTCCCCCCAGTAAGGCAAGAATAACACCAGTGTGTGAGATCACCCTCTAAAAAAGAGAGGGAAACAGAGAGAGAGAGAGAGCAGAGGTCTCCGGGGCCATTGAAACCGCCTCCGAAGTCGTACCTGGATGCTCAGGGGGGATTTCCATCAAACCGGGTGCTAAGTCTGGAGATTACCGGCCCATGCAGAAGAAAACGTGTGAGTCAGCTGGCTGCGAAGGCGCTTAAAACAGGACAGGGTCAGTTGGGCCGTACAGGCGCTAACCCTTTATCTGCCTGGCTCAGTCACGGTATGCTTCATCCTTATTTACATGCTAAATATTACCTGCACAGATTACACTCTGAACACTCGCTTGCTGTTTACATCCGAAGTGCACAGTGTTTTGCCATACACATGTGGGTGGGGCCGGAATGCAGCATGCATTGATAACTTTTCTGTGCATGATCCGTCTGATTTGATAGGAAAAAAGAAACCTATATTCTATGCTAATAGATTTTTTTTTTTATTTATATGGTGTGTGATTTATATGGCGTCCCATCAACCTGTCCTACAATGCTTGGGACAGGCTCCATGCCCTCCACCACAAACTTGACTAGGATGAGAGGTTACAAGGTGAAATTGTGTTTTCTTTACCATTTGCACCAGTATGAGTACAGGTACAAGGAATTCTTCAATTGTCACATTTATCCAGCACACCTGCAGCATTTTTTCAGGGGGGTTAAGAGCTTTACTCAAAGGCCCAACGGCGATGTGACTATTCTGCCGACCATGGGATTTGAACTGGCAAACTTCTGATTTCAAGATTAGTAGAATCTACATATTCAAAAATATGTTTTATTTTCCTTGATAAGCACTGTCTGCATTTTTTACACTGACAGTGATTCTTCCCAAAAATGTTATCAATCAACTTTATTCTCCTTTGAAGTTGTTTTTCATGAAAATCCTGCCCTGTTTGTCCAGAGTATCTCATCAGAAGCCAGCCAGTCGCTCTGTCTGATCAACAGTGTGAGGGACTAGACCGTTGTAGGGTAATCGCAGACATGGATGAGCCCTGTACTGATACTGTATGCGCTGGGCTCCTGCCCTTCTGATAAACAAATTTATTTTCTGTGCCTCCCATGTGGCACACAAACAAGCTCATGCGCACACACGTTCTTGAACGAAGCTTAACCCTCTTGATGGAAAATGCTTTGTCGATCGTTTTTTTTCTTGTCCGTCTACTACAGGACTGGGAAACTGCTGTGTCTGGGGGGGGCAAGAGGTGAACAAATCTGATTCAGTCTTAGTGCTTTGGAGACACAAGTGAAGGGTATGGGGTGGTTGGTGGCAGAGTTATGATTCCACAGAAGAGAGTAATGTAGGGTGCCGAGACACCATCGTTACCATCGTTGGCTGGACTACTGGTTTGCACAACTCCTGGGACAGGGTAGGTTAATGATCCTAGCCCAATACCTAAAAGTCTCCGTGATTATGATCCAATCTAGATGTTAACATTGGCATAACTGCTGCAATCATTAAATCCATAAAAAGGCACATTACAAAAACATTCTCACTTATCTCTGCACAAAACTTCTAACGTTAATAACCATTTCATTCTTAATAGCCACCTCGATATCGCTTACATCGTCCGTGACTGCAAAAGCGAGAAAACGCGTTTCTTATTTTGATCGAATAATTAAAAAAAAAACTCATTAAACTCTCTTTGCATTCCTGTTGGGCAATTACCGGCCAAGCAGAAAGCCAGACAGCAGCGGACGCTTTAAATTTCTGATCTCGCGGTCGGACACTTCCGTCCCACCCGGTGTCGCTCGGCACAGGAGGATTTGCATCCTGCAAATACGCCGAACCGCCGTGGGGTAAAGAGGCAGCGAGCCGGGAGCTCGGCTGGAGGAGACAGACGACATGCGGGGTCCCCGATGATGCGCGCTACGGAAGGCGCCCCGCGAGGCTGTCGCGCGGAGGAGTTTACGGTTCCCTGCGGCCGCCGCGCTCCAAGAAGATCCTTAAACGGAGTAACCCTCCCAGTGCCTTAAAGGGACGGCTGAAAAAAAAAACATATATGGAGAGGAAATTGAGGGGGAATTAAATGATTACAGACCCTACAACCCCAGGAGGTTCCTGTCAAATTTCCAGAACAATTATGTTTAATGCCTAACGGTCAAACACATAGAAGGAAGTATGCTGAGTGATGCCGGGTGTAGGCTGGGGACTCCACGTCTCCTGGAGTCATGAGTTAATGGGTTTTGTTTACACTGGAGTTGTTTTCACTGGAGGGGGTTCAGCTGTACCTCTGTGGACACCAGCCAAGTATTTTTTCCCTGTATTTTCCCATTGTGGAAAGCCCAGCTTCAGTTGAAATTTTTTTTTTGGAAAAAAAACCTTTACTGCATATCTATATCTGGGAAATAAAAGGATTGAATTAACGATTGCTGCTGTGGGTGCGTATCTCAAAGGAAGTGCAGGTCCCTCTTGGCCTCTGACAGAGCACCAGGTATAGATCCCCCACAGAATTTGATTACTGCCTCACATCTCAGGATTAAACCCAATGGCCCGGTACACCAGCCTGCTTATTCCAAACTTTATGCCGTGTGCCTTTCCAGAATGCACTGGGCTAACATTAACAGAGAAGGATATGTAGTAAGCATTTACATTTGCTTGCATTGTCTTTAAGTACATATAAACACTAATATAAATATAGTGGCAGAACTGCTGCGGAAGGAGGAACCTACGTGTTGGTAAGGAGTGACGTTTTTGGTTCCCCCTCCCCTACAAAGATCAATAAAGACTCAGTGCGGCTCTTTTAACGACCTCATTTATATCCCAGACAATTAACTCACTTTTTACCCTGATTAATGAGTTTAATCTAAATGAATCAAATTAGAAATTGAAAATCATATTTTCAGAGCCCACAGAGCAACCAGGAAAAAAAAAATACCATTAAGAAATTATCCTTCAAATATTAAAAGATGACCCTAGTGAAATGTGTCCACTTAGAATAACGAGGGGGGCTGGATGAACTCATACACCGTCGTTATGACTGTCTCTCTAGGAATTCTTTAGAAACTTCAGTGTTATCCGGTTAGCACTGAACCACACTACACCTATGTATGGTCTTTTGTGAAAGTGTGGCCAAGCCAATGGAGGGAGAAAGAAGAAGGAGAGGAAATGAAAGGAAATGGATAGCACACACTCGGGAACACGAGACAGCAGGACGGGCACTGACAGCCGCCAGGGGATTTGGACGGCTCTGCCAGATTGTGGACCAGCTTGCCAAACGTGTTGCAGGCCTAATAAATATCGATCGGGTGTTTCCTTTATAGTGATAGATCAGCTGACTAAAGTAATGCGATCTCCCCATATTGCATCATTATTGAACAGACAGGAACTGATTTCTCTTGGATTCAATCCCTGAAAATCAAAACACTGAAGCAGACATTTTACCTGACACTATATCTGTTAGAAAATGTTGTAATTTAAATATATGAAATAAATAATTATTAAGAATTATTCCAATTAAAATAATGCAATACATTAAATTTCAAATTCATTTTACTGCAGCATTCTACTGGTGCTTAAATTACAGCAAACATTAATGTTTTCATACAGCTACTGACGCTGATTTATCCATAAATCAAGCCACACAAATGGCAAAATATCCAAATATGGAAAGGAAAGAACAAGGAACGTCAATCAAAGGTGTTAGTGTGTTACCAAGAACAAGGGGTAATTAGTATGCGATTAGATTAACTTCATTTAAAAGTACTGGGGGCCTCGAATGGCTGAGGGTACAGAATTGTTTTCGAAAAAGACAGAGGGGAAGAAGAAAATAAATCAGTGGCTGGCGAACCCCCCCCCCGTCTCTGTGCAGAGACAGACTATGCTTTCAGGACTGTTGTGGTTTTATGACAAATGAGGCCATGTTATTGGGACGCGGTGTTTCCAGGGTGCTCCCCCCGTAAAGATCGCCGTCAACGGCGGGCGAAAGCAGCCGGCAGCCTGCTCCATCTGATTTTACTGAAACATAGGAGCACCTTAACGGGGCATTTACTTAATTTAGATTCACATATTGATTAATGAATAATTATTACTGATATTTAGGATGATAATAAAGCAGCTGATTGGATAGCAGAGTGGACTCACTCCTCCTTCAGCTCCCCCCACCTCCCTCCCCCCTCCAGACCAAAACCATGCCGCCAACTGAAGTGGCATCTCCGAATCGCCCATAGTGTGTGAGCATGAGTCAGTCTGAATGCCCTGTGATAGGCTCCATCCACCTTGTTCCCCATGCTTCTTGGGATTGGTTCCAGGCTGACAGTCACCCTACACTGGGCTATGGAAGATGGGTGGCTGGTATCGGTTACAGTAGTACACAAGGCGTTTTCAGCCAGTGGCAAGGCACCCCATAACTTTGCAGTTATTCCTAAGCTAGTTACTCAAGTTAGCTCCTAGAGAAACAGCCCTGGTTGTATACAGTTGCAACTCTGTTATTTCACAGAATTCAGAGCGATAAGGAAGCCTGGGACAGAAGCCGTAGGATGCAGGGGGAGGAGTTTTGCACTTCTGGCCTAAATGAGGCGTAATCAGGCTGAAGGAGACTGACGGAGCCATTGGAAAGCATGTGGAATTCGCCTCAGAGCTGTCAGTCTGCAGGCGAGATGGGGGGGCTCTATCTTAGCCAACTGCGCGCCCTAATCAAACGTTGAAGGATGAGAAGGGTGGCTGTGATCCCATAAACATGTGACGTGAGGTGGCGCCCCCTGTCTGCTCCCATATTTACTGCTTTACTGTTTGAACACGGCGGGTCTCCTCCTTCAGCCCCGATGCGGCAGCCGGCATCCTCCCTAACAGCCATTAACAGGAAAACGCCCTGCCTCCCCCCCCCCCCCCCCCACACCAGTTGCATACACTGACGTGTACCCTTCGCAAAATCACCGGGACTTTGACAAAATTATCACTGGGAGGAGAAGAAGAACCGGAAAACCTAAAACAAGAAGGCAGGTGGCCTTTTCAGTCCCTTCTCCAAATGCTCTGTAGTTTATTGAGCTGGAGTGGCTAAGTCAAGGCTCTGACATCCCCAGACGCCTCTGCCCTCAAGCGAGAGGAAGTCACATGCCTGTGACAGGAAGTGACATGCTTGTGACAGGAAGTGACATGCCTGTGACACCCCAATGCAGGTCCCCTAGGCCTCCAGGATGTGACACAGGGCCAGAATCCTTTTCATTAGTAAAGACGCGCTTACTGCAGCGTAAACTTATGTTAATCCTGACCATAAGAGCCAAGTTATGAAAACGCTTATAACCCAAAGGAACCTGGTTCTGGGGGACAAAAGCAAGCTCATAACCGCTGATCCAAGGACACTCCCTGCCTCTGTTGTCTTTACTCCCAAAAAGTACTAATTAAACCCTCGTTGCTCCTGTGCTCTGCCCACCGCTGCTGACATTTTCATTCTGAAAGGTCTTCAGACTTCAGCTGCACAGTTCTTCAAACATAATGTCAGCTGCAGAATGGCTGACAGGAGTCACGTGACATCGGCTGGCACAGCTGTAGCGTGGGCCATGGTTTTCCCGCAAATTATTCCACAGTTCAAGAAAAGCTTCTCTGAGTGAAGCTCAATCAATTTTAAGCAAAAAAAAAAAAAAAGAATCTATGAAAGAAAATTAATCTAACACGCTCTAGTACATTAAAAAGCATGTCAAGGGACTAATATATTTTGGGGAAAAAAGACTTCAGAGAGGGAAAAGATCGAACACTAAGCAGGAAATTCTAAGTAGGCCGCATTTGCGTCTGGTTCTCCAGTGATGCCCGGTAAACACTTCTCTTTCTGCAATATGAGGTATTCTGCTGTCAAGGAATGCAGAAGTTCTTCTGGAACAGGACTTTGGGGAAATGGCATCGTTAACAACCCATTACGACACACCCGAGAAACATTTATAGATTGGCAGATGCAGGGAGGAGGGGGGGTCTGGGGTGGGGCCTGTCTCATCACGGCCCAGAAGACGCAAGCCAGATGGGCCTGCAGGCAGAGAAGGGAGCCGCACACAGCCCTGGCGAGCCGATATCACACGCCAAATCACGTGCATGTAAATTGGCAGTCACATGTTTTTATTGTTATTATTACTATGGGCAAACACTTTTCTCAGAAACTGGCTTACTGGGTCAGTGCAAGTATTGCATTCAGAGGTTAGTGTGGCAGAGGTCGATAGTTTGTCATATTTGTGCATATTTCATATTTCCCATCATCTGTCTTTTTAATGCAGAACCGCTGACTGTGATCGCATTGCCCCCTTACCAAGTCCGTCAATGTCAGATGCACGAATGTTGGAATTAAAAAAAAACTCTATACTGTGTCATCAGCATCGTCCCATTTGAAAATGTCTGTCATTAGCGGCGGCTAAATGCTAACTGGCCCTGTATGTTTTGCAAAGCACGGGCGGTGGCAGAGACGGCATGGGGGGAGGAGCCGCGGCCGTGAGTCGTGACAATTTCCCGATGACAGGAATTCAAGGCTTCCTTACTCAGCCTGCACCAGCCCTTCCCGTTCAGAGATTGCTGTTATCTTAGCTCTCGAGATGCCCTAGGAAACTGCCAGAATTAGACTCCAGAATGTTCCGGGAGGGCCGTGCGTCAGGCCCACTGCACCGATAGGGTGACTATGTACACGGAAGAGATCCATAATGTCAGAGAACAGGCAAGGGGTCTGTTTAAACTCTGGGTACAGCCAGGTACAGGGGGCTCTCCCTGTGCGGTGAAACGGGAAACTGACGATTTCACACGGAAACTGCAGATTGTGCTGTAAGCTCTTTGGACGTCTAGTGAACCACAAAAAGGCATTTCAGACCAGCAGCTTCAGGTACACAATGCCTTTCTGCAGACTGGCAGGAAGATGTTTATCGAGGGGACAGATTTCAGGGGGTTGTTTTCCACATTACTGGGGTTGGGACATTTTCTGTAGACCTGGCCAGTACTCCAGCATAGGAGTTACAGGAACACGACAGCAGCATTTCTAACCATCAGCATGTCACACATTGACTCTGGAGGCTCTAGGGCATTTTTTTTCTTCCACACCTCCAGCAATGGCAGCATAAAACCATCCCATGCATTTAGGGAAAGATATTGATTTAAAAATATAAATTTCCCAGAATCCATTGGTTAATCTGGGGAACAGCTGATTGGTGGAAAAGGCAAAATATATAAGGCAGTGAAAAAACCCGGGAAATCCGATGCGGTGACCTCATCCACGGGACTGCTCCTGTATGGAGGTGATCTGGGGGGGGGGCTGGTCTCAATACGCGAAAATCAGTGCGAGCCAGAGCAGGGCGACCACCTCTCCAGCCACACAAGGAACCAGACCACGCCCATCTGGGCACTGCAACACCTGAAGACGTCACAGGCTCCAAGATGGAGGCTAGCCCCCCCCCCCCCACCATTTGCTAGGGTGGGGGAGGAGGGGTGCCACAGCACCAATGTGTCAAAGTGAAGAGTATTCAGCATAAAAGCATTTGTCCACCGCAACCCCCAACACCTCCGTATTGTGAATACTTAATGCCCCAATTACACATATCATTGTGGGTGACGCCACCAGGGCAGTCCTGCACAGAATGGAGAACATGGTCACATGACCCATGCCATGACCCTGGGCTGATGAGCAGATCACAGAGGCCTTCTGACAGAGGGATTGGCTGCGTCATTCTGCACGCTGCTGCTCCTACATTAAATAAAGGTATCATTTGTAAGAGGGTGCTGGCAGACTTAAGCTCTCTTAAGAGATATATATTTTTTTGTTTCTTTGGCAACGCTGACAGGTCATCCATACGGATTTCAGAATTATTTCAGAATTATTTAGCGCGTATTTGACAAGATTGAGCCGCACCGAAGAAACGCAAAGCTGCTCTATACAGAACCTGTGCAAATCTCTTAGATCCGTGGTCTATTTACAGCGTGGCTGCTGTCTGCTTCACAGCCACTCACTTTTTCCAGTATTTCTGGGAATAAACTAGGGCAACAGAGAAAAAAAATGGGTGCCGCTTGGCCATACCGTCCTCCAGAGAGTTTCTGTAAAGACGGGGTCTCTCTAATTTAGATTCGGGGGACGGGGGGGGCGGGACGCGGGCGAGCGGGTGGCGGGCACAGTCTGGTGATCCCGCGTGCGCCTCGCACCCGTTCCGGTTCCGCATGCGGCTTCAGACAAACAGTGGTGGAGCGTAATCCAGCAGGCCTTGGCTCTCTCGACAGCGGGATGATTTATGCTCCCTGTCAGAAGCGGTGGGGGAGCGTCTGAGGAGAGGAGAGCGTGAGAGGGGGTGACGCAGGCGTGAATATGTCTGTGTGTGTGTGAGGAAGAGGAAGCCAGGGAGAAAGTGAATCGGACCCCACCTCTGTCTGTGTGTTTAATGCCCCCAGCACTCTAACGTTATGGTGTGTGTGTGTGTGTGTGTGTGTGTGTGTCTGTGTGTGCGTGCGTATGTCTGTGTGTGTCTGAGGCAGAGACAACCGAAAGCAGAGCACGTCCCCTATTCAGGCGAGTCACTCCTCCCCAGAGAGTCACTCCTCCCCAGAGAGTCACTCTCAGCAGAGTCCCTGTGGTCATCTTCATCAGGGCCTCTGGCTTCATCCCACATGCGGTACCTGTACCGCTTCAGCTACCTTCGCTAGGGATTAGGCGAGACAAGGTGAGAGCATCTGTAAGCCGCAGATGCTACAAACGGCACGGGGGGGGGGGGGGGGGGGGGGGGGGGGGGGGGGGGGGGGGGGGGGGGGGGGGGGGGGGGGGGGGGGGGGG
>JAODLD010000045.1:19377226-19389339 GCA_026781065.1 Mormyrops boulengeri | reverse complement strand
GGGCGGGCGGCTGCCTGGGCGCCCCCGCCGCCGCCCGCCCCCCCCCCCCCCCCCCCCCCCGCCGCCCCCCGCCCCCCCCCCCCCCCCCCCCGCGGGCCAGGAAAGGATGGGACACAGGGGTGATGTCATCGTGTTTTAGTCCGCTGTTACCCCATGGGGGTGACCTGGAGCAGCGCGAATTCAGATGTGCTGGTATATATGTGTGTGGGGGTGGGGGGGGGCAACAGGCAACAGACGGATCTAAATTCATCTGCACATTATTAAAGCACTCCCTGAGGATAAGGGGTTGATACACTCACATATCGAGCCGCAAGATGGCCACCCTCCCAGCTGCGTAACGATGCGTGTGTTCAGCACCGTCGCCGTCAATGTGAGTTAGCGCCTGCAGAACCCATGGCGACGTGGCCATAATTAACAAACCCCAATGATGAAGCCGACTCTGCCTGATGCAGCGCCAAACCGCGCGGCTGACTAACATTCCCAGAACGTCCTCCAGTGGGGATGTAAACGCGGCCATCCTTCAGGCCAGGCTAGTGAGGCGGTATATGGACGCTTCAAAATAGCCATTCTGAAGGTTAAACCATAGTGACGACCTCTCTTTTTAATAGGAGAGACCATCAGCATTAAGAACGGGGAGGGGGGGATGAATGAATCCATTTATGGAATACCCCACACTCACGAGCCTGACTGGACATCTCTATTAAATTCCAACGCTTGGCGACAAATGGCAGCGCCGTGATGATGTATGTGTGTACCGTCTGCTCCGAACAGGAACAAAGGGGTTCCATTTGTCTGGGAGCTCTGGGGACGAGGTGCTGCCCTAACCCACCCCCCTGGTCAGTTGGCGGCCTGTCACACTAGCAGACGCACAGCTGAATCACACGTGAGGAGCCTGCATGCTGAACTGTGACACGCATACCTGATATTCACTTTCCTGAAGGTAGCTTGAGGCTTCTTTGCTGTTAATTCTCATACATTTTTATGCTGAGTTTCAGCATGCTCTCAAGATGGTCGAATTTGTCCCCAGAAGATAGCTACACATATACTGTACATGCACACATTCACATTAATGTCTTCGTGAGGCCCTACCGCAGCTCATTTTTGCACAAAACCAAACGTTCTATCCAAGCTCAAAAGCAAAGAAGTAAATGACTTGACTTTTTAGTTTAAAAACAATGTAATATATTGAATATGTTTTGTGGGACAATCTTCATAAAGCTTCTGTTTTGTCCAGGGATTACTATCTTTGTGGGAAGATTTTCTCAAAATTTGTTCCCACAAAGATACCATAACTCACACACACACACACACACACGCTGGCTGTTTTTTCCGTTTACAGTTTGGCCCCAGCTGCGCCAGTTTCATCTAATCTAACATGACCTGAGAGGTCTGCATCCACCTGGCTGGAGGGAGGGAGGGAGGGAGAGAGAGTTTTGTTGTGGAAACGCTGTTATCAACCTGAAGAGCAACTCAGAGGGAGGAAACAGAAGAGGAAGCAGGAAGTAAGTAGAAAGAATGCGCAGGACAGCAAGAGGATGGCTCCGCGAGACGACAAGGCACGTCACTGACATGCTCCCTGCCGTGACCGGCACATCCCAGCCAAACGCAAACAGAACCTGCTTTACTTGTCTCTCCTGGCACCAGGAACGCAAGGTCACGACAAAAACTGTTATTCTGGGAAACAGCAAAGGTGGGGGGGGGCTTACAGCAGTGTCGTGATTTTTGTGCCGGTTTAATCATCCCTGATATGTCGCATGTAACATTGTGGGGACGTGGAAGCTTCCATAAGGAGCATCTGGTTGGGGAATCCCATCACTCAAACCCTACTGGAGATGATTGGGGTATATGGTCTGGATCATGTTGGCCTTTTTCACTCCAGAAAATTCAGAATATTCTAGAAAAGCTGGGTCCACCAGCTTCCTCTACAATTCCTAGTCTGATTTTATGTCCTAAAGGTTCTGAGCTTTCTCCAGGATTTTTTTAAGTTTGTCCTTCCAGACAGAAGCACATGATGAGAAAGTTGCAAGTGTGACATAGACGGCGAGGTAGCGGCCACGGTGGCGGCAGGCTGCGCCTTACCTTCTCGCATCATGCCCACGGTCAGACACTTCATAAAGCGGCACGCCTGACAGGACTTCCGCCGGCGTTTGGTGATCTCGCACTCATTGGTGGCCGGGCAGCTATACTCGATGTTTCCTGTGGCAAGAAACACGTCATGAGAAAGGACTCCAGATTTGTGTTTTTTTGTGGTCATACTTTATTTAGGTTAGTTGGGGGGGGGGGCATCCGTGACTCACAGCCGACAAGTCAGGCATTGGATTCACCATGTGGTGATTAATCTCCTTCCTTAATTATTTTGTGTGCGTCTCTCAATGCTTCCAGAAAGATCTAAATCCAACTAAAGATTTTAGGTGAAGATCAAATTAAGGTTGGAACATACAATAAACCACTTGACAGATAATAATTTCAAAAAGAACTGAAAACCAATACTGGGGAAGTTTAAAGTCTTATGGTATTTCATTATGCGATAATATGGCGATAATAGTTTGTTGCTAAAGTTTTCTTAAGAAATGTTAATTATGCCTTGAGATGCTTCCCTGTGAGTTAACATCCAAAAATTTCCTGATTCCTGATTGGTGGGTCCATCTTAATTTAACCACGTTCATTCAAACAGTCAGCCCGAGACCTTCCCAGAGACAGAAAGAGCAGCTTGTTGGAGGTTAAGTCATAATCTGATAACTGAACTTTGGATGCCAAAGTCAATTAACCCAGCAGAGGCATTGGGAAAGGAGATGTCCAGCTTACGTCGGCGAGGAATTTAAATGCACCAAGCGAGGAAAACATGACCTTGTGGGAAAACCGTTCGGGTCCTTTTGTTATTCAGAGCGTATCTAAAATTCTTTTACGAACATCACAAATGTTTTAATGGATTGATGCAGGACGTAATCAAAATAAAAGAAAATGAAAGCTGACCTCTCGCAGAAGACCTCCATTTAAGCTAACTAATGCCATTGCTAGTTTACAATATAACAGGAAACATGGGGGTATGGGGTGGGGGGTATGGGGTGGATAATGAAAAAATCTTCTTCGCTGGTATTTCTCTTTGGCTTTCGGGGGGCCTTTGAGATACAGCCCCCAACCCACGCAATTAAAAGTGGGGCCTGCCTTGGGCCCACGTGCCGATGCAATATTTCACAGTTAATCAGACTCTGTAAACACTGATCCGTATTGACTTCCCCTCCGCGCGCCAATGTCTCCTCATTAAAGAGGCAGATTAACGGGAACGTGGGGAGGCCGGCCGCTAAAGCCCGCTAATTCAGCACGAAACAATATTTTAATTATGCATGTCCCTTAAACGGGGGTCCGATCTTCATTAGTGGGGTAATCTCCTCGAGGCGCCCGGGGCTTTTGCGTTATGAGGGCCTGGTGTCTTCATTTGATGTGGGATGCCATGCAAGGGAGCTGGGAATTCTAGGGAAATTTTAACTGGCCGTGATATCCTGCCATGTTAATTCAGGGCTCACTTAAATCAGAAAAAAACATGATTTCACGGGGCACCAGCAAAATCAAGTTGCAAGGTCTACAGCGATCCGAGTCGTCTTTGGATTTGTCGTCAGAAACAGCAAATTCATTTTGTTTTGTTACCTTTCGTGTTACCAAGGCCCCAGGAAAAGCTGAAAAGGATATCATTTAATGTTGAATTTAAATATTAAACTGTAATCTCCCCTGGTTCCCACAAACTCATTTGACCTAGGAACTAACGCACAGCCACCTGTGGATCGCCTTTTCCCCCCACTGGCACTTTCCGTAGCTAATGGGGTATTACACATCAATATGTCGGCTCGAAATCATCAAAGGGTGGGGCCCGCTCTCAAATGCATTAGCATGTCCAGTGGTCCAACGTTCAAGAAGTAGCTGTAGGTTGAATCTGAAGATGCATAAGAGCCAAGTCCTAATGCTACAGACAGTGCCAGTCGACCCAAAAGGCCAGTGTTTCTCAAACCAACACATGTTTTTGCTCCCTCCCAACTCCCAGGGAGTTGGGTGAGAGCAAAGATGTGGACCATCTGGGGCTCCTCGAGGACTGGTTTGAGAAACATTGCATTTGAAGACATAGGCGGTTGCCTGAGGCGCCATCTTCTGGGTTGACTTAGCAAGTCACCAGTACATCATCTGAGGCAAAGATTAACCAGGCAGAGAAGTTTGCCGGGGGAGCTGGGGGGGCACCGGTAGTGAAATATGCCTAGGGCTTCCCATAGGCCTGGCTACACATCCCCATTACCAAAGACTTGTGGTCTTCAGTTGATGGACTGTACAATGCCAGAGAATGGATCTACCCCCTCCCACGACTTTTACCCTGGAGGAGAGTGAGAGCTCACCTTGTATGGTCCTCTTGAAGAAGGCCTTGCAGGCCTCGCAGGAGGCCACGCCGTAGTGATAGCCAGACGCGATGTCACCGCACACCAGGCACAGCCTCTTGGGCATTGAGTTGAGCATGTACTCGCACTTGATCTGCGTGTCCTCGGCGATGGTGCTGGAACAGTCCTCGTAGCGCTTGCTGGCAGCGCCGTTGGGGCCCAGGCCGCCTGCTGGCCCGTACAGCGTGGGAGAGTCCAGGCCGTTCTGGTGCCCATTCATGGTGGAGCTGTAGCTTCCGCTGGCATCTGAGCAGCCCCCGGGGCTGTGGTGGTTGATGCTGTCTGCCAGGGAGGCGGGGCTGGAGGGCTCGGTCTTGATGTAGGAGGGGCAACTGGACTCGATGCGCCGTTCCTTGCTTGACATCCTGCAGAGCAGCCTGGGGGAGTATAGGAATAGCAGATCCAAATTTAAAATTAAACAGTAATAATCCAACAATCTCTTTATCGAGGTGTCGCTGAATAACATCAGACAGACGAGAGCTGATGTAGACATTTAGCATGTCTGGACGTCTATGTCGTCTTTGAGAGCCCTCTTTGGTGGTGATGCACATGCACCCCAGCACACTGTCAATGCAGTGAGAGATCCCTGTCAGATCCCAGCCAAACACCAGGTACCGGGATGCAAATTCCCAGAGACCCTTGTCATAAAAAAACTATCTATCCTGTATAAGCTACTTGTCAGTCTCGGTCCCTCTTTGTGTGGCTTGGTGCCCGGCAGAGACAACGAGGACCTTTTATAAAAGCCGTGGGTATTACTTTTCACGTGGCACGGAGCCCACGTCCTTTCTATTTTCACTACAAACTCTCTCGAGCTAGTGCCGGATCAGCTGCTGTTTAGCCCCCGCGCCGGGCTGCAGCCCCTCGCCAGCCGATCTTATCCCGTCCGCCACGCACTGCCGAACGTCAAAACTGCCCATCGCTGACGCCGTGAAATAAAACGTCTCTACTTCAAAGTGCGAGGAAGGACGAACCAGGGAGACATGGAAACAGAATGTGAATCCATGGGTCCCTCCCCCCTTTCCATAACCGCGGAGATAGCTCACGTCGCAGTGAGCGGCGATCTTTTATCTGTCACCGATAAAATGCCGTGGTGTCCCAGGAGCCTTCCCGAGGAGCCTGGGTGGCTGTGTTTTCCATGCAATTGAAGCTGCAGGAGAAGGAGAAGGAACCACTGCTAGGGAAGCCCCGATGGCAGACAGGGAACCCAGGATCTCATGAACCAGATCACTGCGTAAAGGCCAGATAATTAATTAAGAGCACATCGTGATTGTTTCAGAGCCGCGTTTTCTCGCTGTACAGTACATTTACGTGTTTAAAATACAGATGTCACCTTGTTTGAGGGATCAGCTCTGTGCATATTTATCATGTAGCAAGGAATAATACTTAAATAATTACTGATATAAATTACACACCCAAGTCATTCTGTGGAATAATAGGCTTTTGGGAGCAGAAAAATGTATTGTAATCTCATTGGCATGGACTGACTTGCAGGTGACAGGAAGAATCAGTGACCTGTGAACCTCCCAACTATGAATGAAAGAGCAGACCGGTCCATAAATGATCATTTGTTGACTGGCATTGACTCATGTTGCTGACGTACCACTCCTTTGCATGATGTCATGTGCTGATGTTCAAAATTGTATCATCTTTCTTGCTGAAAAGCATGTTATATATAAAACAAACTAATCCATGGTTAAGGCCCATAACAGGCTAAAAAATGAGATTGAAAACTTTAATAAACCACAGAGGTGACTTTATGGTGTTTGGTGGAGCAACTCAAACTATTGTGAAGAGAGCTATAAAACCGAGAGTGAACAGGCACAGAGATCGAGGTCATCAGGCTTCAGCCTGTCGATATTGAGCTGGTCAACAAGAAGGTGATCGGCACACACTAGGCATGGAGATTTGTCATGATCTTAGACAGCAATCTAGCAAAATCAACCTCAAATACAGCACGGAGATAAACACACGTCTGACAAATTAGGTTAATTCTGCTTTTGTCAATCTGGTTGAATCGATACATGATCTTTCACAGGTTCCAAAGTGAGTCTTCATTAATGGGACCTGTAATTAACAGATATACCTTCTTTGTCTTAGGAAGAATGCTAACTCAATGAAAACAAGATTTAGCTTCTCTGAGTCTGATCTTTAGCTGCCTCGTCTTCCACATTAAAAAAAAATGTTTTTTTTTTTAATTCAGTTTTATTTACAACCAATTGGCCCAAATACTTTAGGTCACTCCATGAACTGTTTAGCAAAGTCTATGCCAGATCTAGATACTATCTATTATTAGGCAAGCCTGTTCAAGTGCTTCAGAGTATGTTGACATCGTCTTTCCTGCTTACTTATTAATCATTTATGAACTTAATTAAGTCGCACAAAGTTTGTTCTTCCAAATTGTTATATAATTTTCTATGAATTACAATCGAATCACTTTTATCATAATATTCCTCAGATAACAGAAAAAGTCCAACAACGTATATAACCCTAGTAACCCTACATTCCAAGTAGTTTAGGTGACAGAAAACATTAATTTCTTGGAAATTAATTTTAAATTTAAGGTTTAAAAGTACAATAAAGATTCTCAGCTTGAATGTTGAATGATAAGATACTGTAACAGCCATAAACATATTTTTCTTTATAATATATCAGCATGGCACGACGGAAAACAGAAAAAAAACATCTTAAAGACAATCATACTTTTGACGATTAAAAAACCTGTTAGCGTCCCATTGATTCGATCCGATGACAAGTGCGAGCCATATATTAAATCGTGGCCAGCAACAGGACCAAGCCTGTCATGAAAAACACATTCAACCATATGCAAAACACTGAAGGAATTTTTTTATGACTTGTCCTCTTCCGTGAGATCGGACAATCCCAGTCTAGCTCCCCCCTACCCCCAAACGCAGATTAGCTGCTGAATCATTGCAGTTGTTTCCGCATCTAAAATTACATCTAAATTCCATTCCAGCGGTGGGATGAAATCAATCGCTGCGACGTCGCCGGGCGAGAAATTCATAAATCACTTCAGTGCTGATGGATGCCTGTAAAAGAGCGCCTGCGATTACACGGAAATCGATGCATCGGGGGCAGAAACGCAGGCGGACAGTGGGAATGGGGGAATATCCCCCGTGCAGGTGGGGGACACACCTGCATCCACAAACTTCCCATTAATACACGAAGCAGACTATGACTGCCGTGATCAATTAAGAGATAGAGAAAGAAATACACTGAATGAGATTTTTTTCAGAATGCCGTTATATTTTGCAGTTTTAATACCACTGATTCTAATGAGACTCTTGGAGATTAAGCGCACAGCTGGAGAAACCGGGAGTTTATAAGTGCGCAGCATCTCTCACAAGGCGCTGGTGATGCATGCATGGCGAATACGGTAACCATAAAACCGCATCATTACATGAGCTTTTTTTCTGGGTGGCAACGTGTTGGCACAATAATGTCAAACAACAAGAAACCTGCTGGAGGGACACTACAATAACCTAGTGATTGATTCCAGTTAGAGTTGCGGGGGAAAAAAACAATGGCGAAAATGAACTGCTGGGATCTGGAGCATGAATAAAATTTGCGGAGATAATATAGAGCTATCGAAGGCAGTCTCCGGTCAGCAGCTTTCCCCGGTGAAACAAAAAAAGAGGATTAAGCGTGACCCCGTAAGCAGCAAGTGGAAAAGAGCAGGGTGGAGGACGAAGCAGGACCACAGGGGGAGGCGAAGGAGTCGCGTGTCTGATTAAATTAATACCGGATAATGGGAAAGTGTGGATTAACAACACGTTTTATTAAACGGATACGAGATGTGTTTTTGCCTTCGAGGGAATCACAAGTCTCTGGAAGAAAAGAGCAAAAGAAAAAGACACCGTTGTGTGGCGAGAGTGAAGCGGGAAAGCCGTGTCTTTAACCAGATCAGATCCTGGAAATTGGCTGTCAGGCGGCGACGGCTGTGATTTATACGCGTCCGTCAGCCCCGAGGAGCCGCATCAACCTGCCGCCGCATTTCACCGCGAAGCATCTTAAAATTTCAACACCGCCATCTGTTACCAAATCTAATTCACATCCCCCCTGTAATCGGGTTTTCTCCTGTAATACCCAGCCCTGCTCAGAGCAGATCCAGCCCGCCACCCGGACCCCCGTGACCAGCACCAAGAGGCAACCCTCCCAATTAAATAGCTATAATGAATGCAGAGGCAAACACACACATATATATGTAAAGTACAGCACAGGTATATATGCAGACTGGGAATCGTTTGTACTTGTCCAAGTAACATTCGCACAATGAGCAAAAATATAGCCATCAGCGTGTGTGTGTGTGTGTTTGTGTGAGAGAGTGGGGGGGGGGTCCCAGTTAGCTTCAGACCCCCAGAGGTTTAATTTCTTCCATAAAGAACAGAGAACTTCTGTTCGCTCTCCTCTGTCATCTCATGTCGTGTAACATTAGTGCCTGTTATTCCTGCCTCTTAAGCTGTCACAAACTAGGTTTTTCTATCACTCAATCTTAAACATTAAACACTGAGGAACAGGAACTATGTAAATATTTCTAAGCCAACAAGTATTAAATCACTGATTCTGTGCAGTTCATACAGACACATTATGAAGGCTTTAATTTTGCCATTCTTAAATCAAAATAATACTTGAGGACAAATTTACATCATTCATACAGCATTTTCCACAATATTTATCTTATAAGGAAGTCTTCATGTTCGTAAAAGACAGAAGGTAAATAGTGAAATGCTAGATTATAATAAAGAAAATCATAATATTAATTTATTAATATCACAGTTGTTGTTACTTATGAGCACTTGTCCATCACTAGGTTCTCTCCATATGAGAGTGGTTCATACTGAAGATAAGGAGTGAAACGTGGCCTTAGATGGTCTGTTCAGATGTCCTCAAAACAGCCTGAGATCCACTAAGACCATCGAGAAAGATGACCCTTTGTGTATGTGTGAATGCGCGCCTATGTGTGTGTGCGCACGTACGTGTGTGTGTTGTATGCATGTATGTGTGTGTGCGTTGTGAGCACATATGTGTGTGTGTAGCATGGGCTGTTCTCCCACACAGCTGCAGGCTAAGGCTCCTGGGGTCTGGCCTGGGCAGCTCTGGCCTGGTTACTCCCAAGACACGCTTCCAGGTGTCTCCTGCTCCTACACCGGCCACTGCGAACGCAGCCTAACCTGCTGACTAGCCGGGTCACGAAGCATCACTATAGTTTAGAGGGGAAACAGACTAACTTAGGGAGCTTCATGTTAGGATTCCAGATAAGCCAGGGACTGATATCATGACCAGGAGGATCGTAAGAGTCCATTAAATACATGTGTAAAAAAAGAATGCAATTTTTTCCTCTTGCATCGGGTTAATGCATGCAAAATGACTATATAATTTGCAGTTATCTTCTACAATTTACTATCTACAGTTTCCTGTGAAGATTATTGTTCGCGTGGAATTCGGGAGTGCAGATGTGACCCCGCCGTGCTCATGCAAGCGGGCGTGAATCCACATTCCTTTGTTACCTAGATCCTTTGAAGTCTAAATTATGACATCACAATCAAAAACGTCGGTGGACAGCTTTCACTTTGGATTTTCCTCAGGTCCATTCCAAACCCTTTTTTTATGGTTTCTGTTCTCAACTACAAAGGGACCCTAATTGCAGAGCGGAGTCCCCAGACTCAGTGAAACTAAGGTGAAGAAGTTGTGGCAAAAGGAAAACATGTTGCCTGCCTAGTCCTGAGCTAAAGTCTGAAGCCTACACTGCTAACTCCTAAGAAAAGCATTTATGGATCCTGGTGGATGAAAGTAAAATCAACTCAATGAGAAGTTTACTGTAAAAAAATGTTAACCAATAAGTTCAAGAAGTAAAATCACTGGATTGACACAGACCAGAAAGCCTCAGAAAACGAGCCACCAGCGAACATGACAGCACAAATATGAGCATGACTGCCTTAAAGTAAATATATGCTTGTTGCCACGGCCTTGAGTGTCATGGGTTTAACCCAGACCAACTCTGCGAAATCCAATTGATGTAATACTCCTTGAATTTTTTGCAGTTAAAGTGACCACCCCCTCCAGGGTGGTTAGAGCAGCTGAGTGCTGCACCAGATCTGCCTTGCCCTCCCTACAAGACATCTACAACAGCCGCTGCAGGACCAGAGCTACACAAATCTCCAAGGATCCATCCCACCCCAATAACTCTGTTTTGCCTGCTGAATTCAGGCAAACGCTTCAGCAGCCTTATGGCCAGAACTGAAAGGTCAAGGAGCAGCTTTTCCCCAGGTCATAAGGCTCCTAAATCAGGACAATACTCACTGCCCCTAGTTACTGTATCACACTGCCTAAATCGGTGGCACATACCTCAGGCCTCCGGCACATTGCACTTATATTGCACAGCAAAATACCTCTTACCTATCACTTCTGTATAGACTATGTACAGCTGAACATTTCATATATTTTTACCTTATATTATTATTTTTCCTTATTTTTTCTCTATATTTTGTTATCATGCACACTGCTCGGAGTGACCAGGGTTACATTCCACTACATGTTGTATGTGTACAACTGTGTACGTGACGAATAAACCTCTTGAATCTTGAAAGGTTTCGTTTCTGCTGTTAAATGTTTTACCAGGAACAGCCGGCAAACCCAAACCACTGCATGAAAGCCTCCACCAGCATACCCATAGGGGCAATGCTGACCCTATTGACAGTAGACAAAGGAGAAGACAGATATTGCACACTTGGTATGTAAACTTTTCCGCTTTTTTCTGCTTTGATCATGTGTTACTACCTACCAGCCTGTGCTATCTGCCCAGCTGGCCAACTAACATAAACTAGACAAGAAAAGTTGACCAATCCTTGTGTGGTAGCTTGTTAGCAGTGTGGCTAGGTATGCTACAGGCCCGATTATGTGTTGTTATTTGGTGGAATAGCCCCAGTAAGACCAGACCCAGAAAAGGTTAGGGAAGGCATGATCGAGTCGGGCTGTATGCATGACAGAAGGCCTTGTTGACGGTACGCTCCCTCATGTGTGATGATGGCTAAACATGTTACATGCTTACGTAAACACGTCTGATCTCTAAGGGTCAACTCATCGGTACACGGTAAACAAAAATGAAGGAAGTTATGTCATCCCAGAAAGCCCAGCAACGCTGATCATCATCTCAGCTACTGTTGGGTGACAAGTGAAAAATTCCTACAGATTTGTGGCTTTGCTTTGAAAAAGAGATTTCTTTCAAAAGTAAATATGGCCATGTGCTCTGTCATTCATTGTAAAAGAAAAAAACTGTAAAAGTAACGTTATGGCAGACAGACAAAGCAGAACACAGCAGGCCAGATGATGACCCGCACTGCTATGACCAGTTGGACCTCAGGCCTAGATGAAACCCCAAGCCCATTCAGCAGCCCCGAATGAGGGGGGAGACCCTTAACTGGTCACATCTGGCTGTGTTTTATACGCAAATCAGCCTCGGAAGGAATCTAGATAAAACTCACTGAGTCGTGATCAGGGCAATGATCTTCAAACATCTAAATTTATATGCTAATCAGAGCCCTCCAAGTATTTAACGGATCCGACCGCATCTGTGGGGGCAAACGCTGTCAGCTCCTCACACACCCCCCGCTCCCCACCCCACATATTCTGCAGGTCCGTTTTCACTCTCCTACCCTCTTTCTTGCACACTCAGCTCTC
>JAODLD010000045.1:19365716-19377216 GCA_026781065.1 Mormyrops boulengeri | reverse complement strand
CCCCCCATCTCTACCCATGCCTTCTTATTTGCTTTGGCAGGCTGAATAATTTAGGTGGCTCGCTGTCCGTCTCAGCGGCTCCCTGATGCTCCCCCCTCCACGCGCGCTGTCCTGGAGCACAGCAGATGGACACCTGCGTGCGGCAGGTGAGGCAGATGGCCGCCCGCTCTCTCGCCGAGCCTCGGGCTGGGTCTGGCCCCGCCCGCCCGCCAGCGGGTGCCTCAGGCTGCCACGAAGCTAAACGCCGGTGCCGCTGGCGTCGCGCGGGTCCCACAGGATGCGGGTCGGTGCATGCGGTGCAGCTGCCGACCTCGCAGTGACCCCGCCGAAAGCCACATGTCTGAACCCGAACCCACCTTCGCCTCCCCTCAGGGGCTCAATTTCAGCCCTTCCAGTGACAGATTCCAGCACCGGTTTACCGACGACTCATTTCAGTATCTTCAGTAAATTTTTGGTTAATGGTGGTGCACAGAGTCCATGTACAGACGTTTACTTTTCACAGTGGTAAATTATAATCCTAACGTATAAATAAATCCTTTAATACAAGTAAAAATCTATCAGATTTGTGACTATTGATTACAGTTCTATGAATGACAGTGGGTATGTCCATCAACCTCTGGATGTACTGTGAGGAACCGAAGCTGTAATTACCTCATACTTATGCAAACCACAAGCTTGTTCTGAACTTGAATCCTTTGAAACGCAATTGCTTCAAGTGCGGGTATTAATCAGTCAGTACAAATAACAGCCAGTACAGCGTATAGCCATGACACCGGGGGGCATTTTCATTGGGATGCTTATACACTGTGTATTTTGGGCCTAAGTGTTGGTGACATCAATTAGGCTTATTAATTCCACTCCACAGAGTCACCCAGTAAGCTTTAAAGAGAGCAAAGACGATGGCGATCTTAACGAATAAGTCAAAATAATGAGAAAAGAGCCTCATTGCTTGACTTTGCAGAGTTCAATACAAGCTGGGCCTCGGGATCAAGGTACAAGACTAACATGACCAGACATCAAGAGCCACACAGCCGTCAGCGAAGAAAATGCTACAATGTAATAGGCGGAAGGGGGACTGGGTCCGATATAGGGGCAACAACACCTCATTTTACCACATTCCTGTCCATTCATCAACAAAATCCTCAAAGGGATGTAGTAAAGCACCATGACTAAGAGGAATTTCCTCAGGAGTGGGTCAGCAGACACTGATGCCCTTAGATATTACATATTTACGGTAGAGAAATTTAAATGGAAACACAAAAACTGCTGTTTTTTCAATTATTATAATAACAATGACAAAAAGCATGAAAATGATATGAGGAAGAACAATACAAATATCATTGCAACACATAACAGTTCATATTTATAGTGTATTAGGAACCATGCCTAAAGTTTCTATAGAACTTTAAAAAGATTCATTTGCAGTCTCAGACTGCTGTAGTACAGGTAGCAGAAGCTCAGGGAGCGAGAGTTTGCTCATGGGGGATTCGGGCCGCAGACTTTGCTGGCCTGGAGTAACTTTGCAGGCTTCCTCCAAACAGCAGGCCATGTTTTAATCCTGGTTGCACATCGTACTCCTACCGTCCTCCTAATTAAGGAAGCAGGCTCCCTAATTCCCCCATCCGTTGCATCTCAGCGGAAACATTAAATGCCATTAGCCAGTCCCCATCGCCGGCCGCTCTTCAGGTGACGCAGCTAATCTTTCTGATGATACTCTGCTTGACCTGTCCGTCTTGGAACGTCTTTGAGCTGAGGATCTTTTTTTGTGTCCTCTGTCTTCTTCTGTGTGGACCTCCTCTGCCGCATAAAGTGTCTCATTAAATGTCCTCTTAATTTTGGCCTCAATACACCATAACACCATTTTACCTTTCCTTCTCTGCCTGTCTGTCTGTCTGTCTGTCTCTCTCTCTCTCTCTCTCTCTCACACACACACACACACACACACACGTTGCAGATACCAATTGCTACAGATGCATAAAACATTCCGATGATTTGTTTAAAAATGTTATGCATTTTAAAATGTTTTTTTTTTTCTTCGTTATTGCTAACAACAAGACATAAAGTAGGCGAGGTTTGTTAATGCAAACACTGCAGAGAGCCAAGGCGAAAGAGAATAAGCCACGCTAAACACTCTAAATTAATACTTCCTGTTTTGGGAAATACTCCTATTCTTGTAATAACAAATGTATACAGTCATCAAAGAAGGCAGAGTCATCTTAAACAGCTGCCGTTATTGATGAAGCTTCCTCACAGCGCTGATTGTAATACCACAAAACTACTGAACGCAATGTAGATTTTATTCAAATGTAATAAAACCGCAGAGGGACGGCAGACTTTATTTACATAAAAACATCCTCGATATGCAATTCACGTACGCTCAATAGCACATGCAGATGTCAACCGGAATTTTCTAGAACTATAGCCAGAGTTCCTTCAGTGATTCAGTTTCCTTGAGTTTTTCAGCAGAAAACTCGAACCTATAAAACATTTTACAGCTAAATATATTGCATCACCAGTACAGAGCTATAAAGAAGAATGTTTTGAAATGTTCTGAAACATGTAGCCTATTGTAAGTATGCACCCTGATAAACATATTATTTATCAATGTTTATGTATGATATAAGAAAATGGTTTCATTTTTTGAGACATTCTACCAAACTGCTGAATGTTTGTGTATGGAGGATGGTTCTACATAATTCCTTTGTCTGGAACCAGGTGAAACGTTTAGTACACAAACAGAATCTGGTTTGGGGAAGGCTGTCCGTGTATTTAGTGTGTATACAGGGTCTCGTGTTTAGAGTCAAGACATTTGATGGAGCAAAAAGACAACTAGCTAGATCCATAGCAGCTGTGTGAATACAGTTATCACTAAGTGAGCTGTTCTTTTTGCAGTCTTTGAAAAAAATCAACCTGGATATGTGTGCATGCTTTGGAAAGGGTTTTAAATTGGAGGCACCATGATTAATAAATATACACACATAGATTAACGAAAATATCTGTAATTACTAACTTTCTGGTTTCATTGCTCATGCATTTCTGAAATGTTTAGACTGTTTCTTTACTAGACACAAAAATATCACGTGATCACGTGCGTCTTATTTCTGTGACAAAACGGAAGCCCCTCGCATGCTGATGGTTAAAGACCGATGAAAAGATCTGAAAACGCGAAAGTGCGTCTCGCTCCCCTTCGGAGTGTCTCTGCGCAATAAAACACACAGATTCGGGGGCGTAAACACAGCGACAAAATAAAAACGCTTTAAGTAAAAGTGTCTTTTTTAAGTAGATAGTGTCGTGAAAAAAGAAAAAAAAAGAAAAGAATAGAAAACACGTGAACGGAGTGTCTAAGTATATAAAACTCGCGCCGAATCTGAAAAGGAAAGTTATCCTTTTATTCCCGTTATCATTGCCGTGTTGTGCTTTTCTCCTCAAGGTTGAAAGGAAGGTGAAAGGCGCCACTGTAAATTTTCACCGTGCCAACATCTTATCAAATCCTCTGTGAACAAGCCGGCTATTATGCTTCTTGTTTGACACGTTTTACTGATGCGGCTCAAGTTTGAGCTGTTGCCGCAAGACAGACGTTTAAAATGTTTGCACCCCCGGCACCACGATAAGAGCGGAGCCAACCTCCTGTTTTGATTTATTTTATTTGATAGTTGAACTCTTAATGTATACTTAAGGTAGCATATACGGTAGATGTTATTGACATTTTCAGAAAACAAATAAGAAAGCTATTATCAGAAGAGATAAATCTGATTTCATTTCCTAACTTCCTATAGGTTTACAAAGAAAATCGTCTGTTTATTAATTTGCTCAGCTATGCTTGAGTTTGAAAAGTTTAAAAGGTTGTTTTTTTGCATTTATATATATATATATTTTTCTGTAACTGTGTAGCATATAATAATAGCATTTCGATACTAATTTTCCATATTAGACTTACAGTTGTGCAATGGTAACTGCTATCCATGGTCCAGTTCTTAATTTATTTGCTACAGATGCTTGTAATGCTTAATAAGATAATAATAATTTAGGTATTACATTTTTTTTGCAAAGCGCTTTGGGGAAACCGTGGGAAAGATTCTACACAAAACACAGTTAATTGAACGGAATTAAATATTCCCTGTTCCATTTATTCAAGAATAAATCCACTTCACACCACTTGGTAGTTTAATCATAAGTGTATTAACACTGAGAGATATTAATGAGCTTTTAAATGACAACATTTTATCACCAGCTGACACCAAGTTCTCCTATTTGTTCCACAGTTCAGCATTTTTGGAGGGTCTGTGACTCAAAGATGACAGAGTGGGAAAAAATAACAAAGGAGATGAGAATTTGGTAATTACTTTATCATTAGCTCAAAAAACAAGTGGAATAAGGGAGGAAATGCTGTAAAGATATTATAATTGGCCGATACTTATATATATATAATATGTAAGTATAGGGTGAAGTTTAAAAGGTCCTTATTTTCCATATAATTACTGTAAAATCATTAATATCATCTGAAACGTATGAATGACTCTGGTTGTCATTTGTAGCCCTTAATTTGCAGGTCTTGGGACGGTACCAATTGCCTCGCAAGATCGTAAACATCACGGTCACGTCTTTCGCCCGACCGCTTTGGCTCCCAGGCTGGCAACAGCGATACGCCCACAGGGGGCCCTGATCTGATGGGAAGGACCCTGCCACTTTGTGTTAAAGGCAGTGGACCAGCACCCCCGCTTACTCATAAACCCTCGTCTGAACTAGTTCCTAAAACTTGAACCCCCCCCCCCCCCAAACATCTGGCATCCCCCATATTCGCACCCCTCTCATCAGCTGTTAATCCCCATCCGATATGTGGTTTGTGAGCGTCGGACAGGGTCCCTGGGCTAGTGCCTGCCTTTTGCGGGGTGGTCTGTTCTGCAGCTTACGAGCCACGGTAAGAGCGGCGGGGGCTGGGGGGCAGAACGGGCCAGACAGGCTGTAATGTCCCTTCCTAAGCAGTGGCACAGCTCGCCAGGCCCCTGGCGGTCACACCGGCTTGTCATTTTTGACACTTCAAGAATGACGGCTTTCTTTTGAAAGGACATCCGACAGAACTGCTATTTCCGGTCCTCTGCTGTTTTCTCCTTTTTATTTCCCAGTGCTTTTTCTCCCTTTGGAAAGGGCTCCGAATTTTACCTGCGAGACTGAAATGTGTTTCTTCAAGGAGGAAGTGAGGAGCGACTTCAATTTATTGGAAAACAAAAGGCTTCGAAGTTTATTTACCTGGCTAAAAGGAGGAATCGAGGACGATGGGGAATGAGGAAGATGACAGGCAGGATAACCTATAAACCTTTCCTGTACTAGCTGAGCTCATTTAATGCGTTTTGGCAGAGGCTGTGCGAGTATTAGCAGGGACGATAATAAGCTCATTTAGATGGAGTGTAGCACACAGCAACGGCGAGTCACTCTGCTTCTCCACATCACACAGTGAGCAGAGTGGTGACGCCGCATTTTCTGATGGGCCGGTCGGGCTGTTTTGTCTGCTATGACTATGGGTGCGGTCTAAGGATGGACAGCTGATCAGGACCCCAAACTGGACTTGGTTAGCCACAGCTAACGGATGACTTTTAAATGGCCAGCAAAGGATCGGTGGAAAACGAAGACGAAAATTTCACATCGGTGAGGAATTCCTCCCCCCCCTCCCGTGTTTCTGCCCCCGTTCAGGAACACAGACGATAGCACAGGTCCCGGTGTTTCCAGTCGACAGAAGCCTCCACTTTAACCTCTTGCGTTCCCCATGATTAATGGGAAGGCCTGGATATCTGGCTCTCCTGTCACCGCGGCCGCCGGCGCCGTACGGCAGATGGAGTGTTTAACGTGACGTGGCCCTCGCCAACACGACAGGCCAACACTGATGCTTCCGTCAGCTCCTTATCGCCAAGGGCGGCTCAGGGGAAGACAGGGAGAAAAAACAAGACTGAAAAAAAAACCCCAAAAACTGAAATATTGCGCAATCTATCATGTATATATTCTCTTTTTTTAGCTAGCTAATTTTTAATTTTACAGTGCAATAATCTATTCTCTTTTTTGCCTAGCTAACTTTTTATTATGCAATAAAATTAAAGAGCTATTGAAGCGGAAACTATGGGCTTTAGCCTAAGTAAAAATTTCAGCAGGACAACCGATTCTGCAGTCGTTACGAATCAAAACGCAAGTCTTCAGCGATTAGCTGTGCCTATCAAGGGAAATTAACACAGTGAAAAAAATGGTTAATATAATATAATAAGGGTTAATAAATGAACGTTAATTCATGGTGTGAAAAACACTGAGCAATGCATATATATGACACTTGGATGTTCCTAAGGTGATTCCTTCCGAAAGGCTCGGTGAGCGAAGTCAGGATTATTTCACCACAGGGACTGGACGCGAAGAGGCGTCTCCACAGCGGACCTGTGCGTGTCGGGGATCCGCCCATGTCCGTCTGCTCGTTCTGGGGGTTCACTGCAAGCCCACCCCACTGTCACTGCATCTTTCCTATAATCCTAAAGATTATAGCACTATGTGGGTGATAAACATATACAGTAACCCCTTCACATTCTCACATTGGGCATTAGGGGTTAGGGTTATTCGTAATTTGGCCATGAACAGTTAAACTGGAATATTTTTGCAGCATGCTGAAAGATTGCAGAAATTTGAAAACGATGCAAAAGCCAAAAACAATACTGAAAATGATCAGGATTGCATAAAATTATATATAAATATTAATGATGCATAATATTTGTTAATGTAAGCGCATACTATATCTTTAATATTAAAAGTCTTGGTCTTGGTTGCATTTTTGTCTCGGCAAACATCTTTATCCACATGTTAGCTGTCTCTGTGATGGTGGAATCTCACGTTTCTCGCAGTAACTTATTGCTGCCATTAATTTAGCATTTTTAACAATGAGTCCAACATGTAGCACTCCCAGTGTGTACAGTAGTAACATTGAAAACACAGGGGCATAATTTAGATGGTTTATATGTTATTTAGGTCTTGATAGGAAATGACTAAATAATTTGACATGCAAAATGTAGAAATGAGTGATAAACAGACTTTTAAACAGACTTTTATATTATTGTTCAAGGTAGCAGACAGATGTGGGTAGATCATGGGAGTGTGTATTACTCACGAATGTTCACATCCACAAGGGTTAGAGGCAGAAGATCCCGGCAAATGTGAAAATTGACGGCAGGGTTACTGTACATATATCATTACTTAAAAGTTAATCCTTTAAGTGAAATGTTTTTTCCTAACGAGTGATTTTGTCCTTTAGCAGAAAATCAATTTTATCTTAAAGATAAAAAAGCACAATTATGACAAAGGTTAAGCATGTTTCATGGGGCCGGCTGGTCATGAATACAAACTCAACAAGGGCGACCAAGTTCACGAACCAAAACCTGACTACGGTTTTATTCTGGTTTAAGTCAAGTTTGCACTGAAGGAAGTTGTAGCCACAGCTGTGATAATCAGAGGATGGGGGGGGTCCTCAATTGGCAGACTTTACAGCTGATTGGGCCAGACAGGATCACAGAGGTCGGCTAGACGGAGAAGGATGTAAGGGGGAGGGACTGAGCATCAATCTCTGACTAACTCTGAACAACAGGGTGGGGGGGGGGGGCAGATCAAATACTCAGCTGTCACACAGGGCTGGGGTGGGATGGGGGGGGTGACAATTATTTCACCTTTGTACTTTATTGACCTTGGCAGTTTAACACAAAGATGGTAAAAACTTTTGTAAACACAAAGCTCATCTCACAGTACTGCACATCCTATGCTTGTCATCTTCCAAAAGTTACGTTGGAATGCTCTACAGGGTTTGTACGAATGGGGCAGAAATGCATGAAGAAATGTGGAGGGAAAACAAGCGAAAACGATAGATGTGAATGAATGTATCCAGCACCAGAAGACTCCTTGCATATGTTATGTCACATCCAATGAATCAGCAAAAACATAGCAGTCTTCTAGGGCCAGCGTCCAGCAAGGGACTGAGGCCCTGAGGGACAGCGTCTAATGGGGGGCTGAGGCCCTGAGGGACAGCATCCAGCGGGGGGACGGATGCCCGGAGGGACAGCATCCAGTGGGGGGACGGAGGCCCTGAGGGACAGCGTCCAGTGGGGGACTGGGGCCCTGAGGGGCAGCATCCAGTGGGGGACAGCGTCTGGTGGGGTAAAAGGCCCAGGGGGACAGCATCCGTCACCAGACAGTGGCCGGAAGGGGACAAAGGTCCAGTGGGGAACAGAGGCCAGTGGGGGACTGAGGCCCTGAGGGACAGCATTCAGCAGAGGACAGCATCCAACAGGGGACAAAGGCCCAGGGGGACAGTGACTGGCAAGGGACAGTGGTCTGTTGGGGGACAGCAGCCAGCAGGGGACTGTGGCTCGAGGGGACAGTGCCCAACGGGGAACAGCAGCCAGTGGGTGACAGAGGCCCGGAGGTACAGTGGCTGGTGGGGAACAGCGTCCGGCAGGGGACAGAGGCTAAGTTGGGGACAGAAGCGTGATTAGGGACAGCAGCCAGCAGGGGACAGAGGCTAAGTTGGGGACAGAAGCGTGATTAGGGACAGCAGCCGCCAGGGGACAGAGGCCAGTTGGGGACAGAAGCGTGATTAGGGTCAGCAGCCAGCAGGGGACAGAGGCCAGTTGGGGACAGAAGCGTGATTAGGGTCAGCAGCCAGCAGGGGACAGAGGCCAAGTTGGGGACAGAAGCGTGATTAGGGACAGCAGCTGGAAGGGGACATTGGCCTTTGGTGGACGGCCTCTTTGGCTGCCATGCAAACAGGGTCTGTCCTGATTTGACATGCAAATATGGCCTGACCTTTTAGCGTCACCCTAACAAATCTACACGGGGGGGCATCCCCATGGCGCACGTTTGTTTGCACAGCCCTGCAACATAGTCGATGGTGATGGCTTTCGTTTGAATATAGACGTTCCTGGCAATTAAACCCGAGGGGCCAGACGCGCAGGGAAATCCATGCAGGCCCAGCAATCGCCTGGCAGGTGCGACGGACGCAGAGGCGGAGCTAAAGCCGCAGATGAGCGTCGGGGGGGGGGGGGGTGGCTCATGGAACTGGGAGCTCCAGGCGCTGGAGGAATGGTCTAAATGTGCTGAGGAATGGTCTAAGACGAGCTAAAAATTAATTAGAAACTATCAGAAAAATGATAAGATTATGGCACAATTATTCAGAGAGATTAAAACAGGTGCTTTGTACAAACATTCGGAGTGCCGTCATGACGTGATGGCAGGGGGGTGAACGTTAACCGGGTTAACACCTTGGTTAGTGCGGTCAAAAAATCCACTGGTAAAAAGCATATCAGATGTCTACATCTCTGCCAAGGAAGGCTCAAGGGACCGGGTACAAAACGAGAAAAGTTAATGATTCATATCGCCAGAACACGCTCTGCTATCTGCACTGCCCCTGCACTGGTGTGTGCATCCTGTGTGTTTACACTGGGACACCAACACACACTCAACCCCCCACCCCCCAGCTGCCACCCCCACACCGCCACAATAGCCCGAGTGACTGGCTGCTCGCTGGGGTCTCCCCCTTCCCCTTTCATGAAGCTAACGAGCGCCAGAGATCGTCAAAGACGGCGGGGAGGAAAGTGAGCAGCGGAAGGTGTGCTGGAATGGGACACAGAGCTATAAAGGCAGCCCCCAGCCAGACAGCAATTGGGGACCAGACACGGGCGGGGGACACGGGGGGAGTGTAAACGGCCGCAGAGGCTCGTCTCGACCCAAGAGAGTCAGTGCTGAAAGAGAACGAGGGCGGCTCTCCACGGAAACGAAAAAAAAGAGTTGCTTTGAGGGATATATTAAGGGAACTGTTTTGTAAGGAGATTAAGTGGATTTTAATTTATGTGGACGCTCTCTTTCAAAGGCAAGTATCGGGCATTCCCCAGAAAAGGCATTTCGAGGCTGAAATTTCTGTCTTCAGAAATGCAATTTCAAATGAACAGTGACAACATGCAAAATTAAAGGGAAAACATGCAGCATTAATACATTTTAAGGGGTCCACCTGCATTAATATTCTCAGAGGTTTACAACACACGCAGGGAGCGATATTGTAGGCTATGAGATATCACAGGCTTATAGCTGAACTGCTTGTAACACAGGTAAAATACAAAATTACAAAATATTTATGCATTGTATACCTAATATACTTTTTTGTTTCATAGGTTCATTTGATATGCAATAAAGTACACGATATATGGTGAATTATATATCATTTCATTTATAAATTATACATTTAAATTGTCCATTAACTTATAAATTCTTTAAATAATAAGAGATATCTGTGTTTATGCATTGCAAACAAAAAAATATTGATACATTTTAAGTTTTCCTTCTTGTTTGACGTTTTAAAAGACCAATTTTGACACACGTACTGTGTTTGCACAATAAACAACAAATGCAAGAAAAAAGCGAAGTGAAATTTGTAACAAGGTGTTTTTTAAATGAAAGTAAATTAATGGTAAAGTAAAGTATTTGCTGATTACTAAAATAAGCATGATTATCTAAGATTGAACCACACCAGCAAAAACCACAAGAGGGACTTCAACTTGAGGGGAATCGTGCCCCAAAAAGGCATGGAAGCAATAACAGACGTAACCTTAGAAGGTAAAACAAACCAACTGAACCAAAACTGAAAAATTGTCAAGCACTGGACCCTATTAAATCCACCACTCAGCCAAACAGATTTAAATTTTTAATTATAGTTACTGAGACGGGTCAAGAATCCATTATTTTGTCACAATCCGAACGTGCAGTTAGGGGGTATAAAAAGTGGTTCAATTTCTGTATTATCTGAAAGATATGACACTAGAATACACATTCTTAGTTTTACTGGAAAACATACAGATTGGCATGCAAAGGAGTGGATGCATTTCCATAAACGCTAAAGTGTCCTTCACCGGTGAGTAATAGTTATCCCGTACGGAAATCCCTATAATTGTGCTCTCGGGAACTAATATTACACAGAGATGCTTTACAGAGGTGTCTTACTGCGAGGATTTTAAAGGAAAGCCAGCAAGCCAGTGTAGCGACATCAGCACCTCTATAAACACTGACGATGAGTTCGGAGCCCAAAGGGAAGTAAAGTCAGCACTGAGCACAGGCGTCACCCTCTCCCCGCGGTCCACCCTGCCCGGTCCGCCCTGCTTGGTCCACCCTGCCCGGTCCGCTCTGCCCAGTCCACCCCACCCAGTCCGCTCTGCCCGGTCCGCCCTGCTCGGTCCGCCCCGCCCGGTCCGTCTTACACAGATCCTTCACCGGCACTCCAAACGGCTTCCCCAGAGGACCGTTGCTCCTCCTGCTCCCATAGCTAAAAGACAGGTGGCCCCAGCGAAAGGTCTTGTCACGCCTGACAAAGTCCCTTCAGGCTGCCCCAGGGGGGCCCACGTCCTCGCGGGATGGACGGCAAGTCAACGGGGCGGGGGCGCCGGGGGGGGGGGGGGGGGGGGGGGGGGGGGGGGGGGGGGGGGGGGGGGGGGGGGGG
>JAODLD010000045.1:19340967-19356499 GCA_026781065.1 Mormyrops boulengeri | reverse complement strand
GGAAACTACAGCCATCTGCAGGTATAGTTCATCCTAAAGGGAAACTACAGCCATCTGCAGGTATAGTTCATCCTAAAAGGAAACTACAGCCATCTGCAGGTATAGTTCATCTTAAAGGGAAACTACAGCCATGTGCAGGTATAGGTCATCTTAAAAGGATACTACAGCCATCTGCAGATATAGTTCATCCTAAAGGGAAACTACAGCTATGTGCATGTGCACTTCACCTTAAAGGGATACTACAGCAGGGATTCTTCATCTGTTCAATTGTTATTTTTTTTGGCTTTGAAGCTGACTGCTACTTTACTTTAACTACTTTTTTAATCCACAGGAGCTAAATTTTTAAAAATGCTATAGGTAAATAATCACATGGCCTCTCCATTCACTTATTATGATAGTGGGACATTTAAAACTGAACCCAGGGCCTAAAAACTCGAGATGACAACATTCTGACAGAACACAGCACAATGCTGCAAGCCACTGGGATTATGACCCTAATGATAATTGGGAATTAAGGAAGAGGTCCATTTGGATAGAGCCGTCATCCATGCCGGCCCCAGGACCTCGGCGTTCTGATGGCACGATGGGGGCGACAGCAGCGTCATGGAAACACTGACGGCGCGTCCCACGGATCGCCCCCACGGGCCCACGCCGTGTGGGGCTGACCCGCCTCACCGCCTTGGGCAGCGCGGGGACCATGGCGGGCAGAGGCGGCACAGGCGGCAGAAGGCGGGTAGCAGATGGCCGTGGAGACAAGTCCTCTCCCCAAACATCCAGGCCGTTCTGTTTTTATCACCCAGAGGCCCCGCCCTGTCCCGCTAGAAAGCAAGCACACGCATTCCAGGCGTGATTACCTCACCGGAACCAAAATGAGATCGGGACATACCCGGCGAAACATTATCGTGTCCGGATATACGGAACTCCCCCCAGATCCCCCAAGTCCACATGACTGGACCGGGAATGAGGGGAATGAAAAACAGCCCCCCGGAACCCTGCAAATGGACCCACGCTCCCCGGAAAGGTCCGTCCTCGTGTGTAAATCCTGCAGCACTCCCTGTCAGCTCGGTTGCTCCGAAATAACAAACCTCCTCTTATTCCTTTATCGCTGACGTGCACCTTGGGCGCAGTGCGGAGGGTCTCCGCAGTGAACTGCACAGACGTGCTCGTGTGCATACCCCTGTGTGCAGAGACAGCGTCGCTGGGCTTGCCGGCATTAAAACCTGAATCATACAGAACAAACTGTGTGCACATAGAACAAATAACAGAAACATGTCGCTCACTGGCTGTTTTACTTCAAACTGTCCATATATTGCCTCCCCCCCCAAGTTCACAGCTGGGTTAATCACACTTCACCACAAGATCACTACCTGCCTCCATCCCATCTCCCAGAGAGTGGTGTGTGGCTCAGTAGGCTAAGATTCTATGCCCCTGATCAAAAGGTTGCTGGTTCAATTCCTGCTGGGTGCTTGAGCAAGGCCCTTAATACTCCAAGAATTGCCAGACCCTGCTTCCTTGGCTGCACGCTACTTTAGATAAAAGCTAAATTTAAAAAATTGCTAAATGTAACTAATCACCTGACCTCTCCAATGAAACGCATATACCCCCTATCCTGACATGAAACACTCACACAGGTGCATAGAGGTGCATCAATAGCACGTCTACAATTTGCCCTGGGGGTTTAGTCTCCCTGCCTCTTACTTGGTCCTTCCTGGGGCAGAAAGCGCACCAGACCCGCTGTGCGACCAGAACGAGTAACTGAACGAGCAAGTGGATGCATAAACAAACAAGAAGCACACAGTGGGGATCTGAACTCGGCTGAAAAGTTTGCCCTTCAAGGCCAGTGCGAGCGAGGCCGCCTTGTGTGGGCCGGAGGCCGCCTTCGCTGCAAGCCGTGTTGCAGGATGCAAAAACGCCGTTGCTCCCTCCGGCGGTTTTTGCAGCTATGGCTAGGTCCTGTTGCGCTGCCAGCGTGGAGCTCTGGATGGCGCACTAATTGTTTATCTGGAATAGGATCAGTCAAAACCCCTGTTTCCCTGCCTGTGTAATGGCTATAGAACATTCACTTCTAGAACATTTTCACCATATATGGACCTTACTTGTCAGGGGAAGTAAAGCACATGGACACTAAACGATAAAGCAAAATGCAGCGGTGGTGTTGGTCTTGGTTTATTATATTATGTTAGGTGGTTAAATATCTATGTTAAAATATGATATGAACAATATCATTTGCAAACTAAGGGCACTTTTCCACTGCGCAGGTACTAGTTTTTTACACCAATAGAGAACCAATACATTGAAGAACCGTATTTTTGGTACTTTTTCGAAGTACCAAAAGTATGGTACCTGGTGCAGTGGAAAAGTGCCCTAAGTAATAATAATTAATTTAAAAATAATAGATTCTTTTAACATCACAGATTTTCTCCAGTACTCCCAAAAAATGTTAGGGTTCCCATTCGTTTCTGGACATCATTTTCCAGGAATTTTCCAGGACATTTATATGACCCACGCTCATTTTTACATGACACTTGACAGCAGACTTCCAGTGAAGTCACCTTTAAGTTTTAAATTTTGCAAAAGCAAGCCACTGTCAAAGAATTAACTAAACTTCACATTTTTCACACAAAAAATTTACAGAATTCTTTGCCCCTTCTTATATTCAGGCAAATATGGTACTTCAGTCTGGCTGCACTTGCAAATATGACCAAATGCGGGATTCAGATTTGACATTACTGCCACTGAAAAAATAATAATTTTAGAATGCATGTAAAACCTCAGGACAGCCCATTCTTTTCTTGAACCCGGACTTTTTTTCCCCATGACTTTTCCATGACTGGAAAATGCATTTTAAAAAATTCAGGTTCCCAGATTTTCCAGGACATGCGGGAGCCCCGTATGTTCTCAAGTGTAACAGTCTCCATAAATTGCCCATAGTATTGCCCATAGTGTGTGCCCGGCGACGGACTGGCATCCCTTTCAGAGCATCCCCTGCCTTATTCCCAGCACTTCCGGAGCTCCAGTCCCATCACGACCCTGTACTAGATAAGCAGGAAGGAAAATGGATAGAGAGTTCTATGTGGCACAGTGTCACAAGAGGGCTACTATGCAGCTGAGAGGTGTAGGGGAGACTCTCTGTGGCGATGGCTCTTGGGGAAAGGGAGTCACAGGCAGTACTCCACTGTAGACAAACGCAGGCAATCCGCACCCCGGCCGGAAATTTATGAGCGCCTGGCTGATTGCTTCGCAGCACTAGCTTGCTGTAAATTCACGTCATTTGGCGAATGTGCACGCTTCGATGTTAAAAAGTAATTATTGTCTGTGGCGCTGATTGAAACATAATTCCACGACGGGCCCAGGAAATGACACTGTTACCCAGGCGACTTTGTTTTAATTCTGGAGCTGTAATAATTAGAATGTGCTTTATGAGATCTCTGATGTCCGATTTCAGATATTCCGGGGATAATTGCCACATCAATAAAAACGAATGTAGATAAACAAATCTCAATAGAAAAATGGAATGGCCACATTCTCAGATATCTTCCCATTAAGGGAATAAGCAAATATGAAAAAACTGTGTGTTCACATATACATATGCATGCATGCGTGTAATTTGTGTGCCTGCCTTATAGTAACTGAAGTGCTCCAACATTATGAAAACGATATGATTCACAAATACAGGCTCCAATAAAACACACCTTGGAAAGAAGAAAAACCTGGTCCAGCTACGACTCTGCAGCCATGCTTATAAATATCGTCTTTTAAAATGCACAAATAAAAAGAAAACTCCCTATGAAAACTGGTCAAAGAAACTGACAGCACAAGAAAACAGAAGAATGCGACAAATAAATGTGTCAGACATAAAAAGAACAAAAAAAATGAAAGGGGGCGGAAGGGAGCAAAAAAAAGTAACCTAGAACTGGTCTGACTCATGAGCAAAAAGTGAAATGTCCCCCAGGCTCTGAGTTGGCCCCCCCATCCCTGGTTTCTTCAGGCTCCGCTGACCTCCCTGGTCCGCAGAGGCCCCAGATATAGCAGTTGCAGAGCGCCGTGGTGCCTCTTTCACGCCCGCAGGAAAGAGAGGCTAATCTACCGCGATCCCCGCGGGCCCGGCGCACAGCCGCGCTGCTCGTTCCTCTCTCCCCACTGCTCGGCTCCTTCCGTCCATCAGGTTACATTCGGGGAAGCTTGGCGCTATTCTCTCACTGACGCTAACCCTCTTCGCCATTCAGCGGCATCGGAACTCCTGTCGGATCATTACGCGAGCGCTGAAGCCGAAAAGCCCGCCGGAGGCTATCCAGAAGGTCTCCTTGATCGCCGGGGTATGAGACCTCGAACCATGATGGCGTGACAGCTTCATCGGTGTGGATTTCCCGACGTCGGAGGCGACTTCCGGCTACCGCCCGGGGCCCCAGTACTCGTTATCCCCACCACTGCCCGCTGAAGCCAAAGACTCGCCTCCACCTCCGCGCTGTGACATCGGAAGCAACACGTCCCGCCGCGCTGTAAAGCCATCACATTTGGCACGTTAGCAAACCGCCAAGCCTGGCTGGTTACGTGTCAGCTGATGCTGAACTGCAAAAAATACTATGGTGTTTTCAGGGTGTATTAGCCATTTGAGAACCTCTTCTTCGAAATCACCAATACAAAATTCTAGAAGGAAACTGTCAGACACAGCCCATGATAGGGGCATCCAGCATGTCCCCTACCTCATGCCCTGTGCTTCCATGGATAAACCTCTGGCTCACAGTAACCCTGGTCTGATCATTAAGGATGGATGGTTGAATGGAGTTTTCAGACGGTCCCTAATTTAAAAAAAACTCAGAGAACCAGCTTTATAAATAACGATTTAACTTTGTCACGATTTAACTTTGGTGGAAGCGTCTCACAACAACACATACACACCTCCACTCCCTGATCGTGATGCCCAAACGGTGCTCAGTGACCAAAGACCAACAAAATAACGAGTTTTTCCAACCCGGTCTGGACTCCTATAGCTCCCGGAATTACTTTTCAGCAGGCCGCGTCAGTACAACTCGCGTCAGTCCCTCCCAATCTCACGGATGCTGGGGGGAAACAGCATGTACAGCGGGCACCAGAAGATGCCGGAACGTTCCGGATGGCAGTCCCCTCGGGCCACCACAAAGGGCTGTGCTTTTGTGATCCCGCGAGTTGCTACTTGGACGACAAAATCTGGTGAGATAGGGGGCCCCTCTTCAGCCTAAAGTTCTGCCCCATTTTAATGAGCAACTTAGCTCATAATATAAAGAATAGAAAGTTGTGCTGCTCTGTCCGGCCTGTACATCACGGTCCCCGCCGACATCAAACCCCCCAGAATACAGTTTCAAAACAGAGCGGAGTATCGAGTTCCAGCCGCTTTCCCTCTCATTTAAAAGTAAAAAAAAGAGCAAATTGTAATTTTCAGCAACATTCTATACACCCTGGCAGGCGGACACTGTCACAGAATATTACATTACAGCACATTACATTAGCTGTTTGCTTAGCAGACATCTTCATCTAAAATGACGGCGGTTACTGCTCGCATTTGATACGCCGTTGCGTCGCTTTTACTGGGGCGATGTGACCAAATGGGCCTCGTTCAACCGTGCTCTCAATAACGAGGGGACTAAGTGAAGTCACATGACCGCCTTTGGCAGCTCAGCTGAAGTTACATCATAGAAATAAAATACTGAATAGATCAGTCACAAAATGGACAAGGTTTTCTTTTTTTTTTGTTGCAACAGGCAGTGCTCGTCTGAGGATGGGCGTCATTCAGTTAAGTTCACTGTAAACCGAAAAATTGTTTCCTGGATGCAGCTGGGTTGAAGTTAAAGATTTTCATACTCTTTCTTAGAGGTGATAATTCCCTCTATTTGGAGAAAAAATATCAACTTTTGGACAGAGATGTACATGGAGAGGAAAAAAATTGTAAATGTTTCTAGAGAAACCTACTGAACACACCGGAATCAAGCCTTCTGTCTGCACATTTTGAAAGCTATGGGGCAACTGTAGAACCAGGAATCATTTCTTTCTGAAAGGAATTAAGTACCGCAGTTAATCGCCACGTAAATTGATGTTGCAAGCAGGAAAAACAATACAAAAAGTGCTGAATTGCTTCAGTGAGCTTAATTGCTGGTTCAAACGATGGCACCATGACCGATAATTAACCAAGTAAATGTAAATTCCGAAAACACCCTTTCAGGTCTAGAAAAAGACGTATGTCATAAATCTTCGAACATGGAAAACTCCAGAAAACGTAAGGACGCCTTTTGATTTACACATTCCTGTGAGCCTCCCACAGATCACAGTGCAGGATTTTTTTGCTACATGCCGGCTTTGGTTAGGTGGCCCCCCACCCCCCTCCCTCCATGAGAAATCCAGTCTCTCATTCCTTCAAACCGCCTTCCTCCTCTGCCATTACCGCACATTCCTCATTAATCCTTCCAATTAATTTTTTCCAGGTTTTCCCAAGGAGATTCGCTTCAGTCCTGCAGTTTAATGAGAGGCACTCAGTGCCCGGGCTGGTGTAATTAAAGGCTCACTGAGTGCATGGCCTCCTGAAGCGATGTGGCCCCTCCCCTCGCTGCCCTCGGTCTTGGACGCCCGGAATACCGGGTTTCCTATCGCATTTGCAACCACGTCTCTGCTTGGCATGACACTGGGGAGATCCAGGCCTTGTTCAGATATACCGCCCCGTTGAGTCTGGTCATCCAAACTTGCCTTTTCGGTCTAAACAATTGGGGAAATTTTCCTATGCTGTACATGTTCATTTTGACATTTTGTTTATGTTTATACGAAGGCAACCATCCACCAATTCATCAGTTGATCCATTCATCCTTCAGTTTCCCATAACCATGTATCCCATATGGCAGTGTTTCCCAGTCTGGTCCTCGGGGACCCATGAAAGCTCCTATGGAAGCTGGGAGGGAGCAAAAACATGAACCGGCTGCGGGTCTTCGAGAACCGGACTGGGAAAGACTGCCATATAGGGTAACAATAATCCTAGAGCCTATCCAAGGAAGCACAAGGACAAGGCAGCGGGACACCTTGGATGGGAAACCAGTCCATTGCAGGACACACTGTCATGACCCGTTCGTCCGATCCTCCCGTGTGCCACGCCCCCTCATCTACCTTGTGTGGAATCCCCGTGTTACCGGCTGTTTCTCATTGTTGTTAATTAGTCTGAGGTATTTAAGTCTGTGTTAGGTATGTTTTCCCCATTCCGGTCATTAACGTCATATCGTGTCTGCCTGTTCCGTGGTCATGCTTGTGTTTGCCTGGAATTAAATGCCATGTTTTCCCCTATTCCCTGAGTCCACGGTCTGTGCCTCGCGCAATCTCTGACACACACAAGCATACACATCACACAATAAAGGCAATTTAGAGAAACCGGATTAACTAAATGTTTTGGACTTCAATGAAAAACTGGAGTTTCAGGACACAAAAATATGTAGAATGTGCAAACTCCTTACAGACAGAGCCAGGGGCAGGAAGGTTACCAGTAGTAATTAAACACGTGCGTCCATTACATTAACACCAGTGCTATGTCAAACGTTTGAAATGCTGATAACTGGGCTCCCCGGATCTGTTCCCCTCACAACTAAACACTATCACGGACGAGGCGTGTGGGCGCACACAAAAACTGACACCGCCTGTAAAACCGAACGGCCGGCATGGGTATTGGCATGGTGGCATGGATCTGGTGACAAGACCAGAGCATATACAGAGGGTGAGTTGTTTTTAGCGTGGCAGAAGGTACACAGACCTATCGCCGTTGAGAGCTTGTTAAACAGCATCTGTGGAACGTACACTAGTCTTACACTCCCAATATGACCGCCATGATGGAGCGCATGGAGACGATATCAGGAGGGATGATGGAGTACAGCAGGCTAGCCTTCAAATGAGTCTCTAATGCACCTTCTATGCTTCTTGCCCCCTCTAGTTTGTCCTCCTTATCTCTGTCTTTCCTTCTTTCTCTTATGGTCACAAGTCAAGAAGCCCTCAGTGTTAACAGGATGAGCCAGCAGAGGATGGAAGATCGGACACAGGAGTAGGGGAGGGGGAGATGGAGAGATATGACAGAGGGAGGTAAAGAGAAGGGGTGATTTATCGTGGGGGGGGGGGGCAGGAATCTGAGAGAAAAGCGCATTTCTTCACTTGGGTTCACATGAAAGCACCGTGGCTTGTAATTGTGGGAGAGCGGAAAACAATGCCAACAGCTAATACTCTGTTAACAGGGGGCTAAATTAGCACCCCGCCATCATGTAGCCTGGGGCTGAAATGCTAATCTATGCCAAGAAAATCTCAGCCTTTCAAGGTTTTTTAGGTTTTAGCCAAGGAAGGACATTTCAGGGCAGGAATCTCCCGTCATAGCTCACCACGCTACATCCATCACCAAGTCTGCCACCGAGGCTCCATTTTAATGAAACCAGTTTCTTTAGGTAAACTTCAAGAAAATTTTATTAATACCAAAAAGGGAATTCCTGTTGTTATTGAGACATTGAGGATATTTCTTTTGGAATGATATTTGTACATGATATTCGGTTTGATATTATGTGATGAATTCAGGTCAAATCCTAAAAAAAATGAAAACTAAGAGGGAGCAAGTGCTCAGAGATTACAAGGATGCCGTGAGAGCACATTATCACTACTGTGCCTCATTTTTGCAGAAACACAGTCCAGTTTGGTTTGATCCAAGTATTAAGACCATCAAATATATCCACAGTCAGGGCAGATTAAAGCACAGGCTATCCTAGGCTATAGTTAGGACCCCGGCAAACATCAGGGCCCCACCCTAGGAAAAATGGTACGGTTAATTAAATTGGCAACACCTGAGTGTCCATGCTTACAGTATGTCAGCCTAGGGCCCCCAGATAAGTTAATCTGCCCCCGTCCACAGTCACTGAGGAGAAGGTGGAGTTTGGACAACTGGATGCAAGTGAAGGAGTCTTGCTCTGTAATTGTGACAGATGTTGCTACGGATCAAGCAAGAAATGAATCATCTCGCAATATGGACAGTGAGAAGGAAAACGCGGGGGCTTCTGATGCTGCTCAAACTCCAGCGGAACTGATTCATTTTAGACTCCTAATTCACTGCTATTTGTTAAATAAACATGAACGGATAGGCTGTAAGCAATGACGAGCCACCTACCATGATGACAATTTTAGAGAGTCGTGTGTGGTTTGTTACAATGTGCTGACCTTGAAAAATCCCCCAGGAGTCCTTGTGAAAATGAAGCTTTCGTTCCAGCCACATTTATAGTTTATAAACAAAATAAAAATGGAAACTGCGACTTGGTCATAACCAAGAATCTAGCCCACCTATGGCCCCATGGTCAAACACAAATATACTTGTACAAACTAGCTAAATATCAGACCCATTCTTTTTGTGTTTCGATATTTTCTTTCCATATTATTTTCCATCTTTTCTTTATAGCCTCCAAACACTTAAAACTGCTATTGGGTATGACACGAAATTCTATAGCTGCAGAGACTTTGATAATGTTACAAAACAAAACTATGTTGATTACAAATGTTATTCTTGAGTTCTTTATGAACCTATTACTATAAAAATTCACCTCGACGAATCAATCTTCAACATATTTGTTACATATATTGAAATTTGCAAAGTAGAGTCTGTCTGTACAGATACAATTAAATAAGGGTAATAAAACAAATTGCAGATTTACAAGCTAGCTAAACCTGAAGACTCCACATAAATGATGGAAACCTCTTCTCGCATGATACACTTGGAGCAGAGGCAGTTAAGGCCACATTAAATAACGCAGTTGGTCACAGCTGTCTGGGGTCTCTCAGATTACCGACTGATGCACTTTGTCCTCCAGGTTTTAGCTGGATGCGGAAAATATGCATCTCTGTGACCTCTGAGCCATGATGTGTGTGCAAAGCATGTTCACTGTTAGCTTGCAGGATAGCTAACAGGATTGCTAGCAGGATGCGTCAAAGTTCAGGGTCATTCAAAAAGACTTGGCAGCTCAGAACTGGAGTTTGAGTGCAATAACAAAAAACATACTAATGTATTCTTCCTTTGTCGCACCTCCATTAATACACCTACCGTTCAGATTTCAGTGGTCATGCTTTGTGTTTTTTCTCCTACTAGACTTGGAAGGCATGTCATTGCCTTTGAACAGATTAAACAGGAAAAACATTGTTTACCATTGTGAGAAAAAGCTTGGGATTATCTGGGTTTCCACATGAATGGATGATAAAGTGTATTCTCATGTTCATCCATGTGATAAAAGTAAATTAAGGAAGTTGTTTAAACATGGTTCTTATTTGAAAAGCACAAACATCGTACTATGGTACGTCATTATTTATAAAATGGTTTAGCGCAATCACGGTCATTGATGGAAAAATTACGTGAACCCTTATCTTTAGTAACTAGTTGAACCTCAGTTGTTGGCAATAACCTCAACTGAATGCTTTCAGTTGCTGCTGATCAGACCTGCTCAGTAGTTTGAAGGCATTTTGACTGATTATTTGATAAAAACAGTTTCAGGCAGTGCAGATTTTGAATGCATATTTTGGGACGTCTTGCTTGAATGGACTGCTTCAGAGTGCAGCACAGCATTTCAGTGGAACTGAGGTCAGCATACTGACTTGTCCATTACTATACACGGAATTTCTGCTGTTTGAGCTCCTCTGTGGTTGATTTAGTCCTGTGTTTTGGATCATTGTCATGTTACATGACCCAAGATCACAGACGGATAGCCTGGTGTTCCAATGTAATTCCACTAGGCACTCGGTGACCAAGAACCACCCAGGTCCTGAGGCAGCAAGCGGTGCCACACCACCATACTCCCTCCACTAGCCTGCAGAGATAAGGTTCTGGTGTTGATATGCATCGTTGTCTTTTCCACACAAACTGCACACATTTAACAATAAGTTCAACATTTGTCTCATCTGTCCACAGTATATGGAAACAGGCACTGTCTTTTTTACTTTAGAGTAGTGTTTATCTCCCACGAACACCACATTTGTTCATTGTTCTTCTTACATTCAATTCATTGACAGAGATGTCATCAAATGCAAGAGATGCTTGCAAGTCCTTAGCTGTCACTTTCAAGTTGAGTGTTACTTGCTTGACGATTCTCTGATGTCTCCTCACACCGATCTTTGCAGGACATCCACTCCTGTGGAGAGCTGCATCTCTTCAGTTTAGAAACTATCTGCCTGACTCTGGACTGACAGAGGCCTTCGGAAATCTTTTTCTGGCCATTCCAGTATAATAAATGCAATCAACTCTTCTTATGGGGGTCTCTGAAGTCTCTCTTGATAAGCCCTTATTGCACTTGAACAGAATTCAGTTGTGAAGAACAGACCAAACCAAAAGGCATTTTTTTTGATACAGTAGATCAGGTGAAACCCACAAATGGACCGATTGAAATGCCTGACACTATCCATCCATGTCAGGGTCATCTCCCGTCCGACCCTGCCCTCCATGTCCCCTTCCCATTTTGGCCAGCAGGTGCTGCTGGCCATCCTGTCCTCTTCTCCATCCCTTGCCCTTCAGCCCCAGTATGCCTAGTCCCTAGGGTGTTTTCTCTGTTCCTCAGGCTGCCACATAGGTCAGTGGGTCATTCGGTTCACCCCACTTCTTCCTTGTTTTATAGTATTCTGCTTGTATGTTGGTTCCTGCCCCCTTCCCAGTCTTGGCCTCCTGCAGTATTTATTAGAATTGATTACTGTTCTTAGTTTTCTGATTGTTAGAGTTCCCTGGTTCTCTCTCCATTATTGTAACTCGCCCCACCTGTTGCTTATTGTTCCGTGTCTCGGTTGATTGGTTAATTGTCATGTTCCACACCTGCCCTCTCGTTAGGTTACGTGTTTTTATTTAAGTGCCTGCCTTTGTCCTGCCATTGTGAATGTTACTCTGTGTTTGGTCCCTGTGTTTTTGCTTAGGTTCTTGCAGTAGTTGTGCCTTATTTCGTGGTTTTAGTTAATTCCGCCTTGTTCCCTGTTTGTTTTCTGACCCCTCCTGGCCCTTTTGGTTTTGCAGTTCTACCCTGTGTGTTGGATCCCTCAATACACCCCGTTTTGTCTCAGAGCCATCAGTGGATCGTCGCCTCTTTTCCTGCCTGCATCATGCCCCATGCGCATAACAATCCATCTTGTAACTGTTTATCCCTGTTGCGGGGGGGGGGGGCAGATGTCTATCCGAGGCAGCACAGGACCCAAGGCTGGGGTACACCCTGGATGGGACGCCAGATGTTCACATGGCACACGGATGCACACACTCATGAGTGATTTAGAAACAATAACTAGAATGTCTTTGGACTATGGGAGAAAAGTAGAAATGGCAGAGCAAATCTGCGTGACACAGGGAGAACATGCACACTCCTCAGACACAGAGCATTGGGAGGCTTCCCAATCCCAGGCTTCCCAATCCCAACCCTGAAGGTGCAAGGGACTACCCATGATGCCACACACACCAAAAACTCTCATTTCAAGAGTTCATCAGTCCCAGACGTTGACATATTCTTACCATCCCTGACCTTGAATGTTTACACCATTTGATCAACGAAGATGTGCCAATGATGTCTGTTAAATAAGACTAATTATTATAAGTAATTATTATTACTCAGATGAAGTTTAGGTGCCATTCACACAGAAATCACAATAAGTCCAAAAGGCTCACAAAATTCTTCTCACCCTCCAGGTGGACCATGAGAAAGGAAGTCAAAACCTGCATGCAGTCCATTCATTAAAAGCTCATCATTTTATCAGTTCTTGTCTAGCAATGTGCACTAAAGCTCCGATCAGTGGAAAAGGGACAGAAATAACTTAATATTCATCCTCGAATCCAGTCGGATCTTCAGCCCCTCGGTCTCCTGGTTCCCCTTATGTCCTCAGCGCATTCAGTCTCCGTTTCCACCAAAAGCTACGGCCTACCCTCTTCTCGTCGACTACACAGGGGTGACTACAGTCCCGTGCCGAGCTGAGAGCGACCCAAATAAATTTACACACTCTACCGCATGTAACCTGGACAGAACTGTGTTAAACAAATGTCCCCAGATTCTGAGAAAATCGTGTTGCGAGATCAGTGTTTCTCCCTTGAATTCTTAATAAATTATGCATTGTGAGATGAATTGATCCACTGAAAAGTCATCACAGGTCCTCGTCAGTTTAATCTCTAATCAGGGCATCCATACTGAGCACTGGACTTCTGAACACTTCTATAGTATGTTTGGTATGCGTAAAGCCACAGCACGAATGAACAACATGGTTATATATTTCACCTCATCATCCAGATTATTTGCCGCCATTATCTGTACAAGCAGAAAATTACAGGAACAATTTTACCATTTAGCATTTTTCAAATTGCACTTGAACACAATATATTAATCAAAAACTGAACAAAATATAATAAAATAACATCATAATATACACAACACCATGGCACACGCGATGCAAAAAACTGTGACGCTAATGTTATTTATATAAAAACACACACACACAGGTTTGGAATTATATCTTTGTGGGGACTCTCCATTAATTTCTATGGGGAAAACTCTAATCCCAACATGACGACCTTAACCCCTACCCAGCCCTAACCTTAACCATAAATAACCAAACAAAATATGAGGTTTTTGGCATTTTTAGTTTTTTGATTGCATTCACAGATCTTTGTGAGGACCTGAAACATGGTCTGGGGGATGTCTGGACACACACACAAAGTATAAGACTAGAGATGAGTGGTACTCTGTATTACAGATTTCAACTACTGTTTCATACATATAATTTGCCATATTCTTTTATATTAAACAGTCTTTTTCCATTACTGTCTCGTTGTATATATTATATATATTTCTGTACTACTACTGCCCAGTGATATAAAAAAGAGGTGATATGATTGACTGACTGAACCTTGCTTTTGATCTTGTGTCCAGTTTAATGTCCTGAGGCGAAAGATTTTTCTATACAAAATATCCACAGACTTCATATTAAAACAATGCGGTTGGATCTAATTAGAACAAGAAAGAAGTAACAAAGTAACAATTTACCGTTACAATTTCAACCCTTCAAGATATGCAACATTCACCACCATCTCCAAGCAGAGGTGAAATTAAGATGTTTTCTTTTCACTGCGTTCTTTTTCACCCATCAGCCCCCTCTGTATTTGCCCCAATGACTCCTTGTAGACTATCCTCAGATTAAAGAATAAATTAATAAAACCACTACCTCCGCCCGCTAACTGGTCCTTGAATCGCCTTGTGAAAAATACAGATACACGGAGGAACTATTTTGTAGATTCCATCAAGCGCTGTAATTATGTCGCTGTCAAGTCCAGAACATAGCAATCCATAACTGGTGTGTGCTAATACAGAATTCACTCTATGGGAATAATTTATGCCCAGTGCGAAAGATTACGGTCTTCTCGGGTTTAGCTTGTGGCGCTAGAAGGCTAACAAGGGAATTACAGAAGAGAACAATAGGGGAAGATTTGTAAAGACAAAGGTGGCGGATTTTTCAAGAGTCTCAAGTGACATTTTTTTCTTTCAAACAGCAAAGTAAATAGAAAAGTGATTTAAGAAAAGCTGTTAACAATTAAACCACCCATATCTTGCTAATATGATAAAAGACACTGAGATCTTAAAAGCCAAGTTCTTTTAAAGAGTGGTCAGTGGGTCCTGGTTTTACAAGTGTTTTTCTCACTTTAAGTTGACTATAGCCGCAAGCCGCGTTAGAAGCTAAGTGCTTATCAGCATACTGTATTTACCTTTGTGAGATGGAGCTGACGCCACCAGGCGCAGTGCCTAACAAAGGTGTGAGGAAAGCAGTGCGATGATGGCCCTCATTGTTGATGTGACTGACTGGTGGGGGAGCTATTCGGGGACAGGTGATGTTAGAAAGGGCACATGAGTAAGCGAGGATGGCAGAAGACAGACAGACAGGCAGGCAGGAAGACAGACAGACAGGCAGGCAGATAAGGTGGCTTTCCCAGTCACAGGGGACAGACACCTGTCATATCGGGGTGTATTCAAACCCATTTGCTTCCTATCACTGCCATAAGAATTCGGGGGGAACAGGAGTGAATATACTGGGGGGAGTTCAGTGCACATCAGTGTCCACATTAGTGTCCACATCAGTGTCCACATCAGTGCACCTGAAAAGGCCCTTTAGGTGGGACAGGGGGGAGGAGAGAGCTGGGCAGCTGATTTGCCAATTAGATTTGATCTTTCCAGGACCTCTGGGGTCCAGTAGGACCCAGGGGATGCCCCAGCCCAGTTAGCAGCTTCCCTGTTGTTCTTCCCTCCCTCCCGAACTCGGGCAGCCCAGTCTTGTTTATAGGTCCCGTTTCATCCGGTATCTAAACCCTCAGCATGCGTGTGACGTGCTACACATGCTTAAAACAGGTTGGCACACGGAAGCTTCCACAATCCCATTCAGAAACGCGACAGCGGGTCGCCAGGTTCACGTAACGTGTGGTAGACATTCATGTAGCGGGGGTTGGTGCGTGGGGGTCGGCATGCAGAAGGGCGTGAGGACTCTTCCATAGAGAAGCGATGCTTTGTCT
>JAODLD010000045.1:19296563-19335401 GCA_026781065.1 Mormyrops boulengeri | reverse complement strand
CATTCTCCAGAACTCCTGTTCTTAGCGCCAACTAAAAACAGGAATTCAGCTTTTTGGGATGATGTGTGCACAAGTTCTAAACACAATTTCGATAAAAGTCATCCTGGAGAACTCCGACTCTTATAACAAAAAAAGGTTGCAGCAGGATCTACAAGCAAAGTTCGCTGAATTTTTAACACCCAAGACATCATCCAAATGTGAATGCAAATTTAATTCCACACATACACGCCAACAGACAGTCAAACATATGCAAGCATGCGCACTCCGTAAATAACTTATGGAAAACAGCGGGCGTTATTGACTGGAAATTTTCTTGGCTGACGTTACAAAATCTGGCTGATCAGCTTTCCGATGTTGTTTGCCGTACATCGTCCGTCCGGCCCATCGCTACATTGATAAACATAAAGCATGGAAGGAAGAAAGTGTTTTCAATCAAAGACATTAAAAGTCATAAGTGAAATAAACATACAGGCATATCTCTGGCATAAACTCTTACAGGGGAAATTTAACCCCCCACAGAAAAAAGGAGGAACAGAGAGGTAGAAATAAGGCAGATAAATGGAGCGTTCTCCTGGGAGAACGCTACTCTGTCGCTAAGTATTGGTTAGATGTGATTCTTAGTTAATATACAATAAATCAAATGGTACAATGATACAAAGATTCCAGTACTGGAGGAACCATGCCTGTCAATGTGGATAAGGTAGTTAAAAATATTTAGATTAAAGAAGATGAGCTTTTAATATCCCACTAGCATACTCCTCTATGAGACATTAGCTTGAAGGGCTTCAAAAAAAAGGACACGATTCATGCCACTCAGTGGAAAGAACGACAAGATCAGCGTTTGCTCCCATGGGAGCATGATTCATGATTTTCAGTGTTACTTTGTGATTTTTTGGCATACAATACATATCACATCTACCACATAAAATAGAGGTGCTGTTGTTTTGTAATTGTTCATGAATCTGTTTGCAGTTTACAGAGAAATTGCTGCTCTTTGTCACTCAATGATTCAAGTTTATTCCAACAGTCCACATTCCACATTTTCAGCTGATTTCTAAGGCCATTATTGTCTGGTCTTGGAGTGCATGTGGCAGAGCAGAACCAAACCACACAACAGCACTGACTGAGCACCACTACAGAGTCCTCAGCAGAAGGTCATTGACGTCTACTGGGAGATTTCCCGAATGCCCCTCACTTCCAAGGGATTCTCCCACTGTTTGGCACCTGCGACCGCTGGACGGAAGTAGCTATCGATTGGTAGCACAGTCAATGCAGATCTTGGAGAGAGTCGGGGGTGGGAATAGGCCATTAGACGGCCAGTCAATGAAGGAGCACGCAAGGGTAACTCTAGTGGAACCTGGGAGGTACATTGATGAGAATATAATCCCGGCCTAAGTGCAGCCAAGATAGGACAATGTGCTTCCTCGAACGCTTCCGAAAACCGTGCGTCAGGGGTTTCTGGTACAGGGTAATACCCCAGGGAGAGCAGGAAGAATAAAACCTTTTGTAACACCGTAAGGTATGGATCACTGCAGCTGCCAATTGTCTTAATACAAGTCGCGGTATTCAATGTAACCTGACCCAGAGCAAAAGAGGCTTGCCCTATCACAGGGTCCTCATTGATGATGATGATGATGATGGTGGTGGTGGTGGTGATGATGATGAGAACTATTCAACTCTATTCTGAAATCTTTACTTCCCCCGCCCCCCAAAAGCAATTAAGAAAGCAACTGGCATAGTATTAAATGGTTCAATGCAGCAACAAAAAAAGGTATGATAACAATCGGCACTCACAACTTAGAATGACTGCTTATTTGAAAGACAAAAAAATTAAGCAGAGCTAAAAATAAACAATAGATCTTTTATATTTAGTTCTCTAAGTAATAATCACCTTTCTTCACAGTCTGCGGCACCCTCACAGGTGTGGATGGCACAGCCGACAGTCAAGCTGGATGGAGTTCAAGACGAAATACTCTTATTTTTATTTTATTTTTTTTTGTGTGGAACCCTAGCAATACTACAGCGCCAGGGGAATAGCGGATGTCTGCGAGCTTCTCGCCTCAACAGGGGCCTGAGCAGTCACCATGCCGTTAGTCCATGCTGCCTCTCTCCGTTATGCCGCTGCTTGTCATTAATAAGCTTCCCCGTCTTTGCTTGCACGCCTTAAATCCAGCCATTTTTCAAACCCACCTATCCAACGCTAGGTCACCGTGAGCCTGGAGCCCGTCCCAGAGGACAATCTGGACCGGATGCCAAGCCATTGAAGAACTCACACACATATACAAATACACACTCTACAGACACCAATTCATTGAATCCACTCCTCTCCACCCTATACTTCCAACATAAAACAGAGGTGATGATTTAGCTGATTATGTTGACAGATGCTACATTTTAGCAGTTGTTCAGTCATTTTGAGAAATATCTTTAGATCTTCTGCAAATAGACCTAAACATGTAAGATAACGTCATGATATATGCCATCATAAGCAGCATCAGCACCTGCCTGCTTCACCTGCCTGACCCCGGCTTCGAGACTCAAATCTTAAAATTTGGAGAGTGTGAGTTGGGACTTTGCCATCTTACTCGTTTGACTTCCTCTGCCAGCCTCTGGAGGATGGGCTCCCCCTTTGAGTCTGGTTCCTCCCAAGGTTTCATTCTTATAGGTAGTTTTTCCTTGCCACCGTATCCTCTGGCTTGCTCACTGGGGGCAGGGATAATGTAAAGCACTTTGAGACAATGTAAGGTTGTGAAAAATGCACTATACAAATAAAATTGTAGTGAATTGAATTGAAATTGAATGTATGACACGTATGCATCAAATAATAGCAAAACAGCTAGTAATTGAGACAACCTGATCCTCCAGATCTTCCCAAATCTGCTCTAGTTTCGGATCAGCTGATTCAGAATCAGAATCATAAAACTTTATTGATCCCGGAGGAAATTGCTTCTAAGGTTCTAAGAATAAGATTTTAAAGGTTTTCATTTTAGTGGATGCTTTTGTCAGAACCAACATACAAGTGATGATCAGGGGTAGCCAGTGTCTCAGGGGCCAATAGGGTTAAGGGCCTTGTTCAAGGGCCAAACGGAGACATCAGAAAGCCAGCCTTAGGGTTTGGACCGGTAAAGGCACGCAATACACTTTATATGTAAGGATACACACTTCGTACACTCCCCACATCTGAACTTCTGCCTTTCAGAGTGACAGTAAATAAAACAGATGCAAGGCTGAAAGAATTAGGAAACAGGAAAAAAAACACACAATAAAGGGATAAATTCAGGAATTTGAGTTGCGGGGGAAAAAAAGAGGAACGATAAACTAATGTGGACCATTAAAGACAAAGCATGTGTTTAGCACTGTGAGTAGTCAATGGGAAAATCACTGAACAACCTGAAATAGAACCTTTTATTTTTAGTCGCCTGAACACCCCCTCCCCCCCCCCCATCATTAGTAGGGTTGTTTTGGAGGACTGCCATTGCACTGGTACACGAAACTAGCTAAAAGGCTTTAGGACAAAACCAGCGGAGCACGCAAGATCTCATTTTAAGATGGAGGTCATGCGACAGAGGAAAGAGTCCTTGTATCTACTGCATTATATAGTGAAATAAAACATAAGCTATCGAATGAAGCATTTGGGATCTTTCCTGCACATCACAGACCTCCCACTAGAATCTGCGTATATAAACCTCTGTGTCCAGCCCCCCTGTTCCACACAGTCCTATGTTTTGCATTTTACATACTGTGACACCTTCCTTCTGTTCTGGGGGGGATGTTATTTTGTGCTATTGTATACCTGTGTGTGGAGGACGTGACAATAAATCCCACTTCTCATGAATTGAAACATTGTAATGCAGGGTGCTGGGTCCTAAGAATGGACTCACCAGCTCCCTCCAGCCTCCGGACTGCCACACTGCTTCAGCCTCCTGATGAACACCAAATCTTGGCTCGTCAGTCTGAACAGTATCGCTAATTTGCCAATAGCGGGCCATTGTGTGTGTCCCGCGAGGCACTGGCTCCCTATCCAGAGTGTCCCCTGCCTTGTACTCTCTCCCTTCTTCCTCACGACAGTAGATAAGCAGCTATGAAGGTGGATGGATGACAACAAGCTATATTTTGCCTGCTTGCCTGTATTAAGTCAAACCATCAGTGTCACCTAGATACAGAAACAGAGGTCGTCATTACTTTTTCTTTTCTACATGTTTTAGTCCCCTGCCTGACGTAAGACGATTTGGGGATAGGCTCCTCTGTCTCTGTTATGTTTTATAGCCAATCCAAGGGTCCTAGCTGGTTTGATTTAAACACTGTCAATATACCACCGTGATAACAAGACTTGGAGTTTAATTAATTTCTTTAATCATTTACTACGTTTTGTTTTATCCTAGTGCCAGATTATCCCTGTGCTTGACCTTAGTGTGATATTGCTATCTCAAAATTAATATAAATATCTCAAAAGGCAGTTAATTTCATTAATCTGCTGGAGTTCACTTGCACCCTGTACAAAAGGTAGGGTTTTTTGGGGGGGGGGGGGGAGGTGAGGATTGATGGGTAGAGGCACGATTGGAGGTGTGTTTGACCAATCAGATCAAAGATGGGGAACATAAGACACACAGGCTAAGGAGGACAGCTGATGGAGAACGAGGAAGAGCAGTGAAAAGGACTGAGGAGGAAACGCTTCTCAGCCCCTGTCCTCAATTTCTGTGATTAATCAGTTAAGACACGGCCTGAGGCACATTAACCGGATAATTAATAATTTCTAAGGGGCTACCACTTTGGCAACTGTTTTCATCAACCTGGACAGGAAGGGCGGTGATGGGGGAGAGGGGGGGTGCAGCAGAACCGAGAACAGGCTGACAGCAGCGTTGGGCTGCTGTGGCGCTGGGGGAGAAAGTTTTGGAAAAATTCCCCCGTCTCCTCTGTAACTGATGGGCCAATGACTGGGACAGGGCGAGGCGGAGTGCAAAATATGCACAAACCATGTGAACAGGTAAGAAAACTCACATTTCCGCATGGTTTGGTAGCCCCACACAGCATTGCCCTTGTTAATGTGCTTACCCAGATAATAACTATTGCTCCCTCGATTGTCAAAATGTGGCAAAAGGCTACTGGGGAGTTCTAAAATAAGGTACGAGCATTTTTCTTGTTTGGGGCCATTAATAGACATGTCAGAGCTTAATATCCCTTCTGAGAAAAACTGAAACTAATCAAAACAAATCGCCCCTTCAGTCTAAACACAGCCTTAGCAAGCCGCATCACCCTGAATCACTTTTTTACATATTTTACCTGGAAGTGCCCTCTAGTGGAAGCTCCGCTGTTGATGCGTGGGGGTCACATGACATTAAGCATGGGCGACGCAACAGTCCCAAATGCAAAACCCCAACCGTTATGTGACATGTTGGCCCTGCGCGGAACACTTGCGATTGCAGCACTCATTGGTGGTAACAGCAACTGGCAGAAGGAAATAGCAGAAAAGCACACATCAAAAATGCAGCAGAATAGATTGTGGTAGAGATGGCCCATCCCATCGTTAACCTTCAAAGGGAAATGCCATCCAGAACCTTCCAGGAACTACAGTAGCTCCGAGGCTGCCTGCGTCTTTGTATATTTCGAGGTCTTCATTGTCTGATCTCAGTATCAAGACTCACTATCAGAGCTGTAATACCCATGCAGTGACGATCAGTGTGGGAGTTTGGCTGTGTTTTTTGTGTGATGAGGTTGAGTACAAGTTTTTGGACATGTCAAGATCTTGCAGGCATTTATAGTGCTGGATAGTTATCGAAAATGCACAGACCACTGCCCCTACCTCCCCTTGAGATTTGAACCGGTGTCCTTCTGGTACCAGAGCCAATGATTTTAAGCACTATGCCTCCTCTCAGTCCCCAAACTCTACAGCCCACACATCCATTTACATCCTGAATACAGAGGTGCCAAAAATTTACAACAAAAAAAAAAGCGTCCGCAAACATATACGGATCTCCAGCTCTGTTAGCATGCAACACAGCGGTCATGAGTGTGAACAAGCTGTTCAGTGAAACGCCTCCTATGTATGCCATGTCACTGTTTATTACCGCTCCGGCTCCTTTTCTATTTGGTATCTAAGATCTATCGCCATTCTAGCTGGGGAGCATCACAGCGGCAGCCTGCTCATCCCCCTCTTTAATCACAGTTAGTCGGTAAAATTGGGTGTGACAACTAATCCAAAACCCAGATTATATTTATTTTGGCAACAGTGGCTGGTAATTTGTTAAAATCAACAAAGGTGTTTCGCTGCCCCTCCCCACTGTCCTCTCCCGATATGGGTGTTCGTCTCACCCCAGACATCTGAGCTGTATGTGCATGCCAAAGAGGAGGTATGTGTGAAGGAAGAGAGTGAGCGATGGAGAAAATTGAGGGAGAAAATGGAGAGAGGGTGGCCAGATAACGGAAATGATACAAAAATGAGAAAGAGAGATGAGTGGATGAGAGAATTAAAGGCTGTTGAAGATGATGAGGGGAGGAGGTTGGTCTCCAGTGGTTCAGGGGCTGGACTGTGCGGAAGTGAAGATCCAGATGTCACAGGTTCGAATCTATTCACAGCCAAAGCGGAGAACCCTGGACCACCAACAGACTCTTGGCATTCAGATCTTCACTGCAATCAATTTTTAGTAGCGTATGATCGATGTCCAGCTGGTGCTCTAGAACCGACCCAAAAACACCCCAGTGAAAGAGGATTCCACAGCCATGCACTACCGGAGCTCCTTCTGAACCCTTAAACCACAAGGAACTCAAAATTCCTCAGCAAAGTCTCTCACCGTGGTAACCGGCACGTCAGCTCGCTCTGACAGTGACGTTGATCGTCGCTGCCAAAAACACATGAGCACAGACTGTTTCCGGAACCCGTCCCGTAAGGTTTCCACTTTAATGTGATTGCCAAGGATCTACAGTATCTATCAAAGTCAGAGCAAACAAAGGCAAGCAAATGTTTGTGTCCGGGTGAGTAAGTTTCACCACGGACCCAACCATCCACATTTGCTCTGCACTTTTGATGACTTGTGGGTCTGCATATCCCCTTTCCCAAACACCCCCCAGCCCCACCCTCCCATCACCCCTGTACTCAAAGCCAAGAAGCTAGTCTCCTGCCAGGATCCTAAAAGCCAGCAGACCTCCTCCTCATTCCTTGACCCGCAGTGGTATCTGCTCTCCAAACACTTGGTTCCTCTCTCTAGCAGAGCACAGCTCAGAGCGATTGAACTCGAGCTCGAACGGGCTGAAAGCTGAGCTCTCGGTCAGAATTAAAAAAGGGGTGGGGGGGGGGGGCACCTGCTCCTCAACCCTTCAGCCCGAGGGGGCCCTGGCCAGCGCGTTCGGTCTGCATTCAGGGGCATCTGGAGCAGCCAACGCTTCAGACTTGTTATTCTCATTGCAGTCTATCGCGTAACGTTCATCGTTAAACTTCCACTCTGACAACTGCCAAATCCCTAGGAAATGCTTCCCAGAAGCTGACAAGTACCGACCACGACTCACACACTAACGCGATTCCACAGAATAGCCTCTGCTTTCAAACCCACGGAAGCCCACAGACCACAATTCTGGAACGGCAGAATTTCTGTAAGCGATTCTGGCCGCGACGTCGCCTACATCCCTATTTTCCAAAGGGATTTGAGTTCCTCTCAACTCATTGCATAACAAGGGAGTCAGCAGGTTCGCGGAAGTGAGCAAAGCATTTTCTGTTAAAAACAATCAAATTAGCATTTTTTAAAATGTCTGAAATTGTAACCAGAGCTTTACATGTGGCAGATTAAAGTAGAATGTCATAGAAATTAATATACATGTATAAACTGAAAAAAAAATGTGCTGTATGTTGCCTGGGACACCCCCTGACCAAGAAAATAATTAGCAGATTTAAATAATTCGAAGTGTGTTTGTCTGCACCAGTATCCCCTCTGTCCCCCCTCTCCCATGATTCAGCTTCCACAGGTCACTCAAACGGCCAGTAAACCACGTGCTCCCCCCCGGGCGAGCCCCCTGGCTGCGAATTAGCTTGGAAGATGGAGGGGGGGTAGCCTTCGGGTGATGAGCACATCTGATTGGTTGGTCAGGTCAGCAGGTTCAAGACTCTGGGAGAAAGGAAGTCCAGGGCCTGACAAAGAGGCCGCGTGAAGAGACCCACAGGAAACATAACAGGCTAAACCGCAAAGGGGGGGGGTCACTGCCTCCTCCCACTACGCTTCTGCCCCTTTCCTGTGGGCTCGGGCCCGGAAAGCGCTCGCTCCGCCGGAAACGTTACCCTGGCGCGTTGATAACTTAACACCGCCTCCTCACACCGCCGTAAAGTGCAGACTTGCCCTGGATACTGGAGCACTCAGCTTGCCGACGGGCCCATTTGATATGAGAACCGCAATGCATGCATTTAATAGGAACCGCAATGCACACAAAATGCAAGTAAAAGAGCTCAGTCCGACTGGACCATGAAAATAGTGGAAAGAATTAAAGAGCCATTTATGCGTAGAGGAGTTTTTCCTAACCCTCATAAAAATAATGGAATGTTACAGAACAACCTATGGGCCTGTTATTAACCCATGCTAAATTATAACAACAATAATCATCACCATCTTTTATTGCCTATATGAATTGCCTATGTAAGTTGCTATTTTTATGATTTTATACTCCAAATATAGACCAGCAGGCTTTCTCTTTGTACTTGAACCAGAAAGCTTCCGGTCACACGTTTTCACCACTGGATTTCGCACGTGGATTACACAGCACGATTAGCGAGTCAGCAGGATCAGGACAGACACACTCCACAATGGTTCGCTAAAAATCATAGCCGAGCAGAGTCGCACGGGGTAATAATCGGAGCGGAGTACAAAATTAGCCCAGTCCCCCTTTTTTACCTGACAGCTGAAAGCTTAGCGTTCATTAATGAAAAGTACGAGCTTTTATGTTTTTTCCGCCACATTTATGCTGCGAAGCAAAACAGGTGAGAAATCAAGTGGAGAAGAGCTGCCACACCTTCTGTAGAAGGAGGTGCATGAGCCAATCCCAGGAGAGACCAGTGAATGAATGGAGAGCAGCATAATTCATGTCTGTTTGAGAAAAACACGCGATTAAAGTATAGAGAATAACAGGCCACCTGGACCAGCTCGGTTCAAAATGCTAGAACACCCTAAACATCAAAACTGTTACACAGATCAAAGACTTCACAGGCCTTGAAGAAATCATTAAGAACGTCTTCCACTTTTTTCAAAGAATCCCTTTGTCTGTTTTCCAATAAAAAAGCTCTTTTCTAATAATAATAATAATAATATTCATTCACGCTCCAAACAACATTGCTGCTCATGTGCGAATGTAAATCCAGAAATAATTTAAAAAGAAAACAGTCTGGTGATATAAGAGGGGCCATAATTCATAGAGAGGGGCCAGCCTTATCATCAGCCAATGATATGATTTGAGTCAGTGAGTAGCAGGGGAGGGGGCACTCCGGAGCCCAATCGGGTTTCAGCTGGAGCCAGAGCACCTGTGGTCCCGCCCCTGTAAACGCCCCTGACAATAGCTGTTTGCAGCAGAGTTTTGACCAAGCTTTGACCGCCTGCACTGCGTCCGCTTTGAAGCTGTAAGAGACAGAGACAGTTAGAGGTGGGACAGACGTGCTCACGCTAGGCTAAGGAGACGACACCCTTGTGTCAATCGAGGCTAACAAGCCTCACGTGGAGCCTTGTGAAGCGATCCTGGCTTCCAAGCCGTCAAGAGGAGATTAACCGCCGGATACAAAAATACATCGACACCTCTCCCATACTGAGAAAAATTTGCTCCAAGACTTTTCTAGTAAAGGTTCCACTAAGCGCCATGGCAACCAATTGCAATGTAATGCTATACGTAACACTATATGGAACATCCATGTGAGATCGCAGGCTGCACGTTTCACCCTAATACTCTAATATTTGACATTGCTGCACAAGCAATATGTCTGCCCTTGAGTAGGACTTAAAAAGAATGTGAAGCCGCTATGGTCCACATTAGATATCTGCAGGGACAAACTCTGCATACTGGTTCAGAACACTCACTGGGGTCAGTTCTGATCCCCTGCAGGACACACCCTGGCCATTTTGTTGAGGAATGCATAGGGCGGTGATCAGATGGTTTCCACCAGGGCCAGCTCGAGGCCTTTCGGGGATCTGGCCGCTGCGTCGCCGCCCCCAGCAGGATTCCAGAAAACGACGCGTTGGGACACGTCAAGGGGGCCAAATGGCAAACGTGGGGCCCTAGGCAATCCGTCCAAATGGCCTGAGCCTGGGGCTATCTGGGGGTTCCAGCAACAAAGGGCCGACAAGCTAATATCAGCCTCCAGTGTCGACATGCAGCCCAGGAGAGGGAGGCCGCAGTCACACACATGCATGCTGACACAATATCGCTTCAGCTACATCTGAACTAAACTGTCATGCAAAAGTCACAGGGCCTGTGTTTCTCATAACGGAACCTCTAAAAAGCAAACCAAACATGCATGAGAACGTGAGAACGGTATCTTTGGACATAAATGAATCCAAATGAAATAAAAAATGTTGTAGGTTCAAAACAGAGGGATTGGGTGCAGGGCAAAGTGTGCATCGACAAAAAAGCTTTATTAATGAAAACACTGAACACAAAATATGCACTGACCCTTAAAGGAAAAACAAACAGCAAGCAAAATCTAAAAAGGCATTTAAACAGACATTTCACTATAAGAGAAAAGAGCTTGTTACTCTTATGGGTATAAGTTCCGCCCTTGAGCAAGGCCGTGTCCTCAATTTTCTCGTTCCTCACATTGTGTGTCATCCTAGCTGGTTTAAACAGCCCTGATAACAAGAACCAACTGGCAAACTTTAACAGGCAAATTCTCATGGCTCTAGACTGGCGAAAGACCAGTGGGAAAATCCATCCGTTTGCCTCCAGCTACCAAAATATAATAAAACTAACTAACTAATAAGAAAAATTAATCAGGCATCTGTATATAACACTGACATTAGCCGTGACAAGAAGAGGAAGGTAAAGGGAAAAAGAGGGAGACGGGAAGTAATGAGAGGAAAAAGAGGGAGGCAGGAAGTGATGAGAGGAAAAAGAGATGATGGGAAGGTCATGGATGGTCAAGTGGGGGGGCCGACGCTCAGCACATGTAACAAGTTTTCATTGATCTTGTTCTAATTGATCCTGCAAAATTCACAGTGATGCAATTTTCTCACTCTGGTCAAGCCCATACAACAAAACTCAAAGTCATTATCGACTAATATGGAAGGTTCTCTGTAAGGTAGTGATTTTCATGTGACAATTCACAATCTCCCCCTTACATAATCCACCATGTCGCTCAAAAACCACCACCCCAGTCAACACTGACCAGCCAAGGACACCTTACAAAGCTACAATCTATCAGTGCTTGATCTCCTCAAATGAGTAGGGATGGTTTGAGCGAACAAAACCCAGATGATAAAACATCTACAGCCCGTCCTATAATGTCTGAGGCTGCAGCTTCCACACTGTATCATCCGCCTGTAGGAGGATTCTGAAGAGTTGAGGGCCATCGATTTGGTGACAAGATGAACAAAACTGAGGACTCCTCTATCCCCAAAAGAGCAGCCCATCCAGTCGAGGCTACTATGCTGTTAGCGGGCTCATTAGCAATCGCTCGTGTGACGCATCAAGCTCTCTGCTCCACGTTTCCGCACGCACTCTCAACACTCCAGAGGTTACGCTGTCAACTGAGAGCCGCTTTACAGCAGGTCGTTTGCATGTAATTAGGAGAGAGGACAATGGGCTGCCTTCTGACGCACCACTCTTCTCAATCATTGGCCATCACTTTCAGGTAAAATACCGCTATTCTGCAGGAGCACTCCACACCTCCAAAATATCAGGTAGTGTCAGTCTCATTATCTAAACCTAGAACTGCTTTAACTGATTTCAGTTCATTTTTAGGCCTGGGGGGAAGAAAGTAACAGTTGTTTTCAGCTCGACTCCTTTCATTATAGTAATGTTAGATCTGACAGATACGTATATATTTCTTCAACCAATAATTTGTAGCCTTGTACTCTGTTACTAATGAATTTGATTTAAACATGCTACAAGACTGGATTCTTCATTTGAGAAATGGGGGGATTGACTCAGTAACCATCGGTGTTATGATGAGGTACTGTCCCTTATTCATTGCTGATTGTTTACATTACAGTTTCTTGGTGTTTTTCCAGTGTCTGTGATGTGCTGACTCAGGGATTTCTGACCAAAGTATCCTATCTCTGATGATTATGCAGTATCAGGAAGGGAATTCTTAACAGCTTGAAGGAAAAAATTAAAACATTATACATTACTGTGTAATGATTGTTCAAAAGTTAGATTCTCAAACATATACTATTTGACAGGCTATGTCTGAAGCAGGAGACATACAAGTGTGATAGCTGTTAGCATTGCCTATGCCCTTACCCTGATAGCTGTTAGCATTGTCTATGCCCTTACCCTGAAAGCTGTTAGCATTGCCTATGCCCTTACCCAGAAAGCTGTTAGCATTGCCTATGCCCTTACCCTGATAGCCGTTAGCATTGTCTATGCCCTTACCCTGATAGCCGTTAGAATTGCCTATGCCCTTACCCAGATAGCTGTTACCATTGTCTATGCCCTATCCCTGGTAGCTGTTAGCATTGCCTATACCCTTACCCTGATAGCTGTTAGCATTGTCTATACCCTTACCCTGATAGCTATTTGCATTGTCTATGCCCTTACTCTGATAGCTGTTAGCATTGCCTATACCCTTACCCTGATAGCTGTTAGCATTGTCTATACCCTTACCCTGATAGCTATTTGCATTGTCTATGCCCTTACTCTGATAGCTGTTAGCATTGCCTATGCCCTTACCCAGAAAGCTGTTAGCATTGCCTATGCCCTTACCCTGATAGCTGTTAGCATTGCCTATGCCCTTACCCAGAAAGCTGTTAGCATTGCCTATGCCCTTACCCAGAAAGCTGTTAGCATTGTCTATGCCCTTACCCTGATAGCTGTTAGCATTGCCTATGCCCTTACCCAGAAAGCTGTTAGCATTGCCTATGCCCTTACCCAGAAAGCTGTTAGCATTGTCTATGCTCTTACCCTGATAGCTGTTAGCATTGTTTATGCCCTTATCCTGATAGCTGTTTGCATTGTCTATGCTCTTATCCTCATAACTATTAGCATCATTAGCATATTCTTTAAGTCTATTACCTTACCCTGATATCTATCTAGCCCATACCCCACTAGTTGTTAGCATCCTTCCTTCAGTTGAGTCTATGTTTTTACCCTGATAGCTGTTAGCATAGTTTCTTTGTTTAAGTCTAAACCCTTCCCCAATATCCATTAGCATCTTTCCTTTATTTACTTATTTCTTATATATTTATTGCTATGTGCCTTACCTTACCTCACTTGATGCAAAGACAAAAACTACAGAGCATGTTTTAGAATGAAGTATGTTAGAATACATATTACGCATGGAGGATACTTCAGATTTAAACGGCTCCGGGTTTTATCTCAAAAGCTCTGCTGAGGGATGTTATCCCACACCCTTGAATGGCCAAAGTTTTCCATAAATTAGCTATGACGCTATCAAACAGGCATTTACTTTAAGGCTCTCTGCATCCACTGGAAACTCCTCCGAGTGCGATTGCTGTTTCTGACCATCATCCTGCTAAAGAACGGGGGGGGGGCCCAGGCATTTGGAGCTGGACAGCTGACCGGGGCCAACTAAGTGCAGTTCCGGCTCTTCTCTGAGTTCAGTCTTGATGTTCCCTGTACCATTTGTGCAGCTTTCACATGCTCATTCCCCGTACCACTCCTGAGCGCCGTGCCGTTTTCTGGAGTTCCCGCTGACTGGATAGGTCCCGAGGCCCTCTGCTGGCCTGGATCTGGCCCCCGAGCCTCCATCCCTGCGCAGTGTCAGAGCCCCATGCTCACGCGCCTTTTGCCGGGCCCATCTGCCTCCCCCAAACACTACAGCAGGGACGCTGAGTCAAGCCAGGCTGCCGGGACCATATGAGATCCCAGAACCTGTCTGCATAGCTTCCAAGTAAGACGTCAGTTATACCTCCCAGAATTAGGCAGATCTATATAATATATCGACATTTATACTGATTCAGTATCTGATCATATTCCTAAACTATTTGCAATATTTAAGAACATATGTTTTTGAAAAAAGTTCCACCAAAAATAACATCACTGTGGACTAAGTGTCAGCTGACTATAGTAAACATGCTGATACCTACAAGAAGAACACAACCGGCAGTAAAAAGCAGCCTGGCCACACACCCACCGAACCCTGATGGATTTAATCTCTATAATTCCGGCAGATTCATCACGCTCTTGTAGTAATACTCTTCCAAACAGGAGCTTGCCGTGCCTGCTCAGCTTAGAGGATGCAAAGTAGCATCAGAATCAGGTTTCCTGTTAACGTTCTGCCACCTAAGAGTCAATGGATAGCTATACCGTCTACAAAACATCAACAGCATGACTAGTTTTTGCAGTTTGACGGCACACTCTTATCGTAGAAGTATTAGCTTTACGCTATTGTTTGAAGGTAACTAATCATATTTTTTCCCCCTCCATGGGCTACTATTTTTGTTCTGGCAAATTCGAGGGGTCCGGAAAGTGCCAGGACATGGGGAAGAAGTAAAAGATGAACAAAGAGTGTGGGATTGCATTTAATTCCTTTTACTGTTGCAGGCAGACTGTGACAGAGCGCTTGAAGTTCGGGAATGAATATTCATGATGCTGGCGGCGCACAGGTGACACTCGACTCCGGCTATTTTAGAAGCTGCTGCTGTGGCGAGCCAGCTCAGCTTCCCGAGGAATGCTCTCCCCAGAGATGCGGTCCAAAGGAGCAGACGCGGGAACGCCGCGCGGGGCGACAGCAGGAGGCGGCGGCACTGCTTTCCATCAACAGTCCGCCAGCGCTAACGAGTGCCTACTGAAGAAAACCGGCTCGCCCTTTTAATTCACAATTGGCGGCCAGTTAGGCCAGAAAAACAAAGTAAAAAAAGGATAACAGCAATTAAAAAGGCTGCTTGTTTGGCTGCATGCGTGAAATCAAAAGAGGGTCATTACTATTGAAAATGGTAAACATTTTTCAAAATAAAGGACTCTGAAAGTTAGGAAGCTGAGAAGTGGGACAGACAGGAAACTTATTTGTGTATTTATTCTAACTGCAGTGTGTCGGGTGTGTGTGCCATTGCATTATAAGTCATCCAAATTGCTTAGAAAAAAAGAAACAGTGAGAGATTGGAAGCTGCTGGTTTGTGTGTGGCAGACAGAGCTGTACCGGACGGTTTCTGTTTGAATAGCTCCTGGCCGGGGACCCCAAGTACTAACAAAACCGGTCTCATTGTAAAGTTGTACATACACAGAGAGAAAAGCGGCTAGACAGAAAGAGAGAAAGGGACCGAAATTAGTTTTTCCAGCCTTCTGATATGCACAGCAAGCGCTCGACTCCACCGGAACACCCCGAAGGGGCGTCCGTGAAATATTTACACCAAACACGAGTATTATTTTCTGTGCATAGATGGGTCTCTTAAGGAGATGAAACTTAAGCTACGAATTATTAGCTCAAACAGTGAGCACGCTCAGTTCAGACGTACACACCCACAGCCAAACGGCAGTGAAATATTCAACAGTCTGCCCAAGAATCAGTGAAAACGTAAATAAAAGATATATTTAAGCATTTATGCTGGACAAGGTATAAATTGACAGTAGAGTCCAATAACAGAATGTCAAAATAGTTAAAATATCCATTGGTTCAAAATGTAAACCTCATGCTATAAATATAGAGCCTTTTCCATGTGGCGACTCCGGGAACATGTCCAGGTGCCGCTTTTTTCCCTGGGAATCTCGCAGAGCAGCCCGCTGCAGGTGACAGTTTTATCGTCCTGTAATCCTGCTTCTCACATGTCCGACCGTTATCTCCCGGGTTCCCGCCCCGGCGAGCCGCTGCCCCAACGTTCCCACTGCTGCGGCCCTCTCGCAGGCTCCACGGAGTCGCCGTTGCCGTGCCGACCAGCCAATGCTGGGGGTGGGGGGTGGAGGTGGGTGGTAAAAAACAGGCTGTAAGCACTTCTGCGGAGCACAACTGCTGATGTGAAGAAGAGATCAGAAAGCAACACAAACAGCTGAGGTGTCAAAGCCCAGCATGACTGGTTTGAACTGGACCAGCGGAAAATCTCGGACCTCAGCTGATCCCATGTTTTGAATACAGTAAAAAAAAAAATCCCTAAGATTTACACGAGTGTGACACGACAACTGCACGCTAAACCGGAGGACCACAAGCCCCCCTTTACCCTCCATGGAATCTCACTGGCCCTTGCGGTACACCACACTTCAGGCAAATAAAAGCACAGGATTCTAGTCCTCAATCAGCGGCGGATTAAAATGTCGGCGAGTTAATGACGTGCGGAATGATATTTTGTGTTCAGATGAATCGATGCAATCATCAGAACAGAAATGCTATCAAAGCGTCATTAGCTGCAGCTATAAATATTTATAAAAACTTCAGTGCCTAGAAAAACTGACATTTCAAATGCTGGAAATCATAACAGGCTTTCCTTTTCTTATTGGTAATTTGTAATTAAATAAGAAAATGGTTCATGGTTCTTCAGTTCTGTCTCTGTTTTCTTTCTCAGAGATGTTTAATCAAGCTGATATAAATAAAATTGATCTTGTGTGCACGCGAATCTGGAAGTGAAGTCAGGTTTTCCTACAGTGCGTTTCTAAAAACAGCGGCAGCGAGTGGATGTGAACGCAATGTTGTTTTCAATGGAGCAACAGATAAACATCTCCGAGACGGCGAATCCTGCGCCACATGCCGGTGTTTCCATCAGGGGAAATTATCAGGCCATGTGACCGACCTGCGTGACCGCGCTGCACTTATGAAAAATAACAATTATGAGATTCAGACCGAAAAAGGCAGAGCAATCATAAATGTTGCTGACTAGATTTCTTCTAAAATTGGACGGCCAGTCTAAAGGAGGTTCCCTTGACCGAAAAAAAAAATCTCACCTAAGTAACATCAAGCAAACTTTTCTAATGTGGCAGTTTCCACCTTTTACATTTCAAAATTCCTAATCTGCGCGCATTTGTAAAAAAGAAAATAATAATATTCCATCCATCATCCCTAACTGCCTAGCAAGTCCAGGGCCTCATTTTTCCCAGGATGAATTCCAGTCCATCACAGCATGCACACACACACAAACACACACTGAAATACAAACACACACACACACACACACACAAACAACCACAGGTTTGTATTTATATCTTTGTGGGAACTCTCCCTTCATTTCTATGTAGAAAACTCTAATCTTACCATGACAACCTTAACCCCCTACCCAGCCCTACCCTTAACCTTAACTATAAGTGACCAAACAAAATATGAGATTTTTGGCATTTTTAGTTTTTTGATTGCATTCATCTTTGTGGGGACCAGAAACATGGTCTCTACAACGTCAAAAAAACAGGTTTTTATTGCAATGAGGGGAACATTTGTACACAATGTAATATAAACATAATCCACACACACACACAAGCACATACAAACCCTAAAGAAAATTTGGGACAGCCATTCTCCAGAACACACAAATTCCAAACCGAAACCATCGGCCAAACCCCAACACTAATAATAATTATAATAATAATAACCATCTACACAGGGCAGAACTGAGAGAAGAGGCGTAAAACATCGGAGGTGGTGGCAGTGGGGGTAAACGGGACCCGTTTGGGCTAACAGCTCTGCTGTTTGTCCCACTGAGGGCGGGTCCTGAACGTAACATACTGTAAGAAACTACACCGTGAATGTCAGTCGCTGTGCTGAGTGTCCCACACTCCCAGATGCTTACACCTCTGACGTATCTGAAGCAAGTTTCTGGCATTTTCTGTTTTGCATTTGTACAGCAAGGGGTTCCTAAACCAGTTGCCAGGCATCACCGACCCCGTCTCAGCAAACAAACAAGCAGGCAAACAAACAAACAAACAAACAATCAAACAGACATGTAACAACAAACGAAACACTGGATTCAGTGGAAGCAGGCTTGACGACTTCATCTCTTAAAGCTACGGCGCGGCTCAGCTGACACAAAGAGGAACGCTGGCAGCTGGATCTGAGCCACCAAAACCGGTCCTTTGGCATTTTTCGACCACCTGTTCCCTATGGGCCCCCGTCGCCCCCCCCCCCCAATCCCAACGTGGAAAAGCACCAGCGAGAGGAGAGCGCTGCGGTGCCAACCCCGGGTGACTTAGAGCCTAATTTGCATGCTCCTTTGCTGTGATTGTACTTTAGAGCATTGAAATAGCACAGCGAAAGCTTGTTGTGCATTTGTTGCAGACTGATTCAGTTTGCTATAAATATGCTTGCCCTTTCTGCTCAGGCAGCCTGAAAGGATTAGCAACGCTCACAGACCTCCCCCTCCCCCCCAAACCACACCCCGAAACGATAATCATAAAAGGGGTGCGGGCGGCCCAATGGAGGCATGGCTAAATCAGCGGCTAACACAGATGCAGACCATTCTGTAGTCACCTTACGGAGAGGAGAAGGGGTGGGGGGCACACAGAGAGCCCCCAATATGCAGAACAATCAGTCTAATGAATTTATCTCCCTTTCTAATATCCTGCGGTGGAATTAAACGCGCCAAACCTTGAGCGGACCCCCATTCCCGAGGCAGCCGATCTGCCTCCCTTGCGCCGATATGACTTTCCGCACCTGTTCTTCCCATCCATCCCGCCGAGGGGCGCTGTTCTTCACAGAGGCCACATTTTTGCCTGAATCACTTATGATTTTTACAGTGCCCCCGATCCCCGCGTGCGTCCCCACTCTCCACAGCCCCCAGCCATGCTGCTTCAGTCTAATAAAACCACCTCAGAAAGAATGACCACTTCAGTGTTTCCTTCTGCGTTTAAGGCCTGTCTCCCGCTGTACGCACTTACTCACATGCAATTGGCTGCATCTGTTTAGACACACTAAAGAGTTGTCATTCTTTATATTGTTTTGATCTTAATTTGACTTCAGCTCAATATTTCAGTGGGATGTCATACGTTTAATTGCTTAACCAGTTCGATTTTTAGTTTTATTACTTTCTACCTGACTGCAGCCAGCTCAGGGGTGACAGGGAGTCGACGCGAAAACCCGCCAGAAACCGGGGAAGGGTCACCAGACGCCCAGGACCCCTCAGGCATGGAACTCCTGAATTTCATATGACAGGCAGCAATAACGAACAACACAGGCATACAGAGAGTAAACTGTACAGCCAGTTATCATCAAGGTCCCATTTGATTCTGCTACTGATTCACTGTCCACTTAATTACCCAGCCGCCCTACTGATCAGTCCAGTCACAACCTCTTAGCAATTCAGTCTCTGCTTTTTACTTTCAGCTCCACATGATGAAACAGCCACGCCCGTCAACTACAATAAGTTCTGATAACATCATTTATATTATACTGTATCACACTACGAATGAAATGGTCAATAGTATCGATTTGATTTCTAATTGTTCTACTCTTGTGTTTCATTTTTTGCATCATTTAACCATCATTATTCTGTGTAGCACAAACCATCCACTGTCTCGGATGTATTGTCTGCTGTTTTAACGAATGCTGCCTCACTAAGTATCTTAATACAGCTAATACAGGTTGAAGCGTTTACACTCTGCAAATGAAATTAAGAGATTTATAATGGAAAAAGGGGAACGTGTGCAGAATCACCGCGGCAGATTTTCCCGCCTCCGGTCCAGCCGATGATTTTGAGGCCCGGACTGGTGGATTTGGCCACGTTGCAGGTTAAACAGGAGCCTTGGCTGTAAAGAGAGCAGCTCCAGAAATCAGGTCAGCGGAATGAACGTCAGGAAAAATGGCTTGGAAAGGGAGCAGGAAAAACCCTGCTGGACCGGCAGGGAAGAGCGGAGTACCCCTGGACGCGAGTGTCTGTCCGCACGAGTCGCCTCCCCCAAATAGCCCTGTCAATCCAAGTCCCCCACCCCCTTTCCATCTCATTCCTCACACAGTGTGCCTGAATGTTGTCAAGCATGTTGCAGGGGGGGTGGGTAAGCCTTTTAAGATGAGATAATCATCTATTAACCGTGTCAAGACATTATGACCCTGGGAATGGGATGGAAAAAACCAGGGGGGTGGGAGTGTCAGGCAGACTTTTTGGGTACCATGTGGGGGTATTTATACCCACAAACACGTGACCGGCGTGCTCCTGTTTCAATGAAAATGCTCCGCTGTGATGCGATACAGAGGCGGGGGCAAGAGCAAACAGATGCTGTCCCTCCACTCCCCGCCTCTATGGGCGGGCAGACGGACGGAAAATGTGACACGGGCCGCCGTGCCGCCCAAGACGTTTATTGAATTAAGGCAGGAATGTCTTAGCCCCAAAAATGCCCCGTCCCTCCTGCTCGAAATCAGATGCCACGGGATAGGGGTAATAGGATGAGGGGCACGGGGTATTTTTAGGATGCAGGGATGCTGATCTCGGGAGAGGGACCGAACGGGCGTGGCAGAGCGGCGATGCCGGCCGGGGCCGACGAGTGGAGCTGCCATCTGAGGAGCAGCTGCGGGCCCTCGGGGCCACTACCCACTGCCCTGCTGAGCAGACAGACAGTGCAGTAGGCCCGCTCCAGCACCCCCTATTGACTAGGCATTTCTTCTTCACTAGCATCTAATACTGGATGACACCAAACTCCAATGGCATGTCCCTGCTCCATCGCAGAGGGGGAACTGGTGAAAAGATATCGACATCTAAGTGTAGGTGACAAACTCTTTTAGTTATAGTTACTGAATTTGGGTGGGGGGAGCGGTCACTTATACCTCTAAGGCTACATAAGAATCGAAAGCCCAGTTCTGGAGAACCTCATACATATCTGTCGCACCTGCCTGATGCATAACATAACATTTTATGAAAAACAAAAATGGTTGGGGCCAGGTGGCACTGCTCAGAAACAAACGGTCCTCCAAGCCACTGGGGGGCGCTCATAGACAGACAGACCCAGGGGGTGGTGATGGCTTACAGAGACTGGGTGGAAGATAGGAAAACCAGTCAATCTCCAACTAAAGCACCACTGCACGGAGAATGGAGCGGCACGAGGGACAGGTTTCCAGTGCCAGTTCGAGGCTCGGGCACGGACCTGCCATAGCATCCCGTGAAGTACGCAGCTAAACACCCCTCTCTCCGGTGGCAGTAATTATCATCCTTCCCTCGTGAGATTATAAGTTAGGGGACATTTGTGGGTCTGCAATCCAGGGGAACCTGGTCCTATATTAATATCATCACCTCCACCTTCCCAAACCCAGGGACCTCTGACCCACCGTACCTGTATAAATAGAGAGAAGTAATTTACCAGCGGGAAAAGCGCTGAGGGGCAAACATGTCCTGGGTAATGAAGTGTTCAGCTTGTGCATGATTAACCAGCTGGAGGGGTGGGGAAGAAACCACGGGCCATGAAATAAGCGGGAAAAATTGATTAGCAATTTCCATTTACACGGCTAAACAAAACCCGCTCTGCATACGCGGCTGCCACCACTTGGCGGGAATCCCGGCCAAAAAACCCCACCAAGGCCCACGTCCACCGCCGCCGGCAGCGATTCGGCGGATGTGAGCGCGGGTCAAGGTACGACGCCAACTGCGCAATTTTGTAAATGGACAGGAAAAAACATGTTACTTCAAGATAGTGTAAAAAATAATAAATGATAAACATACAAACAGTAGAACGCTTATGTGCTATAATTGCATTATTGTGATTTTACTGAAAGGACAGATGGATGGATGTATGGATGGATGGATGGATGGAAGGAATGTTAAGAGAAAAAAATCCACCAAGAATCAGGGCATAAAGTAAGATCAGGTCACACATATTTAATCCTCATTTGTGATGTTTACCGTTTTTCAAAATCTGTTTATGTTCATACAATAATTACAACATAAAGTCTAACAAATACAAGCATCATAATGACTAACATTAAAGCCATGACAGTAAGAATTCCGAGTGCTGTTCACATATCCGCAGGCGAGCAAATATGGCCGCCTTCGCATCTGAACCTTCTCATCTGTCGCCAGAGCTGCCTCACTGCAGCTTCACATTTTACAACAGATACTAAAGCAGCACACGGCCGTACACCAACCTCCCCCCCATAACTGGATCCTGTTACACACCCAACCTGAGACGACCCACGTCCAAGCAGCGCTGTCACGCTGCAGACTCACTTCCAGATGAAGCAGCTGTGATCTTATAAGTAATGAAGCAAGACGCCAGACCCTGCCAGGTGCTGAGACACGGGATCAGCTCAGGGAAGCCGGTAGCTATGGCAGGCAGTACAAAAAAACCAAAACGGCACACGACACTTAGCCCAAAATATCTGTGCGATTATAAATAATAGCTACCCTTATAGGGGCAGAAGTAAATGAATATCTCAAGTTATTGATCCCGCTGCACCCAGAGGGATGAGGCATGGCTTTGGGAATGACGCCGGACGGCTGTGTCATCCACGTGAATCCCCACTTTACGAGAGGTGTTCAGAAAGTTGAGATATCAGACCTAAATTGATGTTCTAAAAAAAAAAGACAGAAGGAAGGAGGCTTGGACCTTAAGAATGGCATGTCATCTCGTGTCTCATCCCTTGTTTTACATTTAGGAATACCGTCTGTATTTCCAGAATATAAATGTAAGGGGAAAGTTCACCATCTTCCTCTTGGTACTTGCTGATATCCAGAGATCATGTAGGAGATGTCCAATGGAGCCGTTCAAATTACCATGTGCAATGAGTCAGTATTTGGTAAAATTTTGAGACAGAGTTTAACCATTAATAGCTACGGTAAAAAGTTCCCAGTTCCCTGTCCTTGACACTAACATAATGTTACAGCAACTAACAGAATTCTGAGAATACAAAGCTTAACATTAAGTATATCTGACTTGTCCTACATGTACATTTTTGCAGAACCATGAAACGGCCTAACAAACATAGGATGCAAATTTTGCTTGTCATTGAACTGGATATAATTCATTAAAAATGACGACTCCACTGATACACTCAAGCTGATTTCATATAACTGACCCAATCTATCTGAGCCCAGAAAATCACCTGCGTTTGAATGAGAAGCTACAGAACCGCGGACTTTGGATGCTATTAATCCACTTTCGATTTAGGCACACCTGCACGACGAAATGTGCCCGAGAACCGTGTGATCGACAGAGAGACGAGGAAGGAATCCAGGAATCTGAAACCAAAACAAAAACAGGAAAACTCAGACCTCAGTGTTAAAAAAGGAAACGCTTTGGTCCGTTTATATCTCTGGGTGTCCCACAAAGCAGCCATGATGTCATTACTATCAATACTCCGGGGTGCAGCAGTACTGTAATATGGATCCGAACATAAACCCCACCGGTCAAATTTCTACCTCCTGAAGCATTACACAACCTGACCCTGTTTCCTTAAGGATAATTGTAAAAGTCTTCCAAGCTGCATGTTAATGTTAAGAAAATATCTCTGCGATAAAGGCGGTGTGGTGGGCAGGGGCACGAAAATCATTTTGACGATTGAACAAATTTGATGATCTGAACATTTAGATGCTGCACCGCAATGAAATGAGATCTAAGCATCTCAGACGTGAGAGATATGACATCACAGCAGTATGCTTTCCAAAAAATGTGAAAAATGGTTGAGCGAAGGCCACTGAAGTCCAGGATTTTTCCTCCAAACAGGCCAATCATGAGGTGAACTAAGGGCGATATGTGAACATTGGATCTCTTTGTGGAACCGCAAAAAAAAAAAAAATTTGAAAAAATATGATTCCACGTCAGGCCACTACTCCTGGACTCTTAGTCTTTGCCGTTTTCAAGTCACGCTATTGACCTTGGAGCGGGATCCACGATGATTACCTCGCCTGAAGCCCCGGAACACTGCGTCCATCACGCTTGTAAATGGGGGGGAAGGGTGGGCTTTCTCGGAAAAGCGCGGCTCTCTCAGAGCGTTCCGGGTCGGAGAGACGGAGGAAGAGCAGGGGTGAATCTGCCAGCCCTAAGTCACCACCACTGAATTGCTCTCAAAGGCTGCTGTTTCTTATTTTTCACCCCAAGTGTCAAATTAATATCTAAAAACCACAAAATGCTGCCTTTTCCACAACACATGACCACTCACTGGTTTAATATGGGAGCATGTGGCCTGCACTGGCTGGTAGATATCTACACGACGCTGGCTGGTTTTTTACAAATGCCCCGACATCACGCTTAAGTGCATAATGTCACTTTGAATTGCAGAATCGTAATTTTACACATTTATACGTGTATTTCTGGTAGATGAAGGGCGCTTCACTTTTTTTCCATGGCTGCGCGGGACGGTTGCCGAAGCGCGTGGTCTGGAATGTGCTGGAAAATGCAGGAGAGGTCAAACTCATCCCTCTGTCTTCAAAATACAGGCAAGAGGCGCTTTAATTACACGGCCTGTCGGGCCAGGTACTGCTACACATGCACACTGTCAGGTTATTGGCAGACATATTCAAAATAAATAAACAAGTAACAAAACTGCGTCCTGCAAATAACTGGAAAACCTTTAAAAATGCTTTTCATGCAGTGGAGCCCACACTAACTAAACTGTCATGCAGTCCGGAAACAGCCGCGGCCGGGAGAGACAACGAGAATCAGAGTTTAGGGCCACTTTGGCATTCCTTCGTGAAGCATACGGCACTTTGCCTATTGTATAATCCCCTGTCACAAAGCATTAGGCATTTAAACAGAACCACGAGATTTCAGGATACATCTGACAACGAGACCTATCTCTCTGCTTGGCAAGTCACTGCCAAGCAGCAGGTCCCCCCGAACTCCCTACTGTCAGTGCAGCCGTCTGAGAGCACACTACTTACGCCTGGTTCCTGGCGTCTTCCAAGAGTTCTGGTGCAGTTTCAAGGACAAACGTCCGCCGGCTGCCTCTCCTTCCTCCGGAGCAGCGATGCGGCGGTCCTCAGTCCTCCTCTCCGCTCCTCTGATCAGGGGCTGATTTCTCCCTTCGCAAAGATTAAACACGGGAGGGAAAATCACTAAGCGGTACCGGTCTGGGCAAGCCGGGCTCAGAGGAAGGAGGGACCGGAGGGAGAGGAGCGAGGGACGGCTAGGCTGGGATCGTTCCTTGCTCGGGTACAAGCACGCGGTACCGGCTCGGCTCCGATTGCAGCCCTGCAGGAGAGAACGGCTATACGGAAAAGCGATGGCATCGCATTTCAGGCAAGTCGCAGCCGGATCCAGAGACAGGAGCTGTCTTTAACGAGGCGGGAGTCTCAACTCTTCCCCCTCACGGTTCCCAAAGGCTTTCCTGTCTCACGTGAAAAATGCCCTGATTGAATTCTGGAACAGCTTGAGTAAACAAACAAACATACATCTATTTAAAGAGGACAGGCGTCCTCGGTCCGTGCTGAAGATGCAAACTGCTGCCCCCTTTTAAGCATCAAAGTGTCCTTAACGTGTATTTTACACACTTCACAAGTAACATTTCTACCAATATTATAAAGTATCGTATTACAGGGGAAATGTGGAGAAATCACCTCATGTTAGCGTACTGCAATGTGCTGTATTTGATTGTGAACGTTGCTTTCATAAAAATACCATCAGTTTTTAAATCATTTATTGCAATACCTTCGAATGGTAGAGAAGAGGTGAAGTTCTACTAAGAACTAAGTTCACATTTCAAAACAGTATGTCTAACATTACATATGACTGTCATGCGTGTAAAATCAATTTACTCTTGTTCTCTTCAGCTGTGTTGTGCAATCCTGTTAGGTACAGGACTGCTTTTCACCTGACTTAGATGCAAAGGACACGATCCCCAAAAGAGTATCGCTTCAGTGATGCGCTCAGAATAAAACCGTCTATTTAAGGAAGAACAATCACATCACTCGCTCTCTCATGTAACTACTATTTTTCCACAAATTAAGACATCACAAACTGTGTCATCCTACACAAACAGCTCTTCAAAATCAAACGCTTATTGACCCAAGGCTCTAGCTGCGACTTCCCCACAGCAGTGCCTTAAAAAATGAAATGTGCGAAAAACTGCTGTCGTTGTGTTTTTTATAAATATAAACTCGGTTGTTAATCGGGCTCATGCATGCATCGTCCGTGCACTGATTTGCGTTCATTTAAGAATGAGTGAATCATTTCGGATGCGCAGCGGGGGACGGCACACCGTGTCACATCCGAGAAGGTGATACCCCGACCTCGCAGATAACAGCACCGGCAACGTGCAACCCGGAGTGCTCCACAATGTCCAAGGTAAGAATACAACTGAATCGGAACCGAAGCTATTTCTCTGTGGGCCGTTTCTGCCAACACATCGGAGTTACTAACATCTCAAGGACAAGTCCCGCTGATCGCAAAGACAATACGCATCCCCTTAACAAGCGCCAACCGGCCAAGTTATAAGTGTGCCAGTGGGAGAGCCGGGATTGTTTCGTTTCCAAAAAAATGCTTTCAAAGTGAGTAATACACATAGGGAGAGATTATGTGTCCACATCATGTGCATGGCTGCGAAGCTGTACATGTCAGAGCATCCAGACCACTCAGCATATTGCAAACGTACGCGAAACTGTTTACTAACCCAATTTGACGTTGTTTGATGTTTCTCCGGGTTATTCTTTTAAAATGTGCAAAACCAATGGGATACATAGACCTGAACGGGATGCGCAATGCGATTCTAACCTACTTTAGAGAGAACGGTTTCGGTTACCTTGTTAGTCAGACCTCTGTCGCTTGTCCAGGTAAAAACACGAGAGTCAAAAGGTGCAGAGGTCGGGTTCCTCTTATTGTGGGGTCCGCACCATGCAGGGCTTTCCGATCTTATACACAGCTCCTTAAAATGGACGGCCGCACTTAGCGCACACGGAGGTTTTGACGGAAAGGGAACCAGGTTGAAGCGCCGTTTCGACTGGGCTGGCGTCAAAAGCCGGCTCCTCTAACGCGCTTTGAAACGGATCCTGGAGGATTTAGCACGGCCGATGAAGGGGAGAGAGTGAGTTATTTCTTGTTAATACCTTTTTTTTTTTTTACAGTGCGGCCGTCCACGTCAGTCTTATTTACCTGCTTTTCTTAAAACGTATCAAAAAAACCTTTGAATGCTACTATAGCCGATTCAGCCGAAATATATTTACTTGCGAAACAAAATATTTTAATAAGTCATTCAATAGATAAACTCTGTTAGTTTCACATATTGTAAGATTTAATGCAAGTATTTATTTCTTCACAATTGAGAAAAATACTAGCATGACATATTTACTGTAAAATGTGTAATGACAACCATTTTACTTTTGCACCAGATCAGAGCAACACCGCTCTAGCCAGACTTCAAACAGGCAAACGTCCCTCAAAGTTAAGCCCAGAACTGCAGCATACTTGAATTCCTCCCTTAATCATTCTTTTTTGACCATATGGTAATACATACAGGATGATTAACAAAAAAATACATTTTGATAGAAACTTTGAAAAGGTCCTTAGCTTGAAATGTTTTGGTCATTTTGAAAATAAGAATTAATGTTAATTAATGTTCTTCTTAGCTGGATGAGCTAATGGGGTCTTCGGACTCCTAGTCAAGGCAGTGCGGTGGTTAAAGACAGAGTCTCATATCTTGAAAGCTGCCTGTCCGGGACCCCATGCAGGGACCTGCCATAGCAGCCATTAGCGGGGAAGCTAACTGGAATATGTAGCTGCTGAATGTGCTAAGTCACTTTCAGAGGAAGTGGTCAACCAAGCAGCTAAGTGTTAGACAAGCCCGGCTGAGTACAGAGGACAGGCTACAAGAGCAGTGTCACAACACATCAGGTACAGTGCACTACATCATCAATCCATCTTACAGCTGCTTATCCTGGTTAGAGATGCGTGTGTGTGGGGGGGGGGGGGTTAAGCCGACCCCAGACAGTCTAGCTGCAGCAGAGGTGGGACTCAAACCTCCAACCCAGGAGGTATGAGGCAGCAGTGCTCCCAAATGAGGTATCACACCACCACAGAAAAGCATATATTCATTATAATTGTGAGTAAAACCGAAAGAGGAGGCAGTAAGAAGTTACCTGTCCTCTAGCAGGGTCTTGGGCTGGTGTCTGTCTCAGGCAGCACAGGACACTCTGGACAAGAAGCCAAATTAGGGGTGGAGACACCTACAGTATTCACCAAATCATATGTCTTTAGATGGCAGCAGAAAACGAGAGTAACGAGGAAACCTGTACAGCTCTGGGAGAAGCTGCAGGCTCCACACATGCAGGATTCGAAGCCCTTCCGGTGGAGGCATGAGGCGACCTTGCGACCCAAGGCCAGGGGGCACTCTACTGTAGATTCCATGACCTCAGTTGAGTATTGATACTTCCAGAATGGTAGAGTTATTGAAATTTCACACAAAGACAACAGTCATCATTGTTGATATAGAAATATGCTGCTGATCAAAAAGAAACACTAGTGCAACCTTCTTTTCACGCAGAAAGATGAAGAAATACTAGAATATATATCCCTGGGGAACCCCACCCCCTCCCCCCACCATCCCAAAGGAAAAAATTTGCTAACAGTTAATGAAATTATTAATACCGTTTATACTCTTATAATCGTATAAATTTACTGAATAATCACCTACAAGGCTCAGAGCTGCACATTAACACAGCATATAAGCACAATGAAAGGCAGCACATTTGGATAGATGGGGGAAATAGTATTACATATGATTAAAACCCATCTTCAGGAAGGGTGGAGCAGTCATTAAGCCCCAGTCCCCAAAAGACGCGGCTGCGCGGCTATTGTATCCAAGTGCTTTGCTGGTAAGAGCAACTTATTCTCATTGTCAAAGACTGTCCCATAATTCTCTTCACGATAATACATTCTGGAGCCAAAGCTTCTATACTTGGAGCCCAGAAGAACAATGACTGAAGAGGTGCCAAATAACAATGGCACTGCACCCCTGAGCCCAAAAGACTGACACTGCCAGCAACGAATACACCTCTGCAGTGGTGTGTCGGCTCACTGGAAACACTGCAGCTGAGGAGGAGTCACTGAGGCCGCTACAGGGGTGTCGGGGTGGATATCAATACCCTTGCGGATTCAGAAGACCCTGTACTGCGTTGGTGCCCCAAAATCTACATTAAGGTGCTCCCCTGCTAGGCAACGTCTTCTCAGGGGACCAAGAATGTCTAACTACACCTCTGATCTTATAGCCTTGGGATTTCATCACAAGACAATTCAGTTCAAGTCAATTTTCATCATCGTTTCAACTTGAGTGAGAGTACAGTGACACGGAAAGCGTTTACAGGGGGTCACGGCGCCCACAAAAAATGGGAAGGTAGTAACATTTACAGCTGGCAATAGAGAAATATGGTGCAACAAATGACAAAGGACCAGGTGACACAGAGTGCAGTGTACTATAATATCCACAGTACGGTTTATTTAACATTGCATTTATTTAGCACATATCTTTCTACAAAGAGACGTTCAAGTGAGAATCTGAGTGCAGAGTCGGACAGGGTCCCTGGAGCAATTGGGGTTAAGGGCCCCACTCAGGGGCCCAACAATGACATCACCACGATAAGATGACACAGCTTAAGTCAGTGGTCAATTTGAACTGCAAAGTGTTTCCTTCCACCTGAGAGGGAAAAACAGCATCGCCATCGTGTGACGTACCCTTTAACCTCCCACCGTCTTGCATCTTGTGCCTTGCTTGTTACCTTCGCCTAGATGATTCACTAGCTTAGCAGCATCACTTGTGATCAGCGTCACCTCTGATGTGACCATTACAAATCAGCAGGAAAATGTGCTCTCTAGCAATTTTTACAATTAGCACAGTGAATAAAATCAATGTATATGGAGGAAAGATGGAGCTCATTGCACAGGAATTAAACCCCATTGACGATAAACCTAAACTGGGTGCACAAAAAAATGGGTGCTTCACATGCGCACACTGTTATTGTAATGGATTCTGCTAATGTGGAATAATAGTGGTTTTCTTTATTTGGAAAAATCTCTAGGCATAAATCTCCGTAGGCTTCCTTGGTAGTCGATTTCAAACAACGACCCAAGCATGGAGATTAAGGGCTGTCAAAGACAGTTGGAGTTATTGAAATGCAGAGATCCGGAGATACAGAAATACTTAAAAAATTCTGAATATTCCTGCGCAGCTCAGTTTCTCCTGAGACTGGTGACCAGTATTAAATGACATGTGGTACTTACTTGTGAGGATGACAATTTGTGTAACCCTTCACCTGACTCTGTGCAGCCATAGACTGTTGGTGGCCTTGCCCCCCCCCCCCCCCGCAACCTGAGAACATGTTACACTTAATCTTCATAAAAGGAAAAGTGTCTTCTACCATCAAAACACTCTGACAATCAAGCAGTACCTCTCAAATGGTGGGGAAAATACTGGTGATTACTGAAATAAAAGTAGAGAAAACCTGAACAAAAAGCTATATACAGAACAGCAAAACTACATTAGTAGTTTACCAAGCACAATAAAAACATAAAAACAATAACATTATTATTATTATCATTATTATTATTAAAGCAACATCTGGAATTGAACAGATGTTCACTAATCCTTCAAAAACTCAGCCTGACTTATTCCTTAAGCACTTGTGACAAATGTGTTAAGAAAATCGGGCAGGGAATCGTATCAGTCTAGTATGCAAAGTTTGTAGCAACTTTTTCAAAACAAATTTGCTCCACCTGAACAGTCAGAATTACAATTTTAAAAACTACTTTGGGTTTTAATTTTTTAATCTTTTTTTATTTGGAGATTCTAGTATGAAACACTAAAAACTATCAACTACTCAAAAGTAGCCAAATTCCTTGACATTCTTCCATAAAAATACAAAGGTAACGCTTAAAGCTGTGGTACATAATGCATTATAATGGTCGGTATACATGCAAACTGCACGTACATAGAGCTGAAGCAAGCATCACATGCAAAACAGGACATAGCAGACAGTCACAGCAAGATCAGCCACAGCAAGATCAGCCACTGTGATTCAGCAAATAAAGAAATAGATCTGAGTGATTCGATAACGTCACTGCGTTTGCTTTAGTATTTAAACCAGAGGCACATTATCAGTCCCCGCTACAGCTATAATGGTATAACTGTTTGTGACCGGAGCCCAGGGGTCGTGGCAACAGGCAAAGTTGTTGATGGGGAGGGGAAGTGGTTCAAATTTTATTAAACAAGGGTAGCTGAGTCCCCTTTTTAATGTAGGCTCTTGGGCTTCAGCCCTGGTAAGCAGCCTGTGTATTAAAGTGCCCCTGATTTAAACTCATAAACATACAGAGGATAAACATAGAAGCAGATTTCTGTACCATGACTGCTTTTTCTCTGCGTACTCTGCCTAACCTGCAGTGAAAGGATCAGCCCTGAATAAGGTGAGACGACACTGAGTGACTTTCTCAGATACCCGCGTCTTCTCCGTTCTGATTGGCTGTGCAGCTCTTTCAGATACCCCAGTCCCCTCTGTTCTAATTGGCTGAGAACACAAAGCAGAGCTCTGAGCAAGAAGGAACAGATTCTCACCTTTTAGTTCAGACTGTGGCATTTGGTGACGCAAATGTGAGCGACTGGGAAAAACCCAGTTACACAACCATGGTGGTAATATTCACAGGGAGGCTGTCATTCATATCCTCAGGTAGCTTTTTTTTACCTGAAAATGCTGCATTCATGAATGTCTGCCCGCCATCATCTGCCCGCCTGATGTCCCAAACAGAGAGAATACCTCAAGCCTGAATCTATCCATTAGGACACCCAAAAACAAATGAAAATGATCATTTAGGGTATGTTAACACCTCTCCCTTGTAAAATATCTGCAGTAAGTTTTTCGACTACTTGGAAAAGCTTGGGGGGTGTAAGGAAAGTGTTAACTTATTATTACTGCATAAAGCAGGGAGATGTGAATATTTTTCCCAGGGACTGTCAAGCCTGTGTGTTGAGCTCATAAAGCGGAACGTGTGGGTCCACGCCATACCCTTCACATGTGCTGACGTACAGAATCCCACAAGCTTGTCCACATGGCTTACATTGCCGGCTGCACTATTTTTGATGTTAACCTTTTGTGTCATTAAAAGAGTAGTATCAGTTCCTAGACATATTCAACATCCAACTATCTCCTAACCAATCATTGAGTCCATCCCAGCAAGCATAGGACACAAGACAGGGGTAGACCCTGGAGTGGATGCCATTCCATCGCAGGGTCATTTACAGAGGCCAATGAAGTTGGTTGGCTGTCTTTAGACTCTGAAATGAAATACATTTGACTTTGGGAGAACATGCAAATTCTACAGAGATGGAGGAGAGAATGGGGTGGAACCCCAACCATTAGCGTGGAAGGCAATAATGCTATCCACTGGGCCACCATAATACCCAACACATTTAACACTTCCATAGAATAGTAATACAGGAAATTCATTTAAACTAATTCAGATATTTTTATATAGTGTCTTTCCAGCAAATTTCCTCAGAGTGTTAACAAAGACTGCAGAGGGTCTTGTAATGTATATGCACAGATATCTGTGATGTTCTAAATATAAGATTTCATATATTTGAATTTAGTTCATTTTTTTGTTCCATTTAACAAGAGACATTTCAGGACCTTGGACAGCTCTATATCAAAATAACTTCTGAAGTAAGTTTCAGCAAGACAGGTTTTACCTGGGTCTGAAAATATGTGTGATGGAACAGCAGCTGAGTACTGCTCTGTGCTTGCAGATTCTGGCTGGCCGGTGAGGAGATGTTGGCTGTAGGCCCTGTGGGGTTACACTGGGTGTCCGACCGTGCCCCTCCACACCTCTGCGAGCCATGCCGTGTCAGAGAGGACGCATTCAAATACCTGAATTACCCAAAAAACATCGAAGTTACATTCCCTGCCACAGATTTTTTTAGTACTGTTTAATTTATACGTTGATTTTCAGCAAAACAACCAGTTGTTTTTTTTTGCCTGTTTTTTTTACAAGTCCTTTTGTCTCTTTTATATATACCCATGTGGTCTTCTACAATTTAATATAACATTTGTTAAATAAATTATCTTTTTGGGTTTTAATTTTTGGTCCTACTTTGTCAAACTTAGTTTGTTTATTGTAGGCCTGTTTATTTAAAATATAGTTGTAGTTTTAGTTTTTTTTAAAAAAAAAAACATGATATTCACTAATAACTGGGAATGATTAGTAACGTTTACTGCGTTAATATTCAGCTAATAATTCGTGGTATAGGCCTATTTCATTTTACAAACATTGGTAGGCCTATTTTGAAATATTTTACCGAAATATCGTTCCGTTGACGAAATACTGGTCTCTGTGCTCTTATTAGCAAATCACTAACCACCCGATTTACGTGAAATTAGTACGAAGCCACAGCTCCAGTATAATGAGAGACTGGCGATATCAAAATAGTCTCTGAAGACCGTGAGGCACAAAGTCTCTCTTTGCTGCCACCTATTGCAGATGTATTCACACCCCGTGATTTTAATATCGCAATTAGAAGGAGGTTTTGTATTGAGGACTGTAAAACTAAATGAAGAGATAGGACATTTTAGACAAATTGTATTTATCGTATGTTTATTTAATCGTTTTCAACATTTCACATATCATTTCACTAAACATTCAGAGTAGCGGTGCCATTTGCAGAAGCTCTCCTATACACTTTCAATTGAGGACTGATTGTCAGCCTATTGTAAAAAGAGCATAAATGTAACAGGCCAAGAAATAATTAGCCCGAACAATTAGGGCATGCATATTAAGTCTCCAAAGCTGCACTGTCCGTGAGCACCTTATGGCAAAATCTAGATTAATATCTCTGGTACAATTGCAGGCAAAAGGAAAAAAATATATAGAGTTTTATTCAGTTATATCCAAAACGCGTAGGCTACTAGTTCACTAGATCATGTATGTTTTAAACAAACGGAAAGTTTTTTATGCTTGTTCCACGGAAAAATAGACTAAATATCATCCGTGTTAGAATTACAATATATAGAGACAAATAAAGCGGAAATTTATGTTGGTAATGTCCCCAATAAAGTTTCATCCATTGTTAAGGAGACAGGAACACCAACTTCTGTGAATGACTGCTATATTCTACAACCAGAATGATAATATTCAAAAATCCATCTCGCGTCATATTTTACTGATATTGTTAATCTTATAGGGTATACATTTAACAAAGCAGAGACGGTATTTACTTAGCTTACATGCTGAGTCATTTATTTGAGGTGAGTTGTGTGATTAGTCATCGCTTTGAACGCGTGTTATGAACTTCCCTTTGTCGCATAAATCAATCTGCAAACAGTTTTCGCAAAGAAAGTCATGGCGGTACTGTATCTATCAGATAAGCAATCAAATGTTAAACTCGGATGTAGGCTACTGAAAAATATAAATAACGACTATGCATTATTATTATTATTATTATTATTATTATTATTATTATTATTATTATTATTATTATTATCATTATTACTATCTATCAAATGTTCAACTTGGTGCTCATTCATAGCATTCGTAAATTAATCAACGGCCCGTCCCCGCCCCCCGATTAGTAATTACCCCCGGACTCAGGTGGCCGGCCATTGTCGGTCCCGGCGCGGTAGACGTCCTGACTGGCGGCCGCGATCTTTGTCTTCAGTTCGCATTTCGCATACTGATCACCTCCGGGCTCAATCACTTTGAAACTTCAACCGTTACGAGAACATTTAAGGGGCTTAATTAGATAAGCGACCTATAAATATGCATTTTTATGATGTATATTAATGTGTGATAAGAGAAGGCACGTCGAATTGCTACTCATGAGCTGTCAGTTCCGTTGTTTTCTTCCTGTAAGCCGCCAGACCTAAATGGCAATGTCTTTAAAATATTCCAATAAAGGTTAAAAAGAAGGGGGAAGAGTCCGGACACTTTTTGACTCTCGATAAAAATCAGATGTGTTCTTTGGATGCATGTTAACTGTCTTCATTTTGGAAGCAGTGTGTCAAAGCGAGCCAATGGCTGTTTGGAGATCATCGTGGTTTTGTCGAGATAAAGTACTGTAAAAGTAAAATTATAAACCGGCAAAATGACGGGGAGAAGAAAGTTCAGCTTACACTTAACCTTATTACACCACTGTTGATTAATAATCAGCTTTCATTTAAATTCATAGTCAAACATACCCTAAACTATTATCTGGGAATTGATAGTCAGACTAAAAAGAGTTTAAAATTTAGTTTAGGCATCTTGTCCAGTGAACAATATGCTTACCTTTGGTCATCGTTAAAGGGCAGTTTTCCATGTATCCCATTTACAAAATCGGCTTTGATTGGTTAGTACATCGTGTAAAAGAACTAAAGTCAGATCAACTGACAGTTATAGTGGTACATTTCAACAAAACTGCACATTTACACACGACGTAACCGCAGTACAACACAGTTGCTACAATAATTATTGCGAAGGAAGGCTGTTATTTAGATCGTTGATATTTTGGGGGGACAGAGTGTTGCAAGTTGAACAAAAAGAATTCTGCAAGGTGTTGACAGCTTAATTCAAGTTGTATTGCGGTTAAAATGTTCAAAGGAGCTGCCTTGCTTTTGTTGGCAATCGGCATGCGTAATTTGGATGATTTCCTGACTATAATCTTAGAAAAAATTACCTTTTATTGTTAACTCCAGCGAAATCGTAATTAATAATGAAATTAAAACAGCTGAGGCCTATTTAATATTTGTAAGAAGGTTTTCTACTAAGCGTTGTTTTATAATTATTGTTACTGAACGAAAGTTGCTTGTTAAAATGGTGATGTTCATGAAAAAAGTTACGCTGCTAAGGGAAAGAAAGGAGAAATACGAAATCAGTATGACGAATAGAGAAAATCAAAATAGGTTTTCAGATGGCGGCTTAGTAGTCATGTATATACAGATCTGCTTTTAAAACTTATCTGTATGTTCACATTTGTTATGTTTCCGTTCATTTTAAAACACACTTGTAATAAATCTTCAGAATTATCATCACGGTTCTCAGGACAGCGACACCAACTTACAGCTGATACCGGTTTATTTGTGTCCATGTTCCTTATTCTGATGAATTATAAATTTAAGTCGGTTTCGGTTTGTAAAACTATCGCAAAACTAGTAAGAAATAAAAAAAAAACACCTGCATACTGTTTGCTCTGTGTAGCGTGGATTCGGACTGTCTGTCAACGAGTTCCCCCCAAAAAGGCGCTACATTTGATCTAAATACAGCGATCTATATTTGCCTTTGTATCTGAATACACACAGAAATACGTATTCTTCTAATCATTGAGTGTTTTTAATATTTTAAAATGTGGATATATAACCTTACTACGCTGAATCAGCCCGGGTGACCTTCATGAAATAATTCTGATTAGAGCGATAACAAAACGCGACGGGACATTTGCCGTGTGCGGTGTATTACGACATTTCACGTCATTAAACGACATATATATATTTGTAAAGGTATAAGGGCAAAGAAACGTACACTTTGTTATCGGGTTGTTGAAATAGAAACCACTTGGAAAGCCCTGTTTTTGTCCTGTGAAGACTTAATTCAAGTTTTATTTCCATGTTTTGTTATTACCCGTAACAATAACTAGAAGCGGGGTGGATTTTAGTTTGGGGGAAAAAACTTTGTAGAGTACATACCACTTTCTGATAGTTATACCCAGCACTGTAATTCGTCCTGAGTGGAGGAGGACTTTAATTTTAAATGTGTCTTGTTAAGGCATCTAACGTTTTATAGGACAACTCAACATAAAATTTTACAGAAATATTCACAAATGCTGCCCAGTGACAACGCGGAGACCTGGCCAGTTTATTGTACAGTGAAATCTTTTGTCTTGTACAGTGGCCGTGAAACACACCGTTATTAAAAATAAATGCTTGAATCGCAGAGGTCTCTCACAAATATGAATCATTCTGTCCTAGTATTCCTTCTACGATTCACTGTACATTTGGAAACAAACTAATCTTTTTCTGATAATAATATGGTGAGTTTCCCGAAGTCTCCTTAACGCTACGTCGTTAAGTTAGGCTATATCTTTTAACACAGAACTTACGAAGGACGTAACGATAAGAAGGCGTCGGGAAACTCACCCATAATTAGTAGGTGTCATCAACTGTTTACTACTGGCCACCATATAGACGGTATTAATTCAGAATTCTTAGTGTTTATATATACTGTATATATATATTATGTATATCTATGTGTTTATATATATATATGTATGATATGTTTACACAATATCATACATTTATATTGCGTGTAATTTGCATTTCAAATGTAGGCCTATATATATTAAGGAAATAATACATTACTAACATAATTTTCATGAAACACTTTTTAAAAAAAGAATTTGTTATTGATAAGTGTCTCATTTGTGTCACCGCTGAATATCTCACATTGCCACACGTAAAAAGCATGTTACTCTAGGGCAGTAAGAAATGTCACTGAAAGTAATACCCTGACTCTGAGCATGTGACTGGGAGAACAGCGATGCGCTAGCAGTTACCCCGACAGGAAGCTGGGCCTTTTCCAGGGGAGTAACATCGATACAGTGCTGATCAGACAAATTAATATCGACACACTGGGCTGTCACAGATGGTCAGTTCAGTTAGGTCAAGGCTATCTCCCTTCTATAGATCAACGAGCTATCCCTACCATCTACATAGTCTATTATAGTGACAAATTAGCACAGTTAAGTCAAAACATTAAAATACTGAAAGCCTGAAAGATAGACTCAACACAGCTATCATTAATAAATTCTACTTATACGACTTGCAGTTTTCGTTAATACGTTTGTCTCTTACATAAATCCAGAGTAAATCTGAAGTTCTTAACCAACAAAGACATGGAAAGTGTCCTGAGGATCTGGGTAATGTGCAGCTGTATCATCGTCCTTAGGAGCCTGTAGAGCGTTAAGACTTGGGCCATCATTCACCAGCATATAAGGGAAGTCAACAGGTAGCCATTGGACCACAGGTTAAAGAAAGATAAGCGATAGAAAATGGCATCAGAATGTCTGAAGATGCAAAATAGTAGGAAATACTAGAGGTAGGATTTCAAAAGTAGCCAAAGCTTTGAAGGTAGGTGTGAGCTTAGAGTAGGCTGTAGGACATAAGGCTGGGAAACATCTAAGCATGTCGATAATAGGACCGGCCACAAGTCTTTGGAGGACGGTGAGAGGAGGCTGAGTTACAGTATTAGCAAGCATAAGCCTCTTAATTATTAGTCAGGCATATTGATATCCTGTCAAAGGAAGATAAAATAAAAACATAATCAGGTGTTTGGATAGATAGGCATTGAGCTGAAGACTGTTCCCTGAGGTACACCTGTTGATTGACATTGAGAGGCGATTTACGAGAAATGATCCATCAAGTACAGCAGGAGCAGAAATTTTGTTTGAATTTTGTTAAAATAAAAAAATACATACTTAGTTTTAAACTATGGATAAACATTACACGCTTTTCAAATGGGTTTATAGATAACTTTGCATTAAGCATGCAGTATAGCCCTATTTAAGGATATTAGCTTTAGCGCTTATCTCATCTTGTTTGGTAAGACCAAGTGAGGCCCGTGGATCATTTTATTTCGGGATGGATTTCATTACAGCCCCCAGCATTGCTGGCCGCCCGTTCCCGTCTCATAAATAGACAGAGCCACTGCTCACGGGCCCATCGACCTTTCCTTGGATCTTAAATACTTCCTGAAAGGGAACCTCTGAGTCACTACGCAGCAGCAGTTGTATGTTTACACGGTTCCAGCGTGGGGGGGACCTTGGCGGCAGCTGGCACGGAATAAGACGAGTGGAAAGAACAGGTGAGGACTAGTGGAGGGATTCACGGGATCAACCCATAAGTATGTCAGCTGGGTGTGTGTGTGTGT